>JBAIZL010000005.1:196982418-197107418 GCA_036971475.1 Prosapia bicincta
GCTATAGTAGCAGTTACTTTAATATTATTGAGCACGGCCGTTTCGAGAGTCACAATCTGCGTTGAGAATGAGTCACATCTCACGAAACAAGCCGTTCTCATTATTCAAAGACTTAAGAGCTACTATAGGCAAGTGTAATATACTAATAAAAGTTCAAGTGTTGTTAATGGAAAACTTGTTGCTCAAGTGTAGGTGGAATCAAATAATGTCGTCTTCCTTACAAATTATTTAATACTTTTTAGTTATTAATATTTATTTAAGTTTTTTTAAAATTGTATTATATTTTTCAGAATATATGAAAAAACTTTCACAGAAATTGAACTTTTACTTTTTAATAAATAATTACAATTAATGTAAACATCTAAGACATATGTTAAAATCACAATTTTAAGTGGCAAAATAAAAAGTTAAATTAAATAATGAAATTAATTAATTAAATTTAATTAATGTATTAATAATTGTGGGAAAATGTATGAACATCAAGTATCATCCATTTCAAATTAAAAAAAAAAAAATTTGAACTTGTACGGACGAATAAAAAGTATTTTACTAAAGATTGAAAATTTGAACAAGATAGATATAAGGAGAGTGTGAACTAATGAAAGGAATTGAAAAAGGTGTTTAGACAGACTGTTTTTAAAATATATAATTCAGATTATTGACAACGCTATCTGAATTTTCCAAAAAATACTTTTTAATTGCCTAATTGCCATTATGGCAGCGTGGTCAGTGCGATCTGTCCTACGTAGTGAAAGTGCTCCCAAAACGCCTCCACTGCTCTCCTTTAGTGACATAGAATCGATTTTTTTATTAGAGAAAACTGCAAAAGTAATCGCTTTCACGGGATTAACATGCATTGCGTGGCCTACTGCGGTGTCTCTTGGTCTTTACAGTTACCCAATTACATTCTTTAACCTGACAACTAGGCCTAATTTGCGAGTGAGACCTGGTTTTAAAGTGAACACTGTTATAGCGACGCCTACAAAAACAAATTGGATGAACATTACAATTTCGCATCAGTATAGTTTCCATCAGATTAATAGCCTCAGTATAAATTCCATTCGCCTCAATGTGAATGAAATGATACCATATGATTTCATATATAGGCCTATATATATATATATATATATATATATATATATATATATATATATATATATATATATATATATACATACATACATATATATATATATATATATATATATACATACATATATATATATATATATATATATATATATATATACATATATATATATATATATATATATATATATATATATATATATATATATTAAAAACAACTAAGGTTATTCAAATATTATTAATTTATATAGGAATATAAATTATTAAATATTCTTGTATTTGAATAACCTTAGTTGTTTTTAATTATTATGAAAGAAAATATATTATATATATATATATATATATATATATATATATATATAACGACATTGTTCACTTGCACTGCAGTAACAGTAAATGTACGTTGCTGCTACAAAAACTTACGGCTGGAAATAGTTTGTGTGTCACGAGCTACACAACAAGAACCGGGTGGCGTGAAGGTCACTCAGTCACTGACATCGATATGCAGTGACAAATGTAGATGTTATGTTTACATATTGATTATGTTCACATTTTCCGAACTTGACAAAAACGTCGGATTACTGGAGGTGCCGGATTATAAAGCGTTTACTGTACCTAAACAAGAATCTTACTCGAAAGTCGACTCGCATGTATATCAAGTATGATTCTAGTTCAAGTACGTTAAAGTATAAGTGGTATATATATATATATATATATATATATATATATATATATATATATATATATTACTTGCACTCTAATGTACTTAAACAAGAATCTTACTTTGTATATATGCTAGTCGACCTTCAAGAAGTAATTTTTTGAACAACTCAAAATGAGGACATGTAATTAGTTCTCGAAAGTCGACTCGCGTATATACAAAGTAGGATTCTTGTTTACGTAAATTAGTAAGTGGTGTTTAGTGGATACAAGAAACAGCGTTGCAAAGTTTTATATATATATATATATATATATATATATATATATATATATATATATATATATATTGAATAAATTAAAAACATTTCAAAATCAAGAATACTTTTAATGCATATATTATTCAAAGCTTTTCGCCGATAAAACAGTACCAGCATCTTCAGAAAAATAATTATCTAACAAAATATTTTTACAAAATGTTTTGTAAAAATATTTTGTTAGATAATTATTTTCCTAAAGATGCTGGTACTGTTTTATCGGCGAAAAGCTTTGAATAATACATGCATTAAATTATTCTTGTTTTTGAAATGTTTTTAATTTATTAACTATATTACAAGAAAACATATCACTATATTTAATATATATATATATATATATATATATATATATATATATATATATATATATAATTAAATACAAGATTGAAGGCAGGTGGTTCAGATAGTTAACCCCGCCAATGCTATGCCATAATTTTCCCCTATACCCGGTAGGCCTTATCAGACGATCTATATTTCTTCTCCTTAGTTTTACCAAGGCCATGTGTCACATTTCCTTCATTACATCCATGATCCTCTACAACGACCTTTTATATCCCTATGTTTAGTATACCCCGATTCATGCTACAATACCTTTTATCTTTCTTAAATGATAGTATGTAATATATTTTTTAATAATCGCCTTAAACTTAAAATATTAAACAAGTATTATAAAAAAATTTTTTTAAGTAAATTCCTACTGAGGTCATTATGATATTGAGTGAATACCATGGCAACAGTTTAAGGTATACATCTTTGAGAAACATATTTCTAGGTATTGGAAAGTTGACTCAGTTACAAAGAGCGCTGGACTTCGAACACGAAGATTCTCTGTTCGAATCCGGATAGGCCCCCAAACTATTATAATATAATTATTGAATAAATATTTGAAAAAATTTTGTTAGCATCAATTGTCATGCACTATAGGTTTTAAAAATGAACGTGATTGGATGAATAAAAACCTATTTTATTAACGAATAAAAATGTGTACAATATATATATATATATATATATATATATATATATATATATATATATATATATATATATATATATATCGCAATATGTATTCTTGTGTATTAATAAAAAAAAGTCAAAATACAAACACAAGAATTATTATTGAATTTACAATTCAATATTTATTATTGTAAATTCAATAATAATTCTTGTATTTGTATTTTGACTTATATATATATATATATATATATATATATATATATATATGTATTCTTGTGTATTAATAAAGAACTAAGTCAAAGTACAAGTACAAGAATTATAATTGAATTTGCAATTCAAATTTGGCATAGCTATTTATTTGAACTAATTTGCACATATGTTAATTCTAATTGTTTAATATTCCTGATGATGTTGGTACTGTTAGCCAACGAAAAGCTTTGAATTGTAAATTCAATTATAATTCTTGTATTTGTATTTTGACTTAGCTCTTTATATATATATATATATATATATATATATATATATATATATATATATATATATATATGTGTGTGTGTGTGTGTGTGTGTGTGTGTGTGAGCTAATAGAAGGAATTTAATAAAGGATATATGTATAAAGTCAAATATAAAAAAACAAATAGGTTTCGAAGATGTCAGTTGGACAATCTGTAAATAAGCTTATGTATAGGTTGAAAAGTATAATCATCATAAAAAAACATGAAATGCCCTGAACATTACAGAAACAGTCTTCCTAGAAACGTTAAACGTTGTTTAATTTGATAAGCTATGTAAGCTTTCTAAAACGTTACTATAACATACTATGAGTAATCCAAGTCAAAGTCAAATCCAAGGTCAAAGAGAAAGCCCCCTATAAAATAATGCAGTTAGAAACACCTAATTCCTTCTTACTTTCTAACCTGTATTTGCATTTACAGTAATCCTTGCTTTCTTTTATGTTTTATTTGTTACATATCTTACACTTAGAAGATGGTACTAAAATCAAATTGAATCTACTATCAACATGACACGCCTATTCTGCATAGCTTTCGATCCATACAAGAGTACCAAACTAAGGTAGTGGGTGTAGCAATATATAAACATTCCATGTGGGCAGACTTGCTTTAAGATAGTTTGGATCCCCTTCACATAAATGTGGCACGTTATCTTCTTATTTTTACCCCATTTCTTTAAGACGCCAATTTTTACACCTTCCAGTTCCTTAGCACTTTTTTGTTTTGAGACGTCATACAAATAAACAAATCTCTCGCAGCACATTATATCTGACACAACACCGAAATATAAATGAGTAATCGGTTGAAAATCGAGTAAAATACAGGGGCAGCTGTAATAGAACAAAAGAGCGATTGTTTGCTATTTTATTGTTGCTTGGTGCATTCTAAATTTCACTATTATATTGTGAGCATTTCTTTTGCTCTTAGATAACATTTATATTTTAAAGTTATTTACATATATTTTAAGTTAAGAGAGATTGTAACAAGTGTAGGTTCAGTTTGTTTGTTTATTTTATTCTTTTCATTAATTTTTAATCCTAGAGCATAATTTATGAAATTGTGCGGTAGCCATGGCAACAATTTAAGGTCGTACAATGGAGGTTTCGACGACAAGCAGATGGGGGTAAAAGAAAAGTTCAGATACATATTAAAAAAAATACTTTTCTAGCTATGCAAAGTTGGCTCAGAGCCAAAGCGCTAAACTTCGAACATGTAGGCACTCAATTCGAATCCGACTTAGTCCATCCAAACTTTTATAATTTAATTATTGAATAAATACTTGAAAAAATTGTAATAACATTATTTATGATAATGTAACTGCATATGATAACTGTATCAATTGTTTTCCACTATAGGTTAAAAAAATGTATTTGAGCTTGATTGGATGAATAAAAACGTATTTTATTAATGATTGAAAATTTGTATAAGATATATATCAAGAAGTGTAAGCTAACAGAAAGTATTTAATAAATAAAATCTCTCAAACCACAAGAAGTTTTTATTTTTGTCCTAATGTATGTTAACAATTGAAAATTTGTACAAGATATATATTAGAAGAGTGTGAGCTAATAGAAGGAATTGGATAAATAAAATCTCTCAAACCACAAAAAGTTTTAATTTTGTCCTGATGTACATATAGATTACAAAGCAATCGTCATCAGAGGAAATTACTACATGAGTTAAGTCCTCTGGTAGGGCATACTAAAGCCTATAATGGGAATTCATTCCGTAATGATGAAAACAATAATTGTATCATGACACGATTCAAACAATTTGTTCTAGATTTCAAACAGTTTGACCAATTACTAAAAACATATCTCGACACGAAAACAATATATTTGTACTTCTTTGTATAAAACCTTATTGTGAAAGTGAAAACAATTTGCTAATCTAGTTATTCTTCTATCGACAGGTTTTTTTTGCGGCAGCGCTGGTCGCAATACTTGGCCAACAGGTTTCCTGCGAGCCTCCGACAGGTAAGCTATTCCTTTCTCTAATTAGACATAACTAGAGGAGAGAGATACTTGTTCCATGTTACGCACCAAGCTACAAGGTCAATGTTACGGGCAACGCTTTCACTTTTATTTAGGCTATAACACGTGTTTCATTCAAATCCGTTAAAGGTAATTCTAACAAAACTGGTTTCTACAGCGGAGAGGGAAATTCCAATCTAGACAGAAAGATTGAAATGAATGTTTACAAATAAAACCGATTCATTTATACTCTAGATTGTTGGGCCACTAATTTCTACACATTATTTTGGACGGCGTTTATTTATTATATTATTATATTTATTAACAATAATAAAACAATTAATATGCATGAAAAGGGTGGTGTTTATAAATTAGAATGCGAAAACTGTAATAAAGCTTATATAGGTCAAACCAAGAAAACATTAAAAGAAAGATATTAAGAACATTTGAATGCCTATATATTAATCCAGAAATATATAAATCAAATTTTGCAAATCATTGTATTAATAATAAGCACCAATTTCCAAATATTGAAAATAATAAAAGAGATTAATAAGGGATTAAGAATGAATATATATGAAGCATTCGAAATATATAAATACAATAATAATAACAAATTAATAAAAGAACAAATACAAATACATTCTAAATTTGATACTATATTCAATGTCTATATTGTTACAGCAACAAAATAAATTTGGCAATTTGTATAAATTTAGCAACAATTCTATTTCTAATCTAACATATGTTTTAGGCCTATAGCTTACATTATTGTAATTTTCATTCCTGATGATGGTGGTACTGTTTACCAACGAAAAGCTTTGGATATAAATTAATAAATATTCTTGTATTTGAATAACCTATGTTGTTTTAAATTATTAAACAAGAAAACGTATTATATATATATATATATATATATATATATATATATATATATATATATATATATATATATATATTAGTTCTTAGTCGTAGATAATTACTTATTTATAATGTAGGAATACTTGGTTAGTTTACAATAAGGCACAATCAAAGATTTAAAGGCCCATTAAATTTTTGAAAGGCATGATGTTACATTTAAAATATGTAATTTAATAGTTCTTATGACATCCCTTGGCAAACGAACCACTACTTACTGATATTTGTCAGCAGGTGCGTTGCGCACTAGACAAAGTGCTCAACTAAGCTTAATGATTTTTAAAGTTAAGACGTTGGCTGCGGTGGAAGCCTATCGGCTTCCGATTGGCGGCTTTTCGGGTGCGTCGAAAGCCTATAGGCTTCTTTTGTCCATTCGTTACATGTCAGATTTACGACTGCAGTTATTGCTTTAGTTTGCTGTTTCTCTCGCAGCGTGGTGGGTGTGTACGTGTGTTTCTTGTGTAGCAATAGTTTCCCTTTTCGCTTACCATGGGACGGTATATTATTCATTTGTTTTTGTAAATAAATAGTGTTAGTTTTAGTGTTTTATCTCTGTAAAATAATGGATGGTACATCTAGGGACATGGTTTTAAATGTAAATAGTGCTTTGAACGATGTTGGTGACTACTCCGAGACTAGTTCCGGTGATGAGTCCAGTGACATTGATGCCGCCGATCTAGATGGTGAACCTTTATCTACAGACAATGAAAGTGAGTCAGATGATGATGATTCAGACAATTACAACCCTACTTGGTGTCATTATAACACTATTGGTTTAAGAGACATACCATTTACTCGACAGAATATATATATAACAATTGATAGGCTAAAGTGTAATTTTTACAATGGTAGGCCCATCTTCTAGCGATACTGTGAAAGCCTATCGGCTTTCGATAACTGTGACGTCATAATATTAGCTGAAAAGTATTCAAAATGTTTTTTTCTTGTGATAAATTATTTATTTTATTATTATTTACGATATATGACAATAAATAGTCATAAGTAAAATTTATCTTACAATGTGACCTTTTAGCAGGGCTGCGGAAGCCTATTGGCTTCCGAAAATTGTGACTTCATATATCACCTGAAAAGCATTGAAATTATTTTTTTCCTAAAAACTGGGTTTTTTCATTAAATTAAGTAAAAAAATTGTAAACAAAAATTTCAGGACCGCTACAAGGTACCCCAAGTTCCGCCGTAGCGAACGTGTTAATTAATTTTTATGTATAAAACAAATTTGAGTTGAGTTGTTTATCAAAACATGTCAGTGTTTTTAGCAATGGAAAATTTAGAAATTGGTATGCGGTTAGAAACAGTTAGTAATAAAATGCCGTAAAACATTATATTCAGTAAATTTAAAAAATATAGTATAAGCATTCTGTTAAATACATTGTTTTATTATCAACTAAATTAACACAATTTTATTAAAACCCGTTCAGTTAACTAAACTCTTCAAATGGAGTATCTACCTCTGTTGGGAGGTCCTACTGACTGGCATATTTCAATTTTTAATTACATTAAATAATATTTTGTTATTATATATTTTTAAAATTTGAAATTAATTTAAATTTTAAAATATTATTGATCTTAAAGGAAACTTCTTTATGATGTACAGGAATTTTAAAAAAAATTTGTAGAATAAATTTAAGAAATTTGATAATTTTTAGTTATAATAGATAATAAGTTTTTATAATACACTTGAAAGTGGACAAATAATTAACATGTTTAAATATCTTAATATTTATTATAGATTAAAAAAAGAACGAAATTGTTTGAAACTTTTAAATCTATTTTTTCTAGTATATGGAGCGCCTAGTTTTGGCAGTGGGGGTCATGGAGGAGGAGGAAGTTTTGACATAGCAGAGATCGGTGGCTACCTAGATGACAGCAACGTTGGCGGTGGTTATGGAGGTGGAGGTGGGGGTAAAGGAAGTGGATACAGTTACAGCAGTGTGATACTAGGTGGAGGGGGTGGAGGTGGATATAAAGGTGGTTACAGCAGTGGTGGACATGGAGGTGGTGGCTACAGTATAGGAGGAGGAGGAGGATCAGGAGGACACAGCTTAGGAGGTCATGGCGGAGGAGGTGGAGGATACAGTTCAGGAGGACATGGAAGTGGTGGATATAGTTCAGGGGGCTTAGGAAGTGGATATTCAAGTGGAGGACATGGAGGATATAGTGGAGGGGGATTTAAAGGAAGTTCTGGATTCAAAGGAATTATCCTAGGAAGTAGTGGTGGCCATGGAGGTTATAGTGGTGGAGGAGGAGGTTATAGTGGTGGAGGAGGATATAGCGGTGGTAGTGGTGGATATAGCAGCGGAGGACATGGTGGATACAGTGGAGGTAGTGGAGGATATAGCGGTGGAAGTATTGGAGGATACAGCAGTGGTGGTCATGGAGGATACAGTGGAGGTGGTGGAGGATATAGCGGTGGAAGTATTGGAGGATACAGCAGTGGCGGTCATGGTGGATACAGTGGAGGTGGTGGAGGATATAGCAGTGGAGGTGTTGGAGGATATAGCAGTGGAGGTCATGGAGGATATAGTGGAGGTGATGGAGGTTATAGCACTGGAGGCCACGGAGGATCAGGATTAGGAGGTGGATACAGTAGTGGTGGCCATGGAGGTTATAGTGGTAGTGGAGGGTACACAAGCGGTGGTCATGGCAGCTATAGTGGAGGAGGAGGAGGACATGGAGGTTTCGGTTCAGGGGGAGGACATGGTGGTAGTTACAGTTTAGGAGGACTTGATGGTTATAGTGGTGGAAGCGTCTCAGGTTATAGTGGAGGAAGTCATGGAAGTTACAGTGGTAGCAGTCTTGGAGGTTTTAAAGGAAATGGTGGTGGCTATGCAAGTTCATATAAGGGATATTCCAGTCCAAGCTACAGTTCTAAAGGACATGGTTCTACCTTTAGTGGTAAGTAAACTTCAATTTATTTTATTCTATCAAAATATTATGTATTGTATAATATTTATACAGTTTAAGAGACTAATTTTACAATAAGAAATTTTTGTAATAATTATTGCTTACAAAAATCCATAAATTATCTATTTGAAGTTGTTTACATGTTAATTGTCCTACTTGAAACACAAATTGTAAATGATGTTACAAATTTCATTGACAAAATTGCCAATATCTACATAATTTTATTTTAAAATTTATTCAATCCCTACAAATAACAAAAAAATGTGGACTAGGTACTGAAAGAATTGGCAAATAAAGTTAACTAGCTAGTAATGTTTTTATAATATACTGCTGACTCATTATTTTGTTACTTATTAATACTTCTTAATGTATAGTAAAAATAACAACAAATGAAAATAGGGTGTTCCTGATACGTAGACCATGATTTATGCTCCCGATGAGGGATAACGAAAGTGCCTGATGTTTTAAAGATGACAAATACACAATTTCTACCCTAGAGCCAAGTGCCAGTAATTTGTCCTATATATGTGAATTCTTTCAAGTGCCAAAAACCTTTCTCCACCAACGCATTCAATGCCAGGTTAAAGCTTGGTTAGGTGGGATATGTCATTAAAAGCATTTTCTAAGTGCTGTTCGTGTGAAAACTATATCAACATCAGAGTATTTTTGTCTAGGAAAGTTGCAGTTCCATATATCATACTCAGTTCATGTTTAAGTCCTTGTTAATAAAAAATGTTGGCATAAATTTTGTGAACCTAAGGTAATAAATTCCCAGGAAAGAGTTTGGCTACAGAAAAAGCCTTAGGGAAAGTTTGTCGATAATTTTGTAACAGAGCCTTCTACTAGATGTGATCGATCCAACTGTCGACAGCTAGCAGAAAGAGCCAAAAAATAATAGATGCAACGAACGGAGAGGTAACTTGCATGGTTAACAAAAAGGGTGTAATTGATGGTGGAGTTAGAGCTGTTTACTTCAGTAAGGCAGCTGAATCACTGAACTAGCGCATTTACAACAGAGAATTCACTGCTTACTCATGGTTACTTTCTGTTTGTTTAATCACTTTGTGTTTCTTATGAGTTTATTTTTTAATAAACTCCTTCTATTAGCTCACACTCTCCTGATATATATCTTATACAAATTTTCAATCATTAGTAAAATACATTTTTATTAATCCAATCATGTTTAAATACAATTTGTTTAACCTGTAGTGGATGACAATTGATGTTAACACAGGTTCTTCAAACATTTTCTCAATAATTAAATTATAAAAATTTGGAGATCTAGGCCAGATTCAAACTGAGTATCTTCATGTTAAAAGTCTAGAGCTTTTGGCAATGAGCCAACTTTTCCATAGCTAGAAATGTATTTCTCACAAAGTTTTATATGAATTTTTTTTTTGCTCCTATCTGGTCGTCGTTGAAACCTTCATTGTACAACCTTGCCATGGTTACCACACAATATCATAAATAATGTTCAAGGATTGAAAATGAATGAAAAGAATAAAATTAAGAAACTATATTAATGGTACCAAACCTTGCTTCACAAACAGATGATTCGAAAGGAAAGAGAAAAGAAACTACAAGAAAATTCAAGCGATAAAAAAAAGAAATCATATAAATAGTAACAAACAAAAATAATAGCCCAACACAATATACAGAAAAAAATGAAAAATTGCAAAGAAATTTGATTTCTATTTTGCCACAATATTGTGATTCTGACTTATGTATGACATAAAAAAACTCAAATAAAATTTTTTTTGTTGACGAGTAGGAATTTACTTGAAACAATTTTTTTAATGTTACTTGTTTTATTGAAAAATATGTAATTTTTAATTTAAAATAAATTGGTTTTTAAAGGTTCAATATAGATTTTGGTTATCCATGCGCACTCCTTGCGATTGGTTTCTGGCAGTGTAGTAACTTGTTTACAAAACTAACAATTTTTTTTTTTAAATTAAGTTTTAGATTTATTTTTCAAACAGTAAGATAGTCTATGTTGTATAGTCTATACAAGACATTTACTAACTCAAAATTAACTTGTATTTCTTATTTAGGTTATCCTTAAATGGAAATTATCATTGATGTTCTTGCCTGTGGATCTCCCATTTCAATCTGAACAGTGACCAAAGACATTAATGGAGCTAACATACCTGAACATCGAATAAGAAACGAACAGTATTAAGGTACACAGTGAAATGGACGAAAATCTTGTCTTTTGTAATTTATTTTGTAATAAATAATGTATAAAGATTTTGTAATTATTGGTTTATATTTTGTAAGAAAGCTTGGTTTAATAAAACATTTTGTAATAAAATATCTGTATTTTTTAAATAGTGTTTGAATAAACATTACGTGTTTGATTAATTTATTAAGTATTCTCAACATAGCCACATATAAGTTGAAATCTGTTGAACATAGCCACATATCTGTTGAAAATGAAAAAATATATGTTTGTATTTCTAAGTATGCTGGGTAAAAGTAATGTGTAAGAGATAACTTTTCCAAGTTGAATGCTTCTCAGATCAGAGGAGATAGCCTATTGCAAATGATGTTCAATAGGAGCAATAGTCTTAATGCAAATGATGTTCAATAGGAGCAACAGACTTATTGCAAATGATGTTAATAGGAGCAATAGTCTTATTGCAAAATAATGTTCAATAGGAGCAATAGTCTTATTGCAAATGATGTTCAATAGGAGCAACAGACTTATTGCAAATGATGTTCAATAGGAGAAATAGGCTTATTGCAAATGATGTTCAATAGGAGCAACAGACTTATTGCAAATGATGTTCAATAGGAGCAACAGACTAATTGCAAATGATGTTCAATAGGAGCAACAGACTTATTGCAAATGATGTTCAATAGGAGCATTAGGCTTATTGCAAATGATGTTCAATAGGCTTATTGCAAATGATGTTCAATAGGAGCAATAGGCTTATTTCAAATGATGTTTGCATTGAAAGGAAAATAAAATGCCATTTCAAAAGTATAATGTGTTACTCGCTACAAAAGGAAAAAAGAGGTTAAACCCATAAAAAAAGTACGAGTTATGGAGAGGACTTATTCACACTCCACTCTGAAATAATGCCACAGCAGTTAAGGAGTAGAGGGTTTGTGTGCAGAAAAAAGTAGTTTAGTGGTATACTCTAAGATAGCTCTGACAGTAGAATCTCGAGAAGCACCCCAGAGATGCACAAAATGGAACCCTATTTCATTCTCTTTAATACAACTATATTTTTAATCATTATTGAAAATATTACTACTTCAAAACGGCAATGTAAAGCTAAAATTTACTATTTTGTTTAACAATTAATTATTAGTAATTAAAATTGTAATTGTTATTCCCAAGAATGATTGCTAGTACTTATTTTAACAGTAAATTGAATGGTCTTATTAATATTATTAAAATACTGCTTTAAATTATGTCTGTGTAAATGTACCATATTCATGTCCACAAGTTCAGAATTAAATAACAAAAATGTTAAGGTGGGCAAAACGGTGTTCTCCAACTCGTTGCTTAATAGTTATGAGAGTATATTCATTGCTAAAATCAAGGGCGATTTGTTGATGAACGCTGATAAAGGCCCTGGTTCTAGTTTATTCTCTTTGTTACAAACCAATACATGACTTTTTTCTTTAGTTATAATTATATCATATTTGTTAATTCCATCTTCACATGAGCTATTAGTTTTCACTAAAAACACTTGTAAATATGTTACAACTGGCCTATAGCAGCCCTACTTATATTTGTTGAGGACGACCGTTTTGGAGATGTTTCCCATTGTCAACTCATAAACACATAAAAGCACTAACAAACAAAAACACCCAATCAAACTTCGGCGAATATCTCATATTCACAAACCATGACTTCATAAACATAACATTCAACCAACAAAATTTTCATAAACAAAAATAACAAACAATACACAACCAAACAATACGAAATATGCAAACATTTCAAACTATACCCAACACACACACTCAACATCCAGTTACATTATAACTCACATACACTTTTTGAAATCATAACTCCTAATACTCACCAAAATACCCCCCCCCCCATAATATCCCACCACCACCTCAACTTACAAAAACCTTGAGATCAGTTACTGCCTGAGTTGACAATGGGACACATCTCCCGAAACGGCCGTCCTCAACAAATATAAGTAAGTGCTACTATAGGCAAGTTTAACAAATTTACAAGTGTTTTTATTTATGATTATAGTTTAATTAAATGATATTTTATTATTGTTTTGATATTATATTTATTGTTATTCAACTTTAGTTTTGTTTCACTATTATTTATTTTTATTATTGTATTTAGTATTTATACTATTTTGTAAATTAGTTTTAAGTTAGATGTCATGATAGATCAGTGATGCAGGAGGTCTTTTCCTGCATGCAGCACTTATATTGGATAAACCGGTCGCGGGGCGAAGGAGTGGGAATGATGCTCATTGCGAGTAATCATTAGGTTTCTAGCTTTTAGATCCCAGTATGTTTGTAACCTTATGATGATGCTAACAGTGCTAGCAAAATGTACATCAAGGTTGTTTAAATATTTGTAGTAAGGGTTGTTTTTGTTCGTTTATTATAATTACGCTACTGTGCTCTGTATGGATTTTATAATAAAGATATTGTTGACATATCTTGAACCAGTTTTATTTCAAGTCTGAAATTGTTTATATTTCATCATAAATATTTTCTCTTATAGTTACTGCAGTATACGCCAGCCAATGGACCTGAAAAGTGAATCGGTTGCCATTCCTTCAATTTGAAATTTACCAAGCAAGTAAAAATAGTCTTAATATTAGACTGTTAGACTCCTGGTCTAATTCTTTGTATGCCAATGCAATAAGTATATTAGAAAACAATGAAAAGATCTGGGGGAAGTGCCCTAAATAAAAAAAGTTTTTCTCGGCATGGTAGAGATTGCTTGAAACCACTGATCTCAATTCAAGCGAAAGTACTGTAGTTGTCGTTTTTTTAGTTTAAAAATCTCAGGAGCATTGAAGATAACGCCTACAGCCTCATTTCAGAGAAAAACATCTGTTGCTAACTTCAGACTGGCCACATGGCATGACTGTCTCGAAGGACATCTCAGTAGAGTGAAAATATTAAAATCCAACAGGTGCACAAACATCTATAATGGACAAGGACCACAACCTGGTTTCCAGTGGACTAGATAAGGAAAGACAACAATAAAGGGACTTACCTGGATTGTATTGGTGGGCAAGATCTCGAATGGCGTAAGCCAAGTGAGAGCCATTGGAAGAAGAAGAACAAGTTTAGAAATTATTTATTTATTACATTCATGCACTAAAGAGCCCATATATAAATGTTTGAATAAGAACATGGTAACCAGGTTCAATCAAATGAAAACTGCATCCTATTTAATACCTGGCCTAAATATCGCAAATCGTACATGAATAACTTTATTATGTTAATAAAGCTACTTTTTAATAAATAACATGTGCATTTGGGTTAATATGCATGCTATTGGTATTTGGTTCAGCCTACTGGGCTGTCAGGCCAATTGACCTGACATGGCAGCTAAAGTGTCAAATGAGAATAGGCTAGAAGTTTTCAACATAATTCTATGCAGTTTATAATAATGACATTTTTGTCAACACAGGTCGTTGAGACAACCTCCTCTATTCCTAACTTACATTCCAAGTCAGTGTTGTCTGTCTTCATTGCAAATCTTTCCACATCATCCAAATCTGATCATTCTACCGTTTGGCCTTCTTAAAGGTTCTACTCCTCTTCAATATCTCTGTACTGAAGTTATTCTTGATACTTAACTTGTTCCCATCTTTTCTTATTTCCAAACCAAAGCAACTTCTTTCCCCATAACACTTGATAGAATTACATCTTAAATAGGGATGGGCCGATTCCGATTCTCGATTCCAGGAATCGTCGATTCTAGTGGTATCGAGGAATCGTCGATACTCGATTCTTCATTCATAAAAGTGTCGATTCCGATTCCTATTTTGTTAACTATTAAAATATGTATGTGGAGTAATTTATTGGAAAAATAATTAATTACCAACTATATCTTATTTTTGTATTAGTTGATTTGGATGAATTAAATGATCAAATTAAACAAAAATATTATTATTTATGAAGCAACAACAATCAAGATCGTAACCATTTCTGGTCGTTTGACATCACTCGTCTCTCTCTCTCTCTCTCTTCGATACACACACTCTCCCCCCCCACGTGTCTTACTGCCACTGATTCATAGATGTCAGAACAAAACACACAAAAAGTACAGTAAAAACTCGATTAACCGTCACCGTCGGGACCGTGGCCATGACGGTTGAGCGAATAGACGGATAACAGAAACACTGTATTATTCCTCCAAAACTTAACCTCAATAAATTATATTATAGACAGACATTACTCTCACGGTAATGTAATATATTTTGGAGCGAAAAGAAAATAAACACGATTATAATAGCAAATGAAACTATTTATTACATGATAAAAAGATCCGCACAGAAGCTACAAATGTAGCAAAATAATGTACAGTAATATAAACTTACAGGTGAAATAGTTCGTGTAGTTGAACTATCAAATATATCACGTGTTATCTGATATGTTTAAAAAAATTCCTATTGATAAATCAAGGTCGAAGGTTTTAAGTAGCCTATTACATTGAAACAGAACTTTTAAATGGTTTTGCCGTATGACCAAGATGTTAACTAAATTAATTATTAGAGACCTAGCATGTAAGCTAATATAACATGAAAGAATCGAGAATCGACTAAAGAATCGAGAATCGAAAGGAAAATTTTAGAATCGGAATCGGAATCAAAAATTTTAGGAATTGGCCCATCCCTAATCTTAAACATTTGTTTGTCTTATTCTAATTTTTTTTTTAATAATCTCTATATTTCTTTAGACCATTGTTTCTTCTAGCTCCAATTTACTTAATTCTCTCATTCTTTATGTCTTCTATATTGAGTCATGCAATAAAATTGGCTGATGGAGACTTATATACAATAAAATTTGTTATTCTTCCCCAATGTTCCATTGCCATAAAACTATCAGTGTCAAATGTCTACCAATAATTAGGTGTTGGTCATTAATGACAATGTAGCATAGATACAGCAATAATATAGAGTATCACATTTGTAAGTTATGTTTAATTTTTTGTTCATGTATTGGAAATGAAAAAAAAACTGTACAACGTCATTTATCTGGATTTTCAAAGAAAAAGGATAAGTTTTTTCTATTAGTTCAGGCTTGCATTACTAAGATTACAAAATGATAAAAACCAGTACGGTAATCAGACAGCAAAGTATATTCCATCAAATGGTTATTTATTTAATTGATTGGTCTATTGTAGCAATTACAATAGATTGTAATAGTCTGTACAAATTAGATTTTTCATTTATGTGTTAGAATAAATATGAAATGTGTAAAACTTGTTATGACAGGGTAAGAAACTGATATAAACACATGCAACAATGCAAGGCTATGGAAACAATTGTTGCTGAATTGAGAGTTGCAACTTTAACCGTGACCAACTAGGAGAAATAACAAAAAGAAATGTCTGCTTTAAAATTACATGTAAAGACAGATTGTGGACATGTAAAACTAGTGAATAGTTGAAAAGTTTTCTTGTCGCACAGTACTCATCACGGATATGATTTGACAGTATCCAGATCATTTTTGGTCAACAAAGATAAGTTTAAATAAAAAAAACGTTCCTCCAAAAAAGGTTTTTTTAAAAATTAAAATAGTGTATTATTGTCTCCAAATCAGACGGATTAGGATGTAACTATAATGGGACCACCGGGAAGGTTTACTCTTTCATATGCAAGCAAAATTACTTTGATCGGTTAAATTATTCCAAGTTATCATGGAACAAACAGAAACAATACATACGGATTGAATACAAAACCTCCTTTTTTTTTAAAAGTCGATTGTAATTGTTTATTTTCCTCATTATCTTATTATTCATAATCCTTATTAAAAAAAAATTTTTAATTTTTTTTCCAACATTTTTTTTTCAAATGTAAAATAGAGTATTATTATCTCCAAATCAGACGGATTGGGATGTAACTTTAATGGAACCACCGGGAAGGTTTCCTCTTTCATTTAGAAAAAAATCATTTTGATGAGTTAAATATTTCCAAAGTTATGGAGGAACAAACAGAAAAAAAACATACGGATCAAATAGAGAACCTCATCCTTTTTTGAAGTTGGTTAAAAAACTGCTGAACATTACTGTTAATGCTAGCCATTCTGGAAAAATATATTTTCACTCATTGAAGCAAGCCTTACAAGTGAAGGTTTACAAAGAAAAATAATTTGGACTTTTTCACTGACATAACCAAATTTTATGCATAACCAAATTTATAACAGGAATTAAACAAAAACTTGTATTCACACTTTTTCGTGATATGTAAAATTTTTCAGAAGGAAAAATTTTCTGAAAAAATTAATTTTAGTTTCTCATTACCAGATCTCGTCTAGAAAAGTAACAGTTTGAGGAGTGAAGAAATAGAATTTTAATTTACAGTGATAAATAATCCTGGTTTCAAAGTAAATTTTTGTATACCAAGCAGTTTCCTGAATATCATGATGT
The DNA here is from genome assembly GCA_036971475.1 of Prosapia bicincta. Classification (NCBI taxonomy): domain Eukaryota; kingdom Metazoa; phylum Arthropoda; class Insecta; order Hemiptera; family Cercopidae; genus Prosapia; species Prosapia bicincta. The sequence goes on from JBAIZL010000005.1 coordinate 197,000,362, forward strand.
TGTCAGGGACCATAGTTTTTATGAACCAATTCTTTGTTAAGAATTATTAAATATTATACATTTCTGTACTGTAAATGTTTTATTCCAATGATTTTTTTGTTTTGTTTTGTTACTACCCTTGTTCTTTGGGTTCTTATTTACTGGACCATCTCCAGTACCAGTTAAGTAGGATAAATGAGGTTGTACTGCATAAACTACATAAATACTTTCAAGAAAAACAATTGTTTACATGTGGGCATAGCTTACCAAGCATAAAAAATTATAAGAGATACAGATTGTAATAAATCTATGAATTTTGTTTAGCTTCCTCTAGTAGGAGGTCTTGATCGAGGAGTTGTTGGTATAACAGAAATACTGATCCCTTCTTGTTTGGCGGATGAAGGACACACGATCCCTTGAGATGGAAAAATTTGCCGGTATTGCGTCTCTAAAAGTAATTTCCCATCAGCATCGCCAGACATGGCGTGTACAGGGTCATCAGCATCTATCTCTGTTTCTAAGTAGTCTGGATCCTCCTGAAATAATGAGTATTCAAAGTGAAAACACCAAATCTCTCTTTAAAAACATCAAATATAAATAGGAATTTTTGGACTATATAGGAGACTGACAGATTTACCTAGTGGCAATAGTCAAAAACTCCAATCTCTTGCAATCACTAGGTAAGTCTGTCAGTCTCCTATCTAGTCCAAAAATTCCTATACATATTTAAGCTCTACTAGAACTAGCCTGATATATATATATATATATATATATATATATATATATATATATATATATATATATATATTTAGGTTAGTTCTAGTAGAGCTTAAAGCTTATTTAGGAATTTTTGGACTTGATAGGAGACTGACAGACTTACCTAAAGGCAATAGTCCAAAACTGCAATCTCTTTGGAAATAAGCACATATAAAACACTTAATACACTTTTATTTGAAATATTTTGATCAACATGATCTTTTTCAGTCAAGAAAGAGAAGAAAAAAAAAAAAAAAAAAAAAAAAAAAAAAAAAAAAAAACTTTTTTTTCTCTTTCTTGACTGAAGAAGATCATGTTGATCGAAATATTTCAAATAAAAGTGTATTAAGTGTTTTATATGTGCTTATTTCCAAAGAGATTGCAGTTTTGGACTATTGCCTTTAGGTAAGTCTGTCAGTCTCCTATCAAGTCCAAAAATTCCTATATATATATATATATATATATATATATATATATATATATATATATATATATATGAAGTTAATATATTACTATGTAAGTAATTTTATCCACCATTAAGTACATAGTAATATATTAACTTCATAAAGTCAGTGCAACGGAAAAACAATGGATAACGTTAAATATCAAGAATATATATAAAAGAAGTTAATATATTACTACTGTAATTTTATCCACCATTAAGTCCAATGATTTTACCCTGTGTGATGAGGCGCCTTTTGGTCACTTTACCATTGTCGAATCACTGATTACTTTGAAAAGTGGATAAAATTACTTACAATAGTAATATATTAATTTCATAAAGTCAGTGCAACGGAAAAACAATGGATAAAGTAATATATATATATATATATATATATATATATATATATATATATATATATATATATATATATATATATAAATATATAATATATAATATATATTATAATAATATATAATATATAATATTATATATATATATATATATAAATATATATATATATATAAATATATATATATATATATAACAAATAAAAGACATACACAAGACTCACAAATTAATCACTTATTGACTCATACTTGTTTTCAGTAACTAAGTCATCATCATCAGTGATTGTTTATATATATATATATATATATAGATATACTTGTATATTGTAACATATTTTTTATATACTACCGCCAAACTAGTATTTTACCGCCAAATAGTTCTGAGAGGAAACAGTTCTAATTGTCGCCGCATAAGACCGACAGCTGACCGATAGTAAAACAGCTGACCAGGCAAAGTTTGATATTTCAGGTATAGTTTTAAATGGAAATAGAGTTAGTCGTAGACAGGGACCCAGAGTAGCGAATTGAGAGAGAAGACGTTCTTCCTGGAAACCGATGGACTGCATTGGCGGATTGTTAGCTTCCTGAGGGAACCAGTAACAAGTAACACATAAGATCTAGTAACAACTCACAACAGGTATACGACTCATTTAATATTCTTTTTATATTTGTTAATAATTCATACGTTTATTTGAACGCACTGTCCACGGCCTGTGGAGGATTTTATGTCCGTTAATTGTACTCAACGGTATTTTAGAGTGTTTTAGACTTCCAGTTTTATTAAATCCTCCAACAGCAGTAGCGTTTCAATATATATGTATAGGAACTTGTCTAAAAAGCCTGATCGCGTAAACAGTTACTGTTGCCTGCTTTAAACAATTTTGCAGTTGTTTCTTCTTGTAAAGCTCTTTGAAACATACAATGATTCTTTGCTTGATAGATTCTAATGAGCATGTATTTAGAGGAATCAATCAACAACATTTTTCATTACAGCTCTCTAAAAATACCTTCTGATTGACACGATAGAGCTATTATACACATCTAAATGGTTTCGTCAGAACAATATTTTTTTGGACCGGTCATTTCTTTTTGCTTAGTTTTACATATTATAGAGCTCAAATTTTTCATTTAACTCTGTGAAAGATTTATAACTACCAATTTACTTTTCTCAACACCTTGACTGCCATGGCGGTCACTGGTGACCGACAATGTAGACCTAACTTTAGATATTCACACAAGACTGTCAGCCACATTCACAATGTATTCAACTATATGAGGTGTCCGATATGGCCTCTGTGTATGTTCCTGCAACTTAGTGTTCAGATTTTAAAAAATGTTTTTGGGAAACTAGAAGTTTATAATTACAAGGAAATATTACAAAGAAATAGTGTTACCTTTGATTTGATTTTTTAAAAAAATCCACCTAAAAAACTGAACAATTCGAAAATTAGAAACTAAAAACTTTAATTTATAATGTCTTCCTCCAATTCATAAGATCATATAAAATTTGTAAAAACAGCTCAATTTAAATCATACTTGAAGTGAAACAATACAAACATAAATTTAAGAATAATGTTCAGATTATATTTGCATTTTAATTATTCAAGAAAAAATATTTTCAAACAAAAATACAGTTATACTTAAAATTTAAAATGTGTATCTATAAAATACGTGAGAGAAATCTAGTAGCAATATTTATTGTTTAAAAGTATCTATAATATTGTAAAAATACTATATAGTATATATTAATACTAGAATTTATATTGAAAAAATACAATAAAAATGTTAACACTTTACATTCATTTGGAAGATTGGCCTTGAACAGGGAATGCGTAGTAACCCGACAATGTGACTGACGGCCACTTCGAAGTATAAATATTTTCATTGTGCCATGGCGGCCACCGGTATCCGATAACATTATAAAACAAACTAGTTTAAAAGGAATAAACGGGCTAGAAGATAAAATATTATTATGTTTGTCATTATTTAATCAAAAAGTACAACAAAAATTGTGTTTGAAGGTTATCAGAAAACTGATTGGCAGTCAATGAGTTAAGCAGATTTATTAATACGCAAACATACACAAAACACTATGAACTGAATGTGTTTCAATATAATTTGTTATTCTGTACTAGATGATTTATAAGAAAAATAGACCATTTTACCAGATTAAGCAAAATACAGAAGTTCTTAACTAATAAGGTGTACCGTATATTATTTAACTATATTTAGAGTAAAAATTATTTAGTCACCAGCTCGTCTTCAGGAGTCTCTTCACATACTGCTTGTACACAATCAAAAGGAATTTCACCTTGATGAACTTTGATTAAAGTTTCCAACTGTTTACGAATATGTTGGTCCAAGTTACCATTTGCCAAATATGTATTAAGTATCTGACTTATCTTCATTTTTTGGGCCGCAGAGTTCATCTCTTCACTGGACAAGAGGCAATACAACGAACCTGCGACAACTGGTATTATCTATAAAAAATAGAAAATATCAAATAAAAAATCATTATAGAATAAGCAAACACAAATAAATACAAGAATTAAAATTAGTTGAATTAAAACTGTTCCATTTGCATTTTATATATTTATGCATGTTTAACATAAAAACCTTTTAATGCACAAGGGAATTAGAAGCAAAATTAAATTTGTTTTACCTGTGTGTACTGAGTGTCCAGTAGATCTGTAAGTAGTTTAAGAACAGTAGTTGGACAACGTTCCCTGGCATCAGCATGAAGACACAAGTTCATAAATAACGCTGTACTATATTCCAAACAATATACCCTGTCGTGATTTGTAGTTAGAAATGTTATCAACCACTCAACCAATCCTTTATCAATCATTATAATTCGATGATTTTTCCTAAAAGATCATCTTTGTTGAGTAACAAATGTAAAGTAATTAAATACATACTTATTATAGAATATATTCATAAAGTTTATAATATTAGCCCCTCTAGGCAAATATATCCACTAAAATTGGTTTTTTCACGTGGGACTTTCTCTACAAAAGCTAATGCTGGTGTTCAGTTCACTGTAAAAGCTATAAGTGCTATACATCTCTGCTATGACTGCTAATACAGCTATCAGGCAGAAGGAGCAAGCAGGACCACCCAGTACTTCCAAAAACTGAAACATTGTTAATGATACAGATCATTTACAATAGTCCTATTAGAACATACACTAATGGCTCACTTGGCCGACAAAAGAGAACATCCGGAGGAGGTTTTTGCAACCAATCTACTGATATCTGCTTTTACGTCCCTTCAAACTCACACTCTAGTATGGACCAGAGCTTCCGGAGCTAAATGCTGCGTTGGCAAGTTACTTCGAAACAAAGGAGGAGAAAATATTCATATTCACTGACTCCAGTGAGATCTGCCCTCCAGGCTCTCTTAAATTCGTCCACAGGGGACTACTTGTTTCCCATTGCTGAAATAAGAAAATTTGCAAACAATCTGAAGGACATAACTCTTCAATGGCTAACCCCCCCCCCCCCCCAGGAAACGAGCAGGCAGATGAAATAACTAAAGCTGCGTCCAATATGTAGCCAACATTTAAAGTCAAGTATCCACTTATGTATTGTGAAAGCTTGGCAAATAAATACTTCCATAAATGTTGGACTGAATCTTGGAAAGAAAAGGCCACAGGTCGTTCCCTTTTTCAATTTGAGCCTGAACCATTGCATGAGGACAAAATTTAAGGAAGTTTCACATCTGATTGCAACCCGAGATGATCTTTCACTTTTGCAGCCCGAGCACGATCTAATCATCTAGTGATGGAGGAATATTTATTTAGATTTAATCTTTCGAATTCTTGAATCTGTGCACTTTGTGAAAATGAAGATGAAAGCGTTAAGCACATTTGTTCTACTGCTCTTATCCCATAAAAATTAAGGACTTCCTGAAGGCTGAAGTGACAACATGACAAGAAATTCTCATGAACAATTAGAACTTGGGGCTGGAAAGGATCGTATACGGTGGACATCGGGCTATCAGCTGCTCTTGAAGCCGGTTGCCTATGCAAAGAATGTAAAATATATCCCCTAAAATTTGTCTAAGTAATTCAGTAACTGACAAAATGTAGATAAATGATTTTGACATTTTGGGACATTGACTTTGAGTATTATTGTGGTAAAAATCTGTGCATCATTATATTCCTCATTATTATTATGAAGAAAAAATGTTAAAATTTTACTGTTTTATTTATTTTTAAACATTATGAACCATCTAATAGGATGCCTTTTTTAGTGATAAATTTATTTTAATCCGCCTATATTATATAACAGTCACCTCCTCAGTTTCTCTCCAATTGTAGTTAGTTTTGATGCACAAGAACTGTTATTGCAGATATTATATAACCAGTAACTGTTAAAGCATTTATTGTTAAAGCATTTGTTTATACAGCATTTTTGCATTTCAAGTTTATTATTTTAATATTCTATAGAGGAGAGGTTTTCAAAATGTTATGAACACGTAATGCTAGTTTTATTGAAGATGTAATTAAATTTTTAAAAGATATACATCAAGATACATTTGCAATACATTGACTGCCAACCAGTTTCCGATAACCTTCAAACCACAATTTTTTTTTAATGTACTTTATGTTTAAATAAAGGTCAAACATGATAATATTTTGTCTTATGGTGTGTTTATTCATTTAAACAGTTTATTTTATAATGTTGTCAGACACAGGTGACCGTCATGGCGTGACGTGAATATTTATACTACGAGGCAATGCCTCTGTTACGTCGGACTTATTACACATTCCCCGTTTAAGCCCATTCTTCGAAGGAATGTAAAATTGTATCATTTTTATTATATATTTTCACTAAAAACTTGTAAATATTTATAAACTTGCCTATAGTAGCCCTTACTTATATTTGTTGAGGACGGCCGTTTCGTGAGATGTGTCCCATTGTCAATTCAGACCGTAACTGATCTCAAGGTTTACGTATGTTAGGGTGTTAATGGAATATTATGGTGGTGTGGGTATATTTTGTGAGTAATAGGAGTTAAGATGTCAAAAAGTGTGTGTGAGTTGTAATGTAATTGTGTATTGAGTATGTGTGTAGGGTGTAGTTTAAAATGTCTGTATATTTCGTATTGTTCGGTTGTGTGCCGTTGGTTATTTCTATGTTGTTTATGAAGAATTTGTAGGTTAGATTTTATGTTTGTCTAGTCATGTTTTTGGAGTTGAGATGATCAGCGAAGTTTGATTGGTAGTTATTGTTTGTTAGTGCTTTTACATGTTCTTGGCAACATGTGTAGAAGGACCTCCCTATCTGGCTTATGTAAAAACTGGGGCATGAACAGCAAGTTAGTTTGTAAACTCCAGTGGAATTGTAAATGTCATCGATTTTGTTGTTGGGTTTAAATTGTTTGTTGAGAGTGATGTGTGTGGAGTAAGCTATTTTGTAGTTGTATTTCTGTAGTGTGTTGGTTAGATTGTGGGTTTTGGATGATCTGTATGGTATTGATAAGTATTTCATGGGATTGTCATCTTGTGTGTTTGTATTTGGGTTATTAGGTTTATTTATTAGGCGGTTGTATAATTTGTCAATCATTGTTGTGTTGTATTCGTTAGTTTGTGCTATATATTTTATGGTGTTTAACTCCTGGTGGTGTTCTTCTTTGTCTAACGGTGTTTTAAGCAGGTGATATATCATGGTGCTGTAAGCAGCTAGTTTATGTTGGTGTGGGTTGTTTGAGGAGCTGTGAATGGTTGTATTGGTACTAGTGGGTTTTCGGTATATGTTGAATTTATGTGTTTGTTTGTCTGTTCGTTTAATTCGTCTGTTAGTCTGTTCGTCTAGGAAGTTGAGAGAGTTTTGTTGTTCTGTTTCGATGGTGTATGTTAGTTTTGGGTGTATGGAATTAAGGTGTTTTAGAAATATGTGTGCTCTGCTTGTGTTGCCTTTATATAATGTTATGATGTCGTCGACGTATCTAAACCAGTAAATTATTTTATCTGAGTATTTATTGTTGTGTAAAATGTGGTTCTGTTCAATATGGTGTATGAATATTTCTGCTAAGATGCTAGCTATGGGGGGGGCATAGGAAGGCCATCTTTTTTGGTTGTAGAATGTGTTATTGTAGGTGAAGTAATTTTGAGATGTGATTAATTTTGTAAGGTGGATGATTTCATCAATGCGTGTATGTGGTGACAGGAATATACACAGAGGCCATGTCGGACACCTCATATGGTTAAATACATTGTGAATGTGCCCAACAACCTTGTGTGATGATCTAAAGTTAGGTCTACATTGTCGGTCACAAGTGACCACGATGACAATCAACGTATAAATAATGGGAATGAAGAACTAATTAGTGGTAATGCTAAACTGGAATTTTGTACCCTATTGAAGTTTACCTAAGAAAAGAACATAGATGGACAACATTTTCCAATGTAATATTTGTAATACACTATCCTTAATTAAAGAACTGTAATTTCATATTTATGTTGGTATTTAAAATGAATTTTATAAAGTAGTTTAAAATAAATAAGATAAATTACATGTAGTGGGTTTTACTTAGTTTCCTGCATTATCAATTTTGTGCATTTACTAAGAGTTTTTAGTGAATATATCTATCCAAATCTTTATTATGCAGGCAGATGGTTGAAATATCTGCTAATATCAGTTATTATTATTTCTATTATTTCAACGAAAAAATTCTCATGAAAACTGAACATTTTTGTAAAACATTTCCTCTGTCCAACACAAAAGATGGTGTATCACCATCTGTATTTTGGACTTGCCCTGAGTCACTTGACGGGAATACATATATAAGCTATATATATATATATATATATATATATATATATATATATATATATATATATATATATATTTAGGTTAGTTTTGGTTGGTAAAGATTATTTGGATTTTTTGGACTAGGAGACTGACAGACTTACCTTGGTAAGAGTCCACACTGTAGTCTTGAAATAGAAACACATAAAAGCACTTAAACAATGATATATTTCAACCACACAGTGGTCTTTGTCAATCGAAGAGAAAACACAAAAAAAAAGCTTTTTGTGTTTTCTCTTCGATTGACAAAGACCACTGTGTGGTTGAAATATATCATTGTTTAAGTGCTTTTATGTGTTTCTATTTCAAGACTACAGTGTGGACTCTTACCAAGGTAAGTCTGTCAGTCTCCTAGTCCAAAAAATCTATATATATATATATATATATATATATATATATATATATATATATATATATATATATATATATATATACAACTATTACAACTTTTACATTCACTGGTAACATAACAAACAAAACTACAAGATTACTTAAAGTACCAAATTTACAAATTACCTACACAACTGATAGTAAAATTAACAAATTAATAAAAAATAACAATAATCAAAATAATATGCACAAAAGAAATGGTGTATATAATATAAAATGTCAAGATAGTAAAAAATTATATGAAGGCCAAAGAATAAAGAATTTAAAAGAAAGATACAAAGAACATTTTAAGGCTTATATTAAACCAAACATATACAAATCAAATTTAGCTACTTATTGTATTAATAATGGACACAGATTTTTTGAAAAAGAAAATATGAAATTAATAAAAGAATTAAACAAAGGGTTAGAGATGAATATATGTGAAACATTGGAAATTTATAAACAAAGTTAAAGACAGATTAATTGATGAACAGATTCAAATGAGAGCAAGGCACCAAACTATTTATAAGGTCATTGGATAAACATATGGTTGTTTGTAGTACATATGATTTTAAGTTTTCTAAAAATATTTTGTTACATAATTATTTTTCCTGAAGATGCTGGTACTGTTTTATCGGTGAAAAGCTTTGAATAATATATGTATTAAATTTATTCTTGTTTTTGAAATATTTTATATATATTCAGTTCACCAATGCTCTACAGATTGGTGTATTACCCAACTTCATCAGTTGTGTATGAATGCCCTTATCAGTTATGTTTATCTGACAGAAGGTCAATGGGGAATAAATATCTTTCTTTATTTATGCTGTAAGTTTCGTTGGTGACAAATAACCCTTAGAAAGCACAAATGTATGACATATCAGAAAATAAACTCTCTTGAAGCAAACAAATCAATCAAACTATGACAGGTCAAGATTAGCTTGACTGGTCTTTTCCTGCTATTAATAAATTTGGATAAAGCTGTCCCCACATTGATCTGGATATGGTGGGTTTTACTTTATCAGGGTTCAATAGAAGTCCTATTTTTTCTAATGCTCAGGAACTCATTTCCATGTAATCGAAGTTTTCGGTAACCCGAGGGTGGCTTGATCCCATTCACCTTGAATTATTGAGACTCAACTGTATATTTAGTACCAATTACTGCAAATAATAAAATAAATATCATTAACATTATACCTGTTTTTAGTATTAATTAATTAAAAACAATAAAAATGAGAACCTATTGTGATATTTGATAGCTTGATCATAAGGTATAACAAAAAATAAGAAGCTTGGTTATTTTACTTACCCAACATGAGCGTTTAACAAGTGCTCTGATCAAAATAAACAAGTGCATAATGTCTTTTGTCATATTGCTAACCTAAGACTAAGTTTTTGAAGCGTTGCAAGAATCATGTCAGATGTAATGGTATCTATGTAAATATCATTTTCTTGTTTTAATGCATTAATCAATAGAAATAATAGAGATTGAGATGATGCCAAGTAATCTCTTCCTACGTGTAATGATGCTATGGCATTGAAAAGCCTAGCTACAGCTTGTTGGAGAGGGTGAGGAGTTGTCGCATTCGCTGGAACTATCATTTCATGTGGTAGATCCCCATGAATAGATAATATATCATAGCGAGATATCCATGTAGTTATTTGATCTCTCTCATCAGTATTTCCACGAGTTACTTGCTGCAATAAAAACTTTTTGTAAGTAAATTTACAACAAAATAATATCAATCTTTGAAATTTTTAAATGTTCTCTAGTTTTTGGTTATTAAACTTAAAACTTAAAAAGTACTTCTAAAAGTAATTGATTTATGTGTAGACTGCAATCAAATCAACAAGCAAATTTAAAACATATTTAGAGTTTTTATAATTTATTTTCTTTAAAGCTTCTCATCTTGTTTGTCTTTTATAAAATACATACAAATGATAAATATAAGAAATAAATATTTATAAATAAATTATTAAATAATTCAATTACAATTATGACTTTTCTTGATTTTATTGTTAATTGGCCACCACATTCATTGTATGTTTTTATTTTTAAAAAATATGTGATTTCATGGATCACACAAGAAACATATTAATAATTTAAATTTATCACACAGGTATTAAATTAATTTCAGAAATATGATTATATTGTTTTGCTAATTTTGTGGCGTGTTTAAATACCAAATTCCCTGAGACCATATTATAATTATTAATTCTTACCTTCTTAATTTGTAATGATAATATAAAGAACACATAAAACAATTTTGACTAGGTCACTGTTTAAAAACTTATATATGCTGTGTTCGAGTCAGCGCTCGAAGGTTCAAGTGCTTTGACCTACCTAACAGCTGTACCGTGACGTATTGGTCATGTGATCTCTGACCCGCTAATCGATATCCGAAAACTTATTGATTTTCTCTGGATGAACGCTATGCACCCCCACTCCCTTCTTATTTTCTACGTTAATTTCCGCTTCAACACAAAGGAGAATCGTTCTGACCCTCGAACTGTGCAGTCCTATGCTAACCGCGACGCTCAATCCGTATGGGCTTTGTTTCAGACAATTTAAAGTACCGCTTTCGTTCGTTATTTGTGCTTAAAGTGCGGACCGCGTTAATGAACTTTTAATGAACATTTTAACTGTATATTTTCGCCGTGTTAGTGAAAGGTGTCGCCCGATTTCGCCGGTTGCGCAATCGTAGTGCGTGTACTCGCGGCAATAAACTAAGTACTTTGTAAGCTTAACTTTTACGTTTACTCATAATTTCAATTGAGTTTTTTAGTTGCGTGAACGCCTTCACGAATTCTACGCTGCCTGAGACGACCACAGTACTGTGGAGACTTCACCTCGATTCCAACATTGCATCACTTCTTACCTATGGTAAGTGCGTAGTTAAGGAATATGAACAATTTATAATTTATTTGTATTAAATTCAGTGTCGTTGCGTTTTAGTGTTAAATGACTCTATTTTGCTCAGAACAGTACTTAAACTTGCTATGTTAAAGATTAACGTAAATTACGCAATCCAGAGTAACCTTGTTAACAATAGGGCTTACCGCACCTCGTGGTTTTAATTCTAACTTTTTGATCTGCGGATTAAACATGCTGTCTGTTCAAAAAGTAACGTGACTTGTTTTTTTCAAAAATTATTTATTTAATCATTAATATCGGTTTTCTCCTCTTAAAAGTAACCCTTATTAGATATTATACGGCATCATTAGTATGTGGTTTTTGGCCAAAGACGAGTGCACAAGTAGTAACGATGTGTGAGCAGAAGCGTTTTCATGGCGTAAAAGTCAATTCTTGTTCTTCTACAAATCCGAGAGAATAAAAATTCTGATGGATCCCTTCACACAAATTGTGCATAACTTGCAGGTAATATTCCTCATTTACCGTTCTACCCTGTGGCAAGAACTCATGATGCACAATGCACATGCAATCGAAGAAAACTGTAAGCAAAACTTTTACATTGGACCAAACTTGGCGCGCTGTTTTTTGTCTTGGCTCATACTGCAACTTACATTGGGATGATAGTGCTTCAGTGTCCTTGTAATAACCATAAACCCATGATTCGTCAGCAGTTATGACCCTCTGGACCAAATTTGGGTCATCACGGTAGAGTGTAACACCTCATTACCAATGTTAATGCGTTGCTGTTTCTCATTGAAATTGAGCAATTTTGGTACAAAATTCGCAGCAACCCGTAGCATGCCCAAATCTTTGGTAAAAATCGAATGGCACGAGCTAATCAATATGAATAGGTCCTCAGCAACTTCTCTAACGGTGATTTAACGATTGGCCAATACTATTTTCTTCACTTCATCATTGTTTTTGTCTGTTGTTGATGAGCTCGGGCGTTCTTAATTTTGTTTTTCACACAAAATTTTATGAAGATTCTTTGATCCTTTTTTGGAACAACCAAACATTGAAGAAAAGACAAAACACGTCCAAGCAAATTAGTTGTCAACAATTAACTGAACATTTACAATGACCAAACATTTCGGCATAAGTGAGAGATGTTAGTGCCAACATAACGCTAGAAAACAAAATCAACTATACGTAACACGCAGAAATTCTAAATTCCCGATACTTTTTCAACAGACCTCGTACAATAAGAAATATTGGTAACCAAAAGTTATTTAGAAGGAACTGTTATAATTTGGAGGGAAATGAAATCACATTTTATTTTATTTTAAATGCTACAACGAAGAAGAATATATAAATAAATAATGTTAACGTACTACCTCAAGCATTTAACAAAAACAAGCCTTAACGCAAAGTGTTGAAATAAAACTAGTTTAAATAAATTATTTTGTTTTTTAAAAAGATGTGTTTTTATTCACTACAAAGTTAATGGATGTACCCCGGATATTAACTACTAATCATATATTTGTGTGTGTGTGTGTGTGTGAAATCATGATAAGACAACTCCTTTTTAACATAGTTTATGGGATAGAAAGGGTAAAGCTTTCTTACATGGTATATATGGTATTCAAGGAAGGTGGTCAGCACCATGCTTTATCATTAATACCCTAGTCTTGACCCTTGAACCCTAGATAAAGGCTGAACCATCCTGGGGGCTAAAAAAACATACAGAAATTCTTTGGGAATACAGGAATCAAACCCAGAAACTTTAGTTTTTAAGTCAAAGGATCTATCTACTCACTTGACCACCACCAACTACTTTTAAATTAAACATTGTTAAAAATGTTCCTTTAAAGTTTTAAAAAAATAATAATACAACAACTGTAGGGGAGTTTGTAATTAAAATTTACTTATCTAAGAGAAAAAATGAAATGCCTTTCTATTACATGTTATAGACAGATCAATGTTTTAAAAATTAGATATAGTTTTTAAAATACAGAATATGTCAAAAGATTCTTGCATCTAAATATTTTCAATTACATACATATACTAAATTTTCTTAAAAAAAAAATTTAATAATATTTTGGATGTTTAAATCGCTTTGATCTTTTTAAACAGTCTAATTTATTTAAATTTTGAGTTGAAATAATGATTGATTGAGTAAAGGATACTCTGAAATGATCAGAAAATGTAAGAAAAGGTTATTTTCGTTGATTTCATGGCAATATACTACAAAGCATGAGAAGGTAACTGGAACACATGCCATGTCAAAGCAAGACAGATAATGAAGTACCTACCTGCCAAAGAAAAAAAAACTGAGTAACAGAATTTTTATTTCTATGGTTCAAAATTTTAAAACAAACCTAGCATTCCAAATTTTACAACTAAATGAAATAACTTTTTTCTGATAAAACAAAAGAACCACTTCTTTTATAAACTTTGTGGACATTTTTTTATTCACAAAAATTACAACAAAAATCATAATACTAAATTTGGTCATCACAAGCTATAGATCGAAGTTGTGCCAACAGAATATCAGAATAGCAATAATAGGGTATTTTTGTCCATGTAGAGAGGTGGTATAGAGATATAAGGAATATGAGAAAAAATGCAGTGCCATACAAGCATAAATAGACTCAAAAAGACATTGGTTTGGTCTATGGTCTATGGCTCTTAAGTGGATGTGAGCTAAATGAAAATTTCCGACAAAAATCAAATGAACAATAATTAGCTGTCAAAAAAAGGAAAAAATACATTGAATGAAGACTTATTTGTCTAAAATTGAAACTGATAAAAACTTAACTACTGAAATAAAATGATCCTGTTTTATGAATAGCTGTGTTTAAAAAAAATATCGCTACATTTCCTATTACTTGGAATACATGAATATTTAATACGGAATATTATTCATAGAAATAAATTATAGACTAAATCCCTTACTAATGTAAAGATTTTTTCTGTAACATCTTACCCATCTGAGTGCTTGCAGAAGGAGCAGTTTTGTTTTCATACTGGCTGAACTGAGATGAGCTTTTACTTTATGCACATCCAGCTCTAGGCAACACAAAGACTTTGGATGAGTTGAAGGCTCTACAACTGACACCTATATTAGCAACAAACAAAACTGTCCTATAACAACTCTCATTAAAGAAGATAGCTACATTATAAACTCCTAAAGAAAGAATGGATTTATCATTTATTTAAACTATAATGCTTAGTTCTAATAAAAACGTTAAGACATATTTGTGTCTATTAATTATTATTCCCTTATTCAATTGCATGTAATGTTGCCAGAAACAAATTCAGAGGAAAGTAGAAAGCTAAGCTTAACCAGACCTGGCATAGTAACAGATAGGTTTAATGTAGCAACATTGTAATGTTGTAACTGATCTCAAGACTTAGAGGCTTTAAGGATCATAGCTAGATTATAATTAATTAATAGCACACAAGAATGAAATAAAGTAACACAATAAGTGATAACTAATAACACAAAAGCAACATAACACGGGAAAAAATAAAAATTTATTACACTGATATATATATATATATATATATATATATATATATAAACATCCTCAAATATGAATGCACAAAAATCCCCCAAAACAACACAGTATTTTTGTGTAAACTAACAACCAACTTTAACACAGAGAAGAAAGATAACTCCAAACATCTGGAATTTACAAAGTAAACTGCTCATCAAATCCTATACTAGGCAAATAAATAATATTAATTGATTCCATCTTCACATGAGCTACTAGTTTTCAACTAAAAACACTTGTAAATATGTTAAACTTGCGTATAGTAGCACTTACTTTTATAATTGTTGAGGACGTCTGTTTCAGGAGATGTGTCCCATTGTCAACTCAGACCCGAAACAGCCATCTTCAACAATTTTAAAAGTAAATGCTACTATAGGCAAGTGGAATATATTTACAAGTGTTTTTAGTTAATAAATAATAGCTTTCAACAAAGTATCAAAAGCTAATAATAGCTTTCAACTTAGATACTCTATTAAATATGATACTGCTCATCCTTTGCTAACTCCATAATACAACAATTACACAGACATGATCCATAATTTAGAAATTCATATCAACAAAAAAGGACTACATCTCAACACACTGGTATGATATGAAATTTACAAATAAAAATTAACAAACCCAGAATAAAATATACAAAAAAAAATGTGTTCATTAAATGAACAAGTGCATATACAAATCATATACACTTTTTTAACTACATTAAGGAAAAACTGCCTTTAAAACTACAGTCATCTAGACACTGATGAAGACCACTTAGTGATATAAAAAATGTTAAATCTTAGTATGTTTCTCATAAATTTATATAAACTATAAGTTTGGCAAGTAATTTTTTAAAAAGTTCAAATGTACAACTTTCGTTAATCGTCATGGAAAAACAAAATTCAAAAGTTAAAATAATCCAATTCCACAAAAAGACAGACCATCTGTGGTACTTACCGGATACAGAATATACATAAAACTACAGCTAAATAAAAGGTTTCATAAAATATCTATCTGTATTAAAATTTTTTTTAAAATTAATGTCTACTATCATTCCACCATCACAATAAAATCATTTACCCAGTTCAACCCTTTTCTAAATTCTATATTCATTAGTTTTAATTTCTTAAGATTTTGATTTGTCTATTCAACAAATCATTATATACAATTATCTACTGTTTTGGAATAAGGTCCCCTGTGCTGTTATAAAAATACTAGAAATTTCTTTTGTTATAATATAAACTTGTTTTAAATTCCGCTACAATGGTACAAGTCATAACATTTAAAATAGAAGTTAGGGAATTAAATTAAAGAAAAATCAATATTAACTAAATTAAATGATTTAAAAAGATACCATTCAATTTTACTCAAATAAAAAATTTAGAACCATATAAATTTCATCCACTCACAAAATAAGACAAAAAATGTTTGTACTATCTAAAAACCCAAAATTTTATTTGATTCATTTAGTACGATAAGTTAGAAAGGAATTGAATCAGTAATTATTAATAAATTTTTGTTATTAAAACAACAACAAAATAAATTAAACATTAGACTATTGAAATAATTATTGTACTCACTTTTTGGGCTTGTAAAGGATCTTGTAAATCGCTTAGAGACGTCTGTGCAAACAAGTCTGGAAATATTTTAACACAATTGATTAAAGTTGCATTAAGGTCAACTGCTTGCCCTCGTACAGAATTTTCTAGAGCCCCAGTTAATTCAGCAGCAACTCCTACACAAAAAACATACAAATTTAAATACAGTAATACCCCGTAATTATGAGATAGGTGGGACCGGGCTATAACCGTGTAAGTCGAATTCGCGTAAGTCAGGGTATAATTTTACATACAATCAAATAGGAATCATGTTTAGTTGGGACCAAAGACTAAATAAACCAATAATTTAGAAGAAAATTTGTATGTATTAAAATCTTAAATACCTAATACAACACAAAATTATATTCATACATATTACAAAGAAGTTAATTTGATATAGAAGGCTTCATAAAATCTAATAAATTCGTTTGACGAATTGAAGATATTTTCTTCTCACGTAGAATTTACTCATAACTAGCTATTATTTTTTTTACGACTTGTTTTGTAGCAGAAAAGCGCTCTTCGTAGGAGTCTATGGTTTCAAAAATTTTTAAGCCTTCCTCAATTAAACTAAGGTCTTTTGTGAAGTTTCTAACCGTCATTTTATCATCTACGTCAACTGAGTCTAAAGAATCTGGGTTTTTAAGGTCTTGTTCACGCATTTCTATGAACTCATCAATTGTCAGTTCCTGGTTCTGTGAATTTAGCAGTTCTTGAACGTCATCATTATCCACTTCTAAATTTAGTTGTTTGGCAAAAGCGACAACCTCTTCAATCACATCAGCAATTTCGTTAGGCTCTGTCACTGATTCCGCTTGAGTTTCAGTGGCGAAAAAAAAACTGACACAGCTTTTTCAAAATGCCATTCAAAGTTTTTTGTGAAATGTCATTCCAAGATTGTCCAAAAAACAGGATACAATGTAGTTTACAGAACAACAAATAAAAGCCAAACGGTTATCAGACACAGCATTAATAACAATACCAACACATACAATAACCCAGGAGTATACAAACTAAAATGCAACAACTGCAATAAGTTCTTTATTGGACAAACAGACAGATCTTTCACCAAAAGATATAAAGAATACAAAAGCGCACTGCACACTACTATTGAATCCACTTTCGCAAATCACCTCATGGGCACTAAACACTCATGCAAAAGTATGGAAAATAACATGAGTATCCTCCACACATGCAACAAAGGCCATAAATTAAACACATTAGAACAGTATCAAATATATAGACATAGCAACACACATAAAATGCCATCTTAAATGAACAAACACGGCACAGATTACACATACTCTTCGATCACATCATTTCTAACTTTCAAAATAATGGTACCGAGGAAGCACAACTGCAGAATTCCTAGCGGCAAAAATACGAGGCTGAAGAAGTCGTAAGACGAAAACGTTTTCTCCAAGTGTAAGTTAACAATTTAACAACTTTTAGTTAACACAAAGTCTGGTCACAAGTTATAGCAAAAGTGTAATAAGAATTAATACCAGCTCATCATGAACAGCAACAAGATTTTGATAAAAACTCACACTTCTTCAGTATAAGATCCATTTTTTTATTGGTTTGAATTAAAACTTTTATTTAAATATTAAATTTTATATTATTCACTTAAACAATAGTTAATGACTATCCGAACTTTAAATTTTGTAAATTTGTTAAAACATTCATCAGAGACACTGATGAAGATCACCACATAGCGATTAAAAACGTTTTGTCTCAGTAAGTTCTAACAAATTTACAAAATTTAAAGTTCGGATAGTCATTAACTATTGTTTAAGTGATTATCTAAGATTCACCGAACGTAATGGATTACAAAATTCAATAAATTTTATACTTCAAAGACCCAAGTGTCATGTTTTAAAACCAAGTATTTGCAAATTATTTAAATCTAAGTAAGGTAAATAAAACATTAAACATCTTAACTTTTCAAGTATAAAATTATATATATTTGGCACCAACAAAAATAGAGAAAAACTAAAGAAAATAAATTACTTATTTGGCTTACAAGTGATATATTAAAAGCATTATCTAAGTATATGAAATGAAATTTTAAAACATTTAAGAAGCTATAAGCTAAATAAAGTAAAACCTCTCATATCCGAAAACTCTGATATCCGGATGTAATATGAAAATAAACAAAGAGTCTTTATTCGCCAAGGCGCCTTGCCATCGGGCTAGTCTCTGGCCCCAGCAGTCGGCTCTTTGTTTTTTCTCAACTTAGCCAGTTGGGTTTGAGTCTCTGTATCGTTCAGTACACTAGTGTTTTACTGACTGGTGTATTGCCCAAACAAATCAGTTATGTTTCAGTGTCCGTATCATTCAACTACTGGCTGACACAGAGTAAAATGTATACTGAGCTTCTCACTCCAGTTCATATACAAACTGATAATGCATTATGTTATGTTTGGATATCTGACAGAAGGTCAATGGGCCATAAATATCTTTCTTTGTTTATGCTGTAAGTTTCAACAATCGATAAATGTCCCTTAGAAAGCACAGGCGTCTAGTCTTGTTCGTGAAATATCAGAAAATAAAAAATCTTGAAATAAATCAAACAACCACGACATTCATGATTAGCTGGGCTGGTCTTTATACCTGCTACTAATAAATTGCTGTGATTAGCTGACCTAGCATGTAAACCGCAATGAGTAAAGGAACTGTACAAAAGACATGTAACTAAATTGTACATACATTTATATATTGCTATTAAAATATAATACAATCTTCAATAAGTGTAATTTATTTACTTAAAACAATCATATCTACTTCCAATTGGAATGGTTGTGATTAGTAGTACAGACGTATATCATTACATAACCCCTCTCATATCCAGGTCGGGCTGTCGCCACATGGATCCAGATATATAAGAGGTCTTACTGTATAACAAACTAACATCTTCGCAAATATGTAATTTAAGTAAATTTATATGCAAACAAAAAAGTGTCTTCAAGTTTTACTTACCTATTAAATTTTGATGATCTCTGTGCAGCTTGTTAAATTTTTTTTTCAACTGCTTATACTTTTTGTTCTGATCTTCTGTAATGGATTGTTTACTTTCTGACTTTTTTAACGAATCTCTGTACAACACTAATAGCCGAGGGGCAACTGTATCCCCATAACTGTATTCCTCAAGAAACTTAAACAGTCTAAGTTTCACAGACATTATCCACTCATCCTGAAAATTTTATAAAATATAGTTTTCATAACAATATAAACATTTTTTTAAAAGTAAATTCCTACTGAGGTCAAGACAAAAAATTATCATTGCTTATTTCCAGCTTGTTTATTTTATTAGTTTCATTAATTTTTAACACTACAACACTATTCATGATATTTTCTGGTAACCATGGCAACAGTTTAAGGTTGTACAGTGGAGGTTTTGGCGACAATCAGATAGGAGAAAAAAATTCATATACGTCTTTGAGATATTAATTTCTTGGTATTGAAAAGTTTGCACAGTGCGAAAGTGACTTGAACATGAAGATTCATAGTTCAAAACACGATAGCTCCTTAATTTTTTATAATTTAATTATTGAATAAATACTTGAAAAAACTTTATTGTCATCAATTGTCATCCAGTATAGGTTGAAAGAAATGTATTTGAACTTGATTGAATGAGTAAAAACTTATTTTATTAACGATTGAAAATGTGTACAATATATACATTAGGAGAGTGTGAGTTAATAGAAGAAATTTAATAACAATGGTATCTAGAATGTTAATAATTAATTCATTCACAGAAAAGCCACTAGAAGTACAGATGGAAATAACAATTTTGGATATAAGTGCAAAGTGGTATATTCTACACTAAAAAAAATCTACTCAGTAGAAAGTTCCTGAATAAAATTATTACCTGGAAAAGATTTTCAAAAGAAGGATGATCTTTAGGACTATTTACGAAAGGTAAAGCAAAAAATGTTAGGAACTCAGTTTGAGAGCTGTATTGTGGACCTTTGTTAACCAAAAACATTTTCAAAACATCCATTGATGAAGGTACAATGCTTCCTAGAATTTCACTTTCTTTGGAAGACACTAAATCGTGCTCCAGATGTTCCTTATCAACTATGGTTTCATTTTGAATACTTTTATGATTATCTTGTTGCCTTTCCTCTATAAATAGCTCACCAGATTCATGTGATATAAAAACGCCACTTTGGTCTAAACTATCTGTATCAAACGTAACTTCTTTGTTTTCTATTTCATCATTTGGATACTTATGGTCTTTGCCCATTTGTTTTTCATGTTCTAAAAATACACTGCTCTGATCTATACTGTCTGTGTCATAATCAGTACGTGGACTTTGGCTCTCTTCACTGATTCGTGTAAGGCTACTGCTTGAATATTTAATTTCTACAGGCACTTCCTCTTGATTTATACTATCTGATTCAATTTTATGTAAAACGCTATTTATTTCTATATTGTTATTTTCAACATCACTTTCTACATAGTTATGTGATGTTTTCAATGGTGAAACTGCAAAGTAAATGTGCAGGTAAAAGGTGAGTCTCTTATAGTCAGGCGTTTCTCGGACAGAATCAGGAATTAATATTTCCCAAGCCTAAAACATATAACTTTTATTAAATAAAAACAAAATCAAGTTGTCTAAATAAAATGAAAACACGTTTTTTTAAACTTTGTCCTACAGGAATATTAACAGAGATTAATGTTATTTACAGCTAAACATCTCTAACAATGACTTTGATGCTGATGAATTAATGATATTAAATCCTAAAATAAAAATTATGTTGTTTACTGGGATTATTACACCAACATCCATACTATCAACAAAACATTTATATATAAAATTATTATAATAATTTAAAAAAATAGGTTGAAGACTATGCTTAGCATTTAAGAGAATGTAAAGTGGGTATTTGCACTAGAGCAGCGTTTGCCAACCTGTGGTGTGAGTACCCTAGGGAATGTAGAAACCTGTGGGGTGGTACGCGAAAATAATACCAGTAATGGCGGACATCAATATTTCACACTTTAGATTTGAAACAAATACGAGGTTACACTAGTAGTTGACAAGATAGTTGTGTTGTTAATCGGAAATTGGGTGAAGCTTGTATGTTTGTGTGTGGCTGAAAGCACAGAATAGAATAGTAGTGGGAAACATCTATTACAGATATAGGTGAACAATACAAACGCACGAAGGGGTCTAGAATTTGGTGATAGGAAACTTTCAGGGAACCGTCTATCATGTTGTCAACACAAAAATATCTTCTACACAGCTGTTTGCCCCCTCCACCCATTACTTACAAGGCAATCAGGCAACCACTCTTTGTCTTAACCATGTCGAGGAATAGGGAATACTTTTCATTGGTAAACCTTTTTAGGGATATGTGAAATGAAAAAGGTTGGGAGCCACAAAACTAGAGAAACATCAAATAAAATGTTACAAAATTTTTCCTGTTATATACTTTACCTATTACTTCCAAATTCCTTTACATATTAATCATTGTTTTACCTTAATTCAGATCATAGAGATCAAAGTATTGGCAAATCAAACAATATACCAGTAAAATAAAATAACTCATTAAATTCTGAAATGAATATAATGTAGAATTACTCACTGTTTTACAATAAAAACAAGTAACAACAACTCTAAACACATATAAACAAAATACACAAAAATATCCAGTTCACTGCAGAATTTGAAAACAACAAAACATTGGATTTCTTAGATATCACCATAACAAAAAATTAAAAAAAAAATGAATTCAACATATACCGCAAGCCAACCATGACGGACACACTGATACACAACACATCGAACCACCCAATACAACATAAACATGCAGCATTCAAACATTTACTACACAAACTAAATAAAATACCTATGTCCACAACTAACTACACAGAGGAACTAAACACAATCAAATATTTAGCTCACAAAAATGGATATGACAATTATTTAATAGACAAACTACACATAAAAATACCCAACAAGAACAGTAACAACAACACAAACAACAAAAACACAAACACAAACAAATTCATCACTCTCACATACATAAACAAACTCACAAATAAAATAGCACACCAATTCAAAAAAGCTGGATACAATGTAGCTTACAGAACAACAAATAAAAGCCAAACAGCTATCAGACACAGCATTAATAACAATACCAACACATACAATAACCCAGGAGTATACAAACTAAAATTCAACAACTGCAATAAGTTCTATATTGGACAAACAGGCAGATCTTTCGCCAAAAGATATAGAGAACACAAAAGTGTGCATTAGACTTTGAACATGATGATACTCAGTTCGAATCCGGGCAGACCCTTCAAATTTTTATAATTTAATTATTGAATAAAAATTTGAAAAACACTGTATTAATATCTACTATGGGTTAACAAAATATATTTGGACTTGATTGGATGAATAAAAATGTATATTATTAACAATTGAAAATATGTACACGATATATATCTGGAGAGTGTGAGCTAATAGAAGAAATTTAATGAGAGAGAGAAATAAGATAAAAAGAGAAAAGCCATAGAGGAGTTTATTCTTGTTCTGCAGAAGATATTAAAAGACTTATAAGATGTGATAGCCAATGTTAAGGGTAGTCTTAGTATTTCTTTTAAATATGAGGACTCAGCTGTTAACCTTGAACAAAAAATATCATCTACTAACTACTACCAACCTAATAACTGCCAACCAAAGCCTTATAAATACTACAAAAATTATTTCAGTAAATGTTTTCCACTTCCGCCTTGAACACCTCTATGAATCATGTTATTTCCATCTCTATTTCTGTTCACCATTTCCCTTAATCAGTCGCTCACAAAACCTCTTAATGTCCATAAGCACACACTTTGTTAAAATGCATTTTGAAATTTGTTCAATTTTTATTGTAATAAGAGCTACAATCCATTTGTGTTAAATAGAAACCTCAAATGTTTAGTATATTAAAATTACTGTCTAAGTTCTGTTTTGGTCAATTCAATTTTGAAAGTGATAAAATCATACGTTTGTGCATTGTATTTAGCAAAGTGAAACTTACATTCAACGCTTGTCTCCCAACCATACTACCATGTTTATCATCAATAACATGTGAATATAGTTTATTTTCATCTCTTTTTTTAAAATTTCTTGATCAACCAGTGACAGCCATATTTTGAGTGTCCTCCAGTAACTTAATTGATTCACAATTACTTTGTCATCCCATATGACGACCAACATACAGTAAACTTCCGATTATCCGTGGGAGGTTTAACCGGTTTGCGGATTATCCGGAGTCTGCCATTGTTTTACAAATATCCAATTTTTATTCCAATCAGATTCATGTGTTTAAATTTCCAAACGGTGAATTACGGCGTAAATACATATTAAGTATTAATAGAAGTTAAGCTGAAGGGAAACAGATATGTACGTACTAATTTTTACATTGAAAGGGAAGCATCCCGATGCGGGCCAGCGAAATAAAAGGGCGAGCAGACTACTGTATATAAAAGACAATGACAAAATGCTTGGACGCACAAAAACCTAATGCGTATCATAAGATTGTAAACAAATGTCAGCTAATATCGGCTATAAATAGTCTAGGGCGTGAAATATGCATTATCTATGTCTGTCATATAATACATTATCGATCTTTATTGCTTTGTGACACAGGTACTAAAGATCGACACTGTGCGACAAAATGGTTAGATCTCACATTAAAGTTAAATCAAAGCTCACAAAAAAACAAATGAAAGTGACAGATTTTTTTGTATTATGTGTAAAGGAAATTACATATGTACATATTACTTATGTATGTATTGTAAATAGTTAGACATATAAATGTACATGTTACAATCCGTCAAATACATCGACATTTTAAATTATTTTCTGTATTTATTTTGTCCTCTGAAGACTATTTGTAAATTGCATTAACCGGGGTCATTATTTGTGTAACTTATGGTATAATAATCGATTATCGATCGTTTTGCGTATTCTTTGTTCATAGCGGATTATCCGGGAAATTCGGTTATCCGGCGTTGCCGGACCACCCTATTCCACGGATAATGGGGAGTTTACTGTAATTAGGAAAATTTTTTTAAAGTAATTTTGTCCCAAGTTTTACAAGAATGAGATAACTTATTGAGCCGTTTAGAAAACCTATGTTACAAACTCAAGTCAATGGAGAAATTTTCTTTATGATAGTAAGTAATATTCCAGTATATGGCTTACTGAAAAGTCTTTAATTAGAAGACTATGTGTTGTATATTTTATTGAAACAGGTATAAAAGTATACAAAATGTCAAATTTTTACTTTTAAAAACATTATAATTAAATAAATTTCCTGAAATACTAATCACCTAAACTGATAGAATCAGTGTTTCAAATAGAAAATATAAATGTCGCCTCTATAATGTGTGTTATTTAATTTTTTTTTAAGTGGGCAATTGGAAAACATACACTATTATTTTTTAAATGTCAAGGTGCTTCATTTTTGTCAAAATATTAAACTTTACCTTCAGAGACAAGGAACTATATTTTCAAACAATATATATAAATAAATACAAAAATAATAAAAATTGTTTAAAAGTATTTTAATTATTAAAAAAACCTCCAAAAATGCTAAATAATCCAGTGAATGAAATAAGGTCAGCAATTTCAAAATGTTATCTCTGGGTATTCTTATCCGTTCCACAGCAAATATTGAAGATTTTTCATGCCCCAGCTCAGAAGCTTCTTCTAGAAATGGAAACAATGTTGCCTTGAACTTGTAACAAAGCAAAAACTGAAAAATAAAAGAACATGTAAATATTTATGAGTTATAACTATAAAAACTTCAAAATATTATTAACTAAAACCAGAATAACCTTGAAGCCACACCCTATTATTTCAGAAACTATGTGTTTATTTAGTTGGTTTTTGTTTAACAATATTATAGAACCATCATGAATACAAATCAAACATTGTTTACTTGCACGACGATCCCCCTTCATCTTTGAACTGTTATCACGAGACCCCGGCCCGTGACAGATGGCGAGTGCCACTGCTAGTGCCTGTCTGTACGGGCATTCGTGGCATCGCATTACGCTGTCTGCTGTGTTCTTGTGGAGTTTTATTGGGTTGTTGAAGTGTAAAGATAGTTGATACAATTAAAATCTGGGATTTGCCTGGGACAGAGGAGGGTGCTATCCGATTTTTTTTGCAGAAACTGTTGTTGCCTGATTTTAAACAGTGCACAAATGGTCACGACATGATGTTGTATTCTTTCGAGAACGCCCCGTTTTAGAAATGCACAACAAGACCATGTTTGAAGAAGGTTGGTTTGCGGATTGATTCCTGGTTCGCATAGCATTTGTGACCACTGTTCGTCTTATGTACAGCTGGGTGTATGAGCTGACATCAGTGAAGAGGTGTGAACGAGAGTTGGACATGCCGCCAACAACAGTTGTTAACTGGAATAATTATATGAGTGAAGTGTGAGTGTTTTCGGTTGAAGAAAAAAACACTGGGCACCTGAGAGGGAAAAAAAACCCCGAATCATATCTGGCTGATTATATATGGTGGTCAACAATGGCGGCAGAACGTGGCAAGCCGTTTGACACACTTCTGCTCGACTTCGTCCAGTTTTGGTCATCCCACTGATGCGGAAAATGAATATTAAGTATTGTAAGTTTGTATTTTATTCATTAAAGAGTTGTTTTTCAGTGTCTTTATGTTAGTTTTTCTTTATTTGCCTTATTTTTTAAAATAATAGAGTGTGGTCGGTTTAATCATAAAGCACCACATTTTTTTCCAGTAATTCAAAACATTTAAAATAAATTTTAATATTAAAGAAAATAAATAAGACAAGTATATTATTATAGTTGAATTAAAATTGGAATAGGACTGGAACCTCACATTCTGCGAAGAGGGAGTGGGGCCCGTCCTTGGTTCTACACCAATTGGTGATGAGCAGCGTAACACATTGTTGCCAAATACGTCCCCTGTCCATTCAGCCCGGGCTGTCAGACACTGTCGATCAGTCTTAGGTTGTCTCCTTACCATTGTCATTTTAATTGCATCGAGTTGATTTGGGTGCAAGTTAAGGGTAGCCAGGAATAACAAAAATTCTAACACAACAGCATCAACAGACCTAACAAACAAAACTATTGATTCAGTCAATCATGAGCACTGGAAAACTTTTTATCATATGAAAGGAATTATTTTAGAAGCCAGCAAATCGAATGTATTTTGGAGGAAGCCATTGAACGATTTATTATTTCTCTGAATGAGGACAGTGACAATGATATCAATTTATCCATTGAATATAGTGATACTCAGTAAAACTCTCTATGTAGATGAAGATGGGGAGGACAGTAGTTAGCAGTGACAAAAGTGGTTGTAGAAGAGTGTTCCTCCTTTCCATTAATGATGAGATTGTTCTGAATTTTTGTGAATTTTAGCGGACAACGCAATATGGAAGTCTGATAGAAAATTTCGAGGACACACGTGAGTATTGTACATTCTTGTATAAACTAAAATTGTAAAATTAAATGTTTACTTATATTAAAGTTTTACTTAAATCAATCCCCTATATAAGGTCAGAACAATTTTAAGATTTTTACTTCATCCCATAAACACTATGTGTTTACAGAGAGAGTATTGTGATTGTTGAAAGCCCAATATTGATATTATCCATTTTAACCACTTAATTTACTAACCTGAGTTAACTCGGAAAATGTTTTTGTTCTTTAAATTACTAACAGGAGGTAACCGGGAATGTTTTTTTTTCTTGTGATGTGATAGAGATTGATAATGTAAACCCAGGCATAGATAAGGCTCCATGTCATGTCCTAGACTACTTACAGCCGTGATTAGCTGACAATTGTTTATAATATTATGATGACACACTAAATTTTCGAGCGCCCAAGCATTTTGTCATTGACTCAGTAGTCAGTTCATGTGGGAGACTTCAAAGGTAGGTGGGAAGGGACTGAAGTGAACTCGACGGCAGAGTGTCGTCGATTGACCAGTGTTACACAGAATTGGCAACCCCACACCCAGCGGCACTCTCTCCTGGGCATTCAACCCACGATCGCCAGCCCTATTCCAATTTTAATTCTATTATAGTTATAATTAATAATTTTACACTTTTCATAATATTGTCTCTGGTTTTGTCTCTCTTTGTAGTCATTTAAAAAAATTATCTACTCTTAAATTTCTCACAGTTAATTTTACATTTTGTAGTTTAAATACATTTTAAATATACTACTATATATTTTTTAAAAAATACTTACACTCTACTATTACTCTATATACTATTTCAAGTTCCTAACTAGAACGAAATTTTATTTTTGCAGTAAAATTAGGCATAAAGTCAGTTTTTAATTTCAAAGAAATGTGAAATTTAGTAAAACAATTCTGTTATCCAACAAATGATAGATACAGAGAACGTTTTTCTCATACCATATAAAATCGTAAAATTTCATAACCACTAAAGTTTATTACAAAGCATAGATGTTGTTTTTAATTTGTTCTTATTTATTATAACTTAATACTAATACTGTTTATTATAGTAATACTAGTACTATTTATTATACTTGTTCTTAAAAAATATTAATTCTCATATATCATTTGACTCACCTCATGGATTAACTCAATACAACACTTCTCCAAGTAAAAATGATTCTCTAAGCTTTCCATTTGTTATTTTATAACAATCATATTTCAGGTATAAATTGGAACTATCTAAAACAAATATCAGAAAAATTATTGTACACTAAATTAGTTTTGAATGTTAAAAACATTGTTTGTATAAGGTTCTTTAATAATAAATGTATTAATTAATTAGTAATATAAATGTGTGTTATATTTATACATTTATAGGTATAAATACATTTGTATGTTATAAGAGTTATTACTTTGGCTTTCCCTACATGTTTGAGATTGTTACTTTCAACGCTGTATGAACTGAGTTCCATCGATTGCTATGCTTCTTGCAATTATAGAAGTTATGAAAGGATAGCAATATCGATTGTATTCAGAAAAAACAGTTCTATATTTTCATCATAATATTTATAATGAATGTCATCCAGATGACAAATGGTGAATACCTTTCAAGGACTATTATCATTAGATGATACATTTTCATCTGTCTAAGTATATATTTTTTTTGTTTACATATTTTTAGACAAACTTACATTCATTTTATATTTTATTTTTTACAATAGGACAAAATTTATTTAGAATACCTAATTAGGATATTTTTTTTAATTTTTAAAATACATATTTTTAGACAAACTTGCACTGAATTTTAGATTTTCCTTTTCATCAATAGGAACAAAATTATTTAGAATACATAATTAGAGATACCAATAACTATTTATTGTAGAATTGATGGAGTCCTACCAGTAGCGTTCTAACCTCCAAATTAAAAAAAATAAAATTAAATTACTCAGGAGAGTAACAACCAAGTTATGAAAACTTGCAGTTTTTGTGTTGTATATCTTGAGGTTTTTCTTATAAATGACACTTTTGGTATCACTTGGCAAAAAAAATAATACTTAATAACATTTTTCAACAAACGCGTTTCATACTAGGTCAGTGCACCTTTCATTTTTTCAAATGAAAAACCGTGAATAGTGGTTGCAACTTTATTGTACAGAATAATAACATTGGTAACTTACCTAGAGTATCCAGAAAGTAAGTGTAGTAGGCTCTCATGGCCGAGTGATTTTATTTTTAACATGTTGGCTACATTTCCGTGTAGCCTGACTACTGCCCGCCATAACAAGACCAGTTGAAGGACAGTAAGTTAAGAACTGTTTATGCAATAATTCGTTTTGTGGAAAATGTCAATCCAATCTCCCGTCTAGTGCAAAATATGCTGTGTCATCCATTATTACCTTTGTAAGGGAAACCTCAGGTTGAGGCGTGTAGTGTACAACCCAAGTTTCGTCTCCAGTAACGATTGAGCAGAAAAAATCATCTCAATGGAGCTTGCAGCTCCTCAAAACATTGATTCACCTTGGGTTTGTCAGTCAGCTGTTTTGGAACCCACCTAGCAGACATTTTCTGATATCTGATGGTTTCTGTGATTGTTTCATGTAGTAGAGTTATGGAGATTTGCGAAAACACCACGGAAAGTTCATCCTCAGTCAATCTGTGATGGCCTTGGAATGCATTTTTTATTTTTTCTACAATTTAAGGTTTTCTGCACCTCTGCCCATCATCCACAGACGCACAACCCCTCCTAAACACTTATAAAATTCATAGTTTTATCACCATATGCAGTTTTCACCTCATTATAAGCCTCAACCGAAGGTAACAAATGACCCTGCGTATGTTCGTGCTTGGGGGGGGGGGGAGATTGGATTATCAATTTTCACTAAACACATTGTCACATTGACAGTTCTCAACATTCAGATCTCAAACCGGTCTCATTGCGGAAGGGAGAAGTCAGGCTATATGGAAGTGTAGCCAATATGTCGAAAATAAATTCCCTCCATTAAGTAATGTTTTTTTATTCATGGATTAAAGTTTAAATTAGATTTTAAGCTCAACAGATTTAATGAAAAGTTGTTTTATATAATAATTTCTTTTCTTGCTAATTCTCTCTGTTATTCTAATTTGTTGTGTTACATTTGTTCAATAAATCCAACTAAGATCCGACTAAGTTTTACTACAGAGCTTCTCTCATTTATTTATGGTTGTTTCTTCAAATATGGATTGGGTTAATTCCCTTTTTCATTTTAATTCATCTTTAAACAGGCTGTTTTGATAAATATTAAATTTTCCAATATGTTAAAAGCAATTTTAAAATATTTAAGCATGAATTTGAAGAATAATAAAAATAATTAATTGACTGACATGCACAATGATTGAATCACTTTATAATAAATCCTAGATCTAAGAACAGGTAACAGCTACACATTGTCATCTAAGCTTCCTACCGACGCCAAGATTCAAATAGCTGTTACCGATTACATGTTTTATAGTAACTGTAGTATAGAAGGTTTGAAGCTTTGGTTATGATCTAATAATCACAGTGTAACTAGTCTTGTAATCAACAATATAACCACAATGGCTTGTAGTCACCATTATTCACATGAATTCAGTTACCAGTTCAACCTCAATTCTTTACTATCTCAGGTACACCTCATTTCCAAAATTTTAAAAATCGTAATTCAATTTCGGTATGTTTAATCAGAACATCTCAAATTAGTAGAGAAATGATGCAATGATTGTCCAAATCAATTCATTTAAAACATATTAAGATGTTTAAACATATAAGATGTTTATCAACTTAACTGCATTTACTTGCTGAGCACATTGCAGAATTAGTATCAATTCTTTTCTTTGGAGTTAAAACAAACCTTACTGATGGTTTTATATTATTCCTTCCTTAAGATAACTGCACCAAACTGGTAAAGTTTCATTAATATACTGTGAAGGTGATTTTATTGAAATCTTGTAAAAGAAAACTGTGACAAGATTATTTAATAACTTTACATTAGCTTATGACTATCCGAACTTTAATTTTTTTGTAAATTTGTAAAAACTTACTGAGACAGAATGTTTTCAATAGCTCCTTGGCGATCTTCATCTGTATCTAAATTTTCCACCTGGAGTTGTTGGGTTAAGCGGTAATGATTTTAAAGGCAGGTTTTTAATATAAAATCACATATACTCTTTGACACTATTGAAAACCTGCTTTTAAAACCATTGGCGCAACAACTCCAAACGGAAAATTTAGACACTGATGAAGATCGCCATGGAGCAATTGAAAACATTCTGTCTCAGTGAGTTTTTACAAATTTACAACAAATTAAAGTTAAGATAGTTGTATACTAATGTAAAGTTATTAATTACGTTTCACCAAATGTAATGGAATACAAAATTCAAGACACAAGATTGGAATTGAAGTTTTAGAATTATGAGTTGTATGTATTTCTTATGTTTATAACCTTAACTCACAAACCAACTCGAATATTGTTTATAAACTGTTACAACTTGACTATAAGACCAATTCTTTTAGCCCTAATCATATACATACTACTGGGTCATCATCAGGCCGGCTAATCTACTCTCCCACCTTCCAGCTAGTGTTATAAAGACTCAGTAGCCTGCTAAACAAGTTTTAAGTGCACTGAACTACTATATGAACCTTAAACCTTTATTAATATGTTTTTCCGCAGACATTGAACAGTGACTATTAATTATCAAGGTAGTCCTCCAAATTTATAATTTTTTACTGTAAATGCTTTTGAACAGATTTCTCAGTTCATAACTTTACTGAACTATTTTTATTCTTATAAATTATATTATATTAATTAATTTAATTAATTATATTATTTTTATTCCTCTATTGAAATTATACACCTGGAATCTTGTATTAACTAACTTTTTATCACTCTGAGAATCAACTTACATCTCTTAGATATATTTTTACCTGAAATGCAGATTTGCATAGGTGGATGAATTATTTTTCAACTATTCATGGGAATCATATCAACAACAATATAAAGAGATTCAGACCTGGGCTTTGGTGGAGATCTTAGGTTTTGTAACATTCACTGAACAGGAATCTGGCTTTAAACCGAACTCTTAGGAGATCAAGAAAGATTAAATAGGAGGGACAAAAACCCCGTCTAACAGATGGTAGGGATGGTCGAACCAGTGACTTTACCCATCGTTGATTTTAATGACAGCGCCGGGTTTGGATCAGGGACTTTTACCAGTGACTTTAATACTGTTGACAAGGGATGCTGAGTGTTCTGTATGTGCCAGAAATAGGCAGGCATATCACACTGGTGAAATGATTTCACACGTCCTTTCTTTCTCTTTTGGAAGGACCATTTTATTTTAAAATGAAGTACAAAATTAAGAACAAACTACCGAATGCAAAATAGTGTCTACTGTACCACTGTCACTGTCACTATCTTGAAACCTGACAAAAATTGACACCCACACACGACCATATTGCCCAATCACAAAAGCGACAAAACAACCAATGACAGCCGCTTCAACCAGAGACAGCGACAAATCAACCAATGACAGCCCTTTCTTCTAGTGACTACGACTTTTTGCCCAATCCCAACAGAAGCAACTTCCGATCGATTCATTGTAACTGGAACTGGCATTTTACATATTTTTTCACTGGTACCACCAGCAACAAATGAAAAATCAGTGAAAAGTCAATGTGACAGAAATTATCAACCATCCCTCATAGGAAGAACAACTGTGGAAAAATCGCAGTAAAACAAACTCAAGATAAGATCGAGTACCTCATTAAACAACTGATTCACGTTAACAGAAATCCAATAAGGACAAGAATATTTGAAAAACCCAAATTTTGTGTGAAGGCTTGTCTGTTTCCAAGGAATGAGCTTCAAGACGTTACACAAAACAAAATATATACTGAGGAAAATACTTAGGTTCATTGCTCGAATGAATATAGTTCAAGTATCCATTTGTCTGACCTTAGAACCTAGAAATTGTAACTGAACCTAACCAACAATCAGCAATCAGTGGTGTGCCAAGGAGGGCTGTCCCCATGTTGGACATAGGCCCCCAACTGGTATATATATACATTTATATATATATATATATATATATATATATATATATATATATATATATATATATATATATATATATTTGTATATACGTGTATTATGTAATATAAATAATGACTTATTACACATTTGCTTTACTTGCGACCAGACATTTTGTTAACTATAAGTTGTTAAATTGTTAACTTACACTTGGAGGAAGCGTTTTTTTCTTACGACTTCTTCAGCCTCGTATTTTTGCCGCTAGAAATGCTGCAGTTGTACTTCCTCATTATAATTATTTTAAAGTTAGAAGTGATGTGACCGAAGAGTATGTGTGATCTGTGCCATGTTTGTTCATTTAAGATGTCATTTTTATGTGTGTTGCTATGTCTATGTATTTCATACTGTTCTAGTGTGTTTAATTTATGGCCTTTGTTGCATGTGTGGAGGATGCTCATGTTATTTTCCATACTTCTGCATGAGTGTTTAGTGTCCATGAGGTGATTTGCGATGTTGGATTAAATAGTGGTGTGCAATGCGCTTTTGTGTTCTTTATATCTTTCGGCAAAAGATCTGCCTGTTTCTCCAATATAGAACTTATTGCAGTTGTTGCATTTTGATTTGTATACTCCTGGATTTTTCTATGTGTTGGTATTGTTATTAATGCTGTGACTGATAGCCATTTGGCTTTTATTTGTTAATCACTTAAACAATAGTTTATGACTATCCGAAATTTGAATTTAGTAAATTTGTTAAAACTTACTGAGACAGAACGTTTTCGATCGCTATGTGCCGATCTTCATCAGTGTCTTCTGCTTGGAGATGTTGGGTCAAGCGGTGATGGTTTTAAAGGTAGGTTTTCGATAGTATCAAAGAGTATGTGTGATTTGTATTGTGTTTGTTCGTTTAATATGTTTGTACTTTGTGTTTTTGTGTATCTGTAAATTTCATGTTGTTCTAGTGTGTTGAGATGTGGTCCTTTTTTGTTGATATGTAGGATTTCTAAGTTTTGGTAAATGTCTGTCTATTTGTGTCCTGTATCTTTTTATGTGGTTGTAAAATGTGAGTTGGTGTTCTGTTTGTGTTCCTCGACTCTTTGTTTAAAGCTGAGACCTGTTTGTCCAATGAACTTGTTACATTTGTCGCAGTTCAGTTTGTATACGCCTGGTGCTTGTAGTTTATCCTTGTTGTAGTTTTGTATGCTATTTTGTATCCTGTTTTTTGAAATTTGCGGACTATTTTGTTTGTTGTTTTGTTTATGAATGGTAATGTGATGTATTTGTTTTCCCTGTCTGTAGTGTTAATTTTAGTGTTTTTTTGTATTTTGTGCCATAGTATGTCTATTATTGTGGTGGTGTATCCATTTGTGTATGCTAAATATTTAATTGTGTCTAGTTCTTTGTTTATGTTTTCTGTGTTCATTGGGACTTCTTTAAGTCTATGGAGCATGGATCTGAAGGCTGCGTGTTTGTGTTGGATAGGGTGGTTTGAGGTGTTGTGGATAAGTGTGTCTGTCGTTATGGGTTTCCTGTAAATGTTGAAGCTGTGTTTTTGTGTGTGGCTTTTTGTTATGGTTAGGTAGAGGAAGTTTAGGGATCGGTTGGTTTCAATTTCTGTAGTGAAGTGGAGTTTTGGGTGTATTTTATTAGTGTAGGTGAGGAGTTTTTCGCATTGACGGGAGTTGCCTCTGTATAGTGTTATAATATCATTGACGTATCTGTGCCAGTAAATAATTTTGTGTGCGTGTGTATTGTTTGTGAGTATTTTGGTGTTTTCTATGTGTTGTAGAAAAATTTCGCTTAAGACACTACTGATAGGACTTCCCATGGGTAGGCCATCTGGTTGTGAATAGAAGTTTGACTTGTGGGTGAAATAGTTTTGTTTGGTGATGATTTGGAGGATGTTTATGATTTCGGTAATGTGGGTTTTAGGTATCTTGTTCTGTATTAATTGGGTTTCTAGGATGTTGAGCGTTTCGGGTATGGGTATGTTGGTGTACATATTTGTTATGTCGAGTGACAGTAGTGTTGAGTTGTGTGGTATGTTTGTCTTTTATTTTATTTATGAGATTTGTTCTGTTTTTTATGTGTGTTTCTGTGTTTAAATTTATAGATTGTCTGATTATTTTGTCCATGTGTTTTACAACCACATAAAAGATATAGGACACAAATACACAGACATTTACCAAAACCTAGAAATCCTACACATCAACAAAAAAGGACCACATCTCAACACACTAGAACAATATGAAATTTACAGACACACAAAAACACAAAGTACAAACATATTAAACGAACAAACACAATACAAATCACACATACTCTTTGATACTATCGAAAACCTACCTTTAAAACCGTCACCGCTTGACCCAACATCTCCAAGCAGAAGACACTGATGAAGATCGGCACATAGCGATCGAAAACGTTCTGTCTCAGTAAGTTTTAACAAATTTACTAAATTCAAAGTTCGGATAGTCATAAACTATTGTTTAAGTGA
This sequence comes from Prosapia bicincta, assembly GCA_036971475.1. Lineage (NCBI taxonomy): Eukaryota > Metazoa > Arthropoda > Insecta > Hemiptera > Cercopidae > Prosapia > Prosapia bicincta. Next base: position 197,036,072 of record JBAIZL010000005.1, read on the forward strand.
TTAATAAGATTAATAAGGACTATAAAATTAAAGAATTTTATTTGTTGTTCTGTAAGCTTACAGAAAAATGGTACCAAGGAAACACAACTGCAGCATTCCTAGCTGCAAAAATATGAGGCTGAAGAAGTCGTAAGACGAAAACGTTTCCTTCAAGTGTAAATTAACAATTTAACAACTTTTAGTTAACAGAAAGTCTGGACGCAAGTAAAGCAAAAGTGTAATAAGTCATTAACAACTAGCTCGTCATGAACAGCAACAAGATTTCGATATAAATGTATTAAATATGAATTTTAGTAATAATATGTTTTAAAAATGTTATTTTAACCAGCATAAATTTGGGAAAGAATTTTTAATGTTATCTCCTACACTCCATGTATCAGACTCAGCTATAGAGTTCAAATGAAAAATGTTATATAATTCAGTCTATGATTCAAACTGACACAGAATTTTACTAACTTTCAAATAATATAGATAAATAAAACTGTCTGTAAAATATTAAATTAATATTATTGTACTTATAAATTGTACCTTTGGTTTGTTTACAACATCGACATGCATACAACAACCAACAATTACGGCTACTTCTAGATTAATGATTTTTACAGCTGTTTAGATACCCTGAGTCATTTTATTTTCCAGGATAATTGTTGATACTAAAATGTCTATAATAATTTTTAACGTTGTAGTTGTCAATCTAGTACTATAGAAAAAAACATTAATTATTAATAATTTTTCTTTCATATTAGTAGTGTTTCTGATTCAGCCTTATATTATAATCAATTGTTTTTGTGATATATGTGTGTTAATTTTTATAACAATTATATTTCTGCCAGATTGAATTTTCATTAATTTTTAAGTAGAATATTATTAGATTCAAACAAACTTAATGATTACGATAAAGATAAATAAAAATATATTGTTTCCAGATGAACTACTAATTAAATATACATATACTTTAATATATTATACACACACACACACACACATATATATATATATATATATATATATATATATATATATATATATATATATATATAAAGAAGCCTAACAGCATTATTAACGTTTTACAAAGCTACCAAAAATAGATTTCTTACTCATAAAAACAAAAAGTCATATTTGTTGATTCCATCTAAACATTCACAAGTGATTTAGTACAAAAAGTCAGTTGTGGTCCAAATCGAGGTACTTTGTTATTAAATAAGTTTATTATTTTAAAATGTATGAATATATTTTACATTACAATGTTTGATAACTTATACATAAATATAAAAAGTATAGATTTACTATAACAAATTATTTTTATTAGTAACAACGAATTAGTAATAATTATTAAATTAACAAAATCTTTATACCAATATAGGGCTTAATATAAATAATTTTTACGCTGCAGTGATTAGAACTACAAATTAATGTTGAAAGCTGCATTTAAAATCAAGAGTAATCAAATAAGGTTTTAGAAGGCTTTGACTACACAACTGTCTAAAGAGACAATATACAGTACTTTGACTGTGCCTCTGACATTTCTTAGAAGGCTGTCTGCTATAATATACCTGCTGACGGCGACTATAGTATTAAGGTAATTGAGTCATTCGACTTTGCTTTGTTTCAGCACTATTAGATATTAAATATTATTTTCCTTATAACACTTTTAATATTTGGAGCGAGTAGCCAAAGATATAGTATTTATGTAAATTTAAACTTTGTAAGTTTGACACTCATAAGTTATTTTATAATAAAAATGTTTTCAGTTTAATCATACTTGAGTAAATTAAAATATAAGTTCTCCCGAAAATTTAGTTTTAGGATTTGAACGAAATAAGAACCTTTGAAATTGTATTGCATGTCACATTAATATTAATTCTACTAATTAACCTAGTTATTGGACTGTAAACATAGACCTAGAATTTGAGGTTAATTAGTTTTGCCCTAGAAATGAATATGTGAATCTTATTAAAATGACTATACATTTTCATAGTTTTATTAAAAAATTATTTATTTACTGTATCAATTTAAGTTTGTGCAGTAATAAATTGTTCTGAGTATCTGTATTAATAATAATGATTATAATCATAAAATGCCTTCCCAGAGGCATAATCAGAATCGGTAATTATTAAGGTCAGCGACTACCGCTTCGATCGGCGAAATTTTTTTTCCTGATCAATTTGATCTTGCTGAACACGAATCTGAAGTTTTTAAAAAATGCAAACACATTTCAATATATATATATATATATATATATATATATAAAACTTATCTTTTTAAAAATATATTTTTTAAAATGAAGTTGGGTTTAAATTTTTTTTTAAAAATTATTTGTTTTAATGTGTAGAACACGAATATCAACCTTTTTTTCGTGGAAAATATGGAAAGTTACTTTTTTTCACATTTTAAATGTTAGGCTGTAATGGCATGTAGGCCTATATAGCGTGAACAAAGCACACAGTAGCTACAGCGCACTGCACTCTTGGTTTGGTTGTAATTTTATATAACATTACTATATACCTATATTAAATTATACGTATGAAGTATACAGTCAGGATAGATTTGGTTGTAATTTTGGTAAATATTTAGACTTATTGGCGATGCAGAAAATTACAACCAAATCTATCCTGACTGGATACTTCATAGATATATTTTAATATAGGTAGATAGAAATGTTGTAAAAAATTATAACCAAATCTATCCTGATTTCATACTTTATAGGTATATTTTAATGTACAGTAGTATAAAACTATAACCAAATCCATCTTAACCTAATACTTTGTAGGTATATTTTAATATAGGTAGATAGTAAATTTGAATAAAATTATAACCAAATCTATCCTGATTGGATACTTTATAGGTATATTTTAATGTAGGTATATAGTAATGTATAAAATTATGATCAAAAGTTAAATATTAAGATTTTAAGTTTAGTATTAAAATAAAACTGACTTTGACGTAGTGCAGTGCGCTGTAGCTACTGTGTGGCCAGTTCACACTATACATGCTATTACGGACTAATATTAAAAATGTTAGTTGCTGATCTTAATAATTATCCCAGAATCAAATCATGTTGTGGAGAGAGGGACTTTAGTATCATGGTCATTTAGTATTATAATAGTAACATTTTAGTAGTAAAAAGACGAATGAAACTAGTGGTGTTTTATTAGTCTTTAGAACTATTTGTTGAAATAAAAGTTTTACTCTAGTTTCATGTCTTATAGTAAAATAATTTCTCTTGGGTTTGAAGAAAACTTTTGTTCCAATCCAGTCTTGATTTTTTTTAAAGCATTTGAGTTGTGGAAAAATATTAGCCTGCTTTAAAATTATAGCTACTTCAATGTCCTTTATTTGTTGTCATTTTGTTGTTCCTTAGATTTTTCATTTTATGTTTCCTTTTGATTCTGATAATTTTAATATTCTTGTACTTTTTTCTTGTTCATTTTATTTTCATATCTCAGTCATAATTTGTCATAGGCAATAATAACTTAAAATTTATGTTTTTTTAACGTATGTATGTAAACTGTAACAAGAATATCATCACTTTTCCTCTGGAAAGAAAGCGGAACTGTCAGTCACTGGAGATAACTTATTGATGAGCTGTTTATACTATATAATTTACAAGTCTGATTATTTTTTACCCAATGTAGTTTATAAATTTTTAATATTTCTTTGCTTTAAATATTTTATAGTACTAATTATTTAAACATTTTAAATACTTGTAATATTTATAAATAATGTTTTTTTTTATAGTTTCATAATGTGGAAAGCTGCTGCAGGAACTAAGGTTGAAGTTTTACCTAGTGCTGGTGACGATTGGGAAACTGATCCTGACTTTATAAATGATGTTACTGAAGAGGAACAAAGATGGGGATCAAAGACTATAGAAGGATCAGGACGGACAGCGGGGGCCATTGAGTAAGACATAAATCATTTAATACAATTTGTTAACACAGAATTCTATGGTTCCTAGTATTTTTCTGCTTTAACATTTTTCTGTGTTTAGAGTGTGATGGAAATTGATTCATCTACCTATTCCATAGACCACTGTATTTTGAAAAATGTTATATTTGGAACACAATAAAGTTATGTAGGTTTTCTGTTTATTAAAACATCTGTAATTATTTAATTGTTCAACAGTAATAATATTAGCTAAAATAATAGTTTTCTATAATGATAGACTGTTAACATTGATGATTTTGCAGTTTGTCTATAAAAGCCATTATGATAGCAAGAGGGAAATACAACTGACATTATTTTAACAAAAAATGTTTTTTTTGTGGTTCTAAGGCAGTTGGACATTATGACTATTGTCATCTATGAAATATAAAGATTTTTATTAATAAGTAGAATTAGGTACATAAAATACCTTGGTATGTAATATAAGGCTGCAACACATTCCATAATTATAAAGATAAACCCCTTCCACAATTACATAAACAAATTGTACAAGAACATAAACTTCACTGGAAGCAGAACAAAATTAACTTCCTAGATCTTACAATAACTAACTAAAATAACAAACACAGATTCAAAATACACAGGAAGCCCACCACCACAGACAGAGTTATACACAACACTTCCAATCACCCCACACGACACAAACATGCTGCCTTCCATTCCATAATACACAGACTAATCAACATACCCATGAACAATGGAGACAAAATAAACAAACTAAACCCAATAAAATACATAGCCTATAGAAACAGATACAAACACACCTATAAAGCCAACATAATGTGCAAAAAAATTCACACACATAACACAACACACAGATAAAAAATACATAACATTGACATACCACAACACACCACAAAAAATAGCTTTCTCGTTCCGCAAAAGTAAATACAAAGTAGCATTTGAAACATTCAACACAACCAAAAAACACCTACACCGTACAAAAACACACCAGAATAAACACGACAGGGGAGGACTATACAAGATTACATTCAACCACTGCTCCAGGTTTTTAAACAGGAAAAACAGGGAGAACCCTTACCACAAGATATAAAGAACACATAAAAGATACAACTCAAATACAAATTTTGCCTTACACATACAAAACACACTACTCTCACACACCAATATAGAGACCAATCTAAAAATCCTACACTATATAAAAAAAGCAACAAACTAAAACACAACCGAAAACTATGAAATCTACAAGCACCACATAATCTATCAACAGCACATTCTGAGCAATAGTCTTGTATGTTACTCATATCATTGAACAATGAGCTGACATAATACGAATCGTGTCTACTGAAAAATATCAGTAATTAATGGTTTTTTGCTCAGTTGATACCAAAAGTGTAGATTAAATAATGTTTTTCTGCTATCCAAGAACATTGAAATTTTTTATAAATGCAAATGAAAGTGTGGGGAACCTTTATATTTATATTCTACAATATATCCATAATTTAAATTCTGATTTTTATGAAATTTAAAAAACAACCATCTTTAGAAGTAAATTATCTTCGAATACTCTTCTAAAACAAAATATCTCTAGTCATACAAATCCAATGTTCCCATGTAGCAATATTTATTAGTTTTAGATCATATAACAATTAAAGCTAATTAAAAAAAAATTAATTTATTGTTATTAGAATAATTTCATTATAAAAGAATTGTATATTCTTATACACATATAATTGTTGTACAACCTTTTTGAAATAATGTTTTGTTTCCAAAATTGTACAGCATGAAAAAACTTAGGGAAGAAGTAACACAAGCAGATGCTTATCAAAAGAAGAAGCAGATGGAAGAAGGGCCAAAAGCTGCTTATGGATATGGTGGAAAATTTGGTGTGCAATCTGATCGGTAAAATGATTTTTCAAATAACAAATAAAATTCTAGATAAATTATTACAATACAGTTAAAGCAAGTTTGATAATAAAAATGGTATTCTTATTTTTATGTTTTATCTTTTGTAGAATGGATCAGTCAGCTGTAGGCCATGATTACATTGTCAAGCTAGAAAAACATTCATCCCAGAAAGATTATAGTACTGGTTTTGGGGGAAAATTTGGTATACAAACAGATCGAAAAGATAAGGTAATATTGTATTAATTATTTAACGGTTCTTAGTATTTTTTACATTTAAATCATATGTGAAATTTATAATCAAGTAAATATATGTAATAAATTTAATCATTTTTTATATGTAACTTTTGTTATTTGTGAAAATTACTTGAAATAATACTGATTCATCCACAATAAAAAAAATGCTCATATCTTTATATAATAAATAAGATAACTCTTTATCAGTGTTATGATGATTAGATTTAATGAGTAAATATCAGTAACTTTGTATTTATGTAGGTTCTGATTCAGAACTGATATTTGATATAACAATTAACTTGCTCATCAATATATTTATAAGTATTATGTATATAAAAACATGTTACTAAGAGAATTGTTATTTGTTTCTTACTAAAAAACTCTGCTCAGTTTGTTTATTGTACAAACTGATTTAAAGTCTATTCCTATTAAGGTCATAAAGAAATTTTAGTTACTTTACATTTTATAATTATAATTAATATAAATATGTACATAAATAGGCCTATGGCAGATTCACAATAGTAAGTGAAAAAATATAAAGCGATTTTTTTTCAATTTTCCATTTCTCTCTCTATAGATGATATAGTCCAGTTTGGTATTGGACTATTATTTTTGTTTGTTACTATTTATTCGCTTTTTTTTTAAGTTTCTAATTTATGAAACTGATGACAATCTATAATTTCTCATCCTATCCATCTCTTCATTATTGCAAGGAATCTTTCTCTTATAATTTTATATACATCTTTAAACAGATTTCTTGCTATGAAAAGGTTGGCTCAGTGCCAAAGTGCTGGATTTTGAACATGTAGTTCCTTAGTTTGAATCGGACTGATACTACAACTTTTTAAAGTTTAATTAATGAATAAATATTTGAAAAAACTTTAACATCAATTTCCATGTACTACATGTTTAACCCTCCGCCGGTCGCGTCTTACACTTTACTGGTCGCATGGAGTGCTGCCCATCATCTTTCGCCTATGTAAAATGTGTATTTGGTAGTAAGTGATTAAATTTTACAACTTTTAAAAAAGAAAACTGTTTTAATATACAAGAAGAACAACTACTTACAATAACTTATTTTATTTTGTTAATAAAAGGATAAAAACTTTTACATTTCTTCAGCTTCACTTTCTTGATTTAAACAGTCATTACACTCGATTATTTTTTTAGAATGGTTTTTACAAATAAATCTGGTGCATTCTGAACAAAGCACTATGGTTTTTGTATTTCGTTTTCTTGAGCAGCAAACACATCTTCCAGATCCAATAGCGACAGGAATATTTGATACCACGTCCCTGTATGGACTAGGGAACAGTGCTATGTCTTTGGGGAGTTTTTTAATTTGTGCCCTTTCTTTCAGGTGATCTTCTATGAGTGCATGAGAAAGGTCGTTCACGAATTTTTTTCTCCTGTCGTTACTTTCCGGGTTGTTAGATTTGTATTTTACAAAAGAATTTATTTCCACGATATCCAAGTGTCTAAAAAAAGTGGCATTGTCTTGTTATTCGAGAGGTTGAATACAGAGAGGATAGCTGGTCAATTGTATCGACTCCGCCCTTTGTCGAGCTGAAATCCATTATGGTTTCTGGTTTTCCCGTAATTTCATTTATAGCTATGTCGTCATGCATAGACGAAAGTAATAAAACAATTTTTTTTTTTTGATAAAATGAAATAAGCACTAACTTATCCTGAAATCCGAAGATGGAACTACCTATTTCTCTTGATTTACCAGTCTGAATAAACAGTGGTGGGATTTTCCATTTATTTTTTTTTTAGAGTCCCGAGAATGGTTAGACCATTTTTAAAAAGATGTTCTGGCAATGAAATGCTGGTATAAAATTTGTCCATTGTTACATTTCGATTTGAGCATTTTATAGGTTCAACAAGCCTATCCACAATATCAAATGGAGAATTTGACTTGAAAAATGGCCCAACCTTTTGTTTCCCACAATATATTTTAAAGTTGTAGGTGTAATAGGTGCGACTGTCACATAAAGCATATAATGTTAAGCCAAATTTTGGCCGGTTTCTGGGGCTTATACTGAACAAAGCCACATCTACCACGAAAAGGGTGAAGCATTTTGTCAATTGTTACAAAGGAACTCGGACAATAATTTTGCTTACATTTTGAGACAAGTTGGTCATGAAATTCTCTTACTGCGCAAGACGGTCATTTTCCTGGCGAACTTTTCTTGTGTGACGATCATCAAATCTCATGCAACGTAAGAGGAACAAAAATCTTTTGTATGAAAATAGAGCTCTTAGCTTTATAAATCCTGAACTGTCGGTAGCTCATAGCTCTTCTACATCTGTGTGACTACCTTTCTTTACAGATAATAAAAAAAGAGCCCCAAAAACCGCATAGATTTCAGAATGTGAAGTAAGTTTGCAATCCCTCTTTCGGGAATATTGTGACTGAATTTCAACTGATAACTATATTTGTATAAAACACAATTTTATCAATCTTTTCATAAGAAACAAATTTTAGAAAAATGTCCAAAGGTAATTTCAAGTTTTTGATTTCTCTCGAAGGTCCAGGAAATATTTTGATTATGTTTTTTGACTTGGTTTTTTTAGGAAGGGTCACAGGATTACTAACCCAGAATTTTTCCTGATCTTTACCTAAATATAATTGACAATCAACTTCCATTTCAACATTACCTTGATCGCCAGAACACTCTTCTTCTTCATCAACTGATTGCTCCGAATCCCTGGCCTCGAGATTTTCTTGAATAAATTCCGCCTCATCATCAGAAAAAATATTGTTGTCTATGTTGACGACTTCTTCGTCAGAATCATCTAATAATTGTGAAACTATTCTTTCGTAGTTGGGATTATAAATATATTCTTCATCGATCCTCTCCATGTAAAAAAAAGTAATACCTACATTATAATTCTAGAGATTATGTGCTAAATTAATTATTAATTAATTAATAAAATAATTAAATAGCATAAATTTATTTCTTTTAAAACAAAATTATTAAAAAATTGTGAAATATAACAATAATATACTTACATGACTGGTCGAGTGAAGTATTCTGAGCTACATCGAGGATGTGTCCGTGATCAGTACCTGTTGGGAACTGAATTGAGATAAAACTAACCAAAATAGATGATTCATTCTATTATCAATATAGTGAACAACAAATGCTAGGAATTGCAAATGCCTCCTTTCAAGATTGTAAGAACTGATAACGAATGGATGAAAAGGCGGCACACAGCGCCGCCACGAGACCGGCGGAGGGTTAAAAAATGTATTTGAACTTGATTGGATAAATAAAAGTTGTACTATATATATATATATATACACTGGGTATCGTTTATAACGACCTTTAATGGGGGATGAAAATTAGGTCGCTATATCCGGGCGTTGTTATATCCAGTACCAAGCTACAAGATGGAGTGGGGAGATGTTTAGACTGAATAATAAAGCCTGGCACGCTCTAAGATAAGATATAATAAGATACGGCGAGCTCATCGGCACGCTCACTCCCAGGTTAATTGAAACTTCTCTAGTGTCGATACGTGTTTGTGTAAAGTTTTGATTTTTACGTCAATGCTTCAGAAGAGTTTGGAGAATATCGTCTGAGTCGTTTTTAAATCCAACCATCCTAAGTTAACTTTTGATGCTTCAACTGTAAAATTGTTTCAGGGAGTTTTATGAACAGATTTAATTTGGTTTAACTTTTATATTTTAATGTTTTCTTTTAGTTTGAACCATTATACGCGGCAAAATATCCGGTAAAAACAACGATCGTATAACCTAATGTGTCAACATAAGATTGTAGTAAACAAATGTCAGCTTATCTCAGCTATAAATAGTCTCGGACGTGACATATGTATTATCTATGTCTCCGTTTACATTATCGATCTACAAAACACTTGGTACAAACAGAAACAAACAAACATTCGGAGTTAAATGTTAAGTGCTTATTTTAGTATGTAATATATTTTAGTATTAGGGTCTTTAGTTTTGTACATACATTTTCTTTAATTCTCTGTCGTTTTTATTGTGTTTTCTTATTTGTCATACAGTAATTTATCATTTGTATTTCTTTTTTTAAATTGTGACCCGATAAATAAAACAATATTTTAGAGTCTAATACACTGTTCTGATGTCACCATAAACATGTATATGTTAGAAATAAAATTATTGAGAAAACAATGGGCTTGATAATTAGATGCTACGACAAGCTATGCAACCCGCATGGCGTTCCACTGCCGTCAGAGCTGGAAGTTAAAGAAAAACAGTAGTTTGATGAGATCACCAATATCGCCGCCATGTTGAAAGTGTTGAATTAACTTAATCAAAAACGGGTTTATTATTTTATTTAAATGTTACATAATTAAAATTAAACTATGTACGTACATATTTGAAAAAATTATTTTATTTACTAGTAAATAAGTCAGTTATTGTCCCCATTTTCCAGGAGCAACAAATGTGAAACTTTTCTTCCAGTGACACAGATTTTCTTTTTGACATTTTACGAACGTACATACGTGTTTCACTTTCAGCTGTATAACTCGAACTGATCATTTTTAAAGTGGAATGGGGATCACGATTCTTAGAAAGCTTTGTTTACATCGAGAGGATTACCGTTCGGAGAATTCTAGAGTGTTCCGTCGCTATACTCGATTTTTTTTTTAGATGGACCTGAAATGAGTGTCGTTTTAACCGATCCGTCGTTTTACCCGGTGTCGTTATAGGCGATGTAAAATGCATTGAACAGGTACTACAGAATCAAGGGGCCAGGAATCTTCGTCGTTACAACCGGTACGTTGTATTAAGCGATGTCGTTATATACGATACCCAGTGTATATGTATATATATCAGGAGAGGGTGAGCTAATATTAGGAATATAAAATAATAGAAGCAATAAAGGTAATTACTGTTTTTAATTAGGCCTGGTTGAAAACGTTCAATATATGAGAAGTGCAGTGACAAATATGAACTACAGCAGTGTGAATTATAATATAAACAAGCAAAGTGTTTATCTAGAAAGAAAATAAAAACAACAAAACATGCCAATAATATACCTATCATATTAACACAGAAAGATATAACTAGCCTATAGGAAGAAGAGAATAGTTAGTGCTCCTATAGTTACCAGCTTCTTTATTCAATTGCTTAACCAGTTTTACCAGTCAGGAAGAGGCTCATACTAGAAATAAAGATTGTATTGAAAGGTGAAGTCACTTTTATTCTGTTGGTATAACTTTGTATGGACATAGCTCCGTTTTTTCTTCAAGTTCGAGCTACTTCCTGTGTAGTCAGAACTGGTCACTAAGCAGTGTTACCAACATTTACTTTTCACCTTGCAAAGTAGGACACTCACAAACTTACAACTAAGTTTTGCAAGGAATGTGGTAAATTTTGTAGAAATTACATAAGGCTCCTCTTCTCTAATTCCAGATGAAGAGAGTCATTTCTCTAAAATAGTATTATCTTGGGTCGTCATTGAGGTAACTCATATACTGAACCATACTCAACTTGATTAATGTTTTATTCTCTGTTGTAGAGTGCGTTAAGTTGGGATCATAAGGATGCACCACAGAAACATACATCACAAACAGACTATAGAGAAGGTTTTGGTGGAAAATTTGGTGTACAAACAGACAGACAGGACAAATCTGCAGTTGGTTGGGATCATATTGAAAAACTGCAAAAACATGAATCACAAACAGGTTTGTATTATCCATTGTATCTTTCTTTTACAAAGATTGATTTTTGTTCTTTTACATTTTTTTTAATTTTTCAAGAAGTCTATTTTTATTTGACTTATGTAACATAAAAATGTTTTTTAAGAAACAGTTTTCACTATCCAAAAATTTCTTTACCAAAAACGTTTTTTCAACTTGTAAATAAAAGTTGAGCCTTTATTATTATTTAACAAAAATTGTATATATTGTTTGATTCCATCTTCAACTTGGAATACTAGTTTACTCTAAAACATTTACACTCATATTACTATGTCATTCTTGTATACAGTAGCACCTAATTTCTTCATTTAATGAGGAAAGCTGTTTTGTATGATATTACATTGTCAACTCAAACCATAACTGACCTCTTGGTTGTTTTAGGTTTGATTGGGGGGTGAGATCGTGTTGGTATAGGCATATTAAGTAATTTTTGAGAGATTTTTGTGCGTTATTATGCCAAAAAAGTATATGTGAATTATAATGTAATTGGGTGTTGAGTATGTGTTGGATGTAGCTTGAGATGTTGTGTATTTCATACTGTTTAGTTGTGAAGAATTAGTTATTTTTATTTTGTTTATATAAAAGTGTTAGATTGATATTAGGTTTTTGTAGTTATGATTTGTGGATATGTAATGTTCAGCAAAGTTTAATTAGGTCTGTTTGTTTTTCGGTGGTTTTATATGTTCTTGGTAGCATGTATAAAATGACCTTTCTGTTTCGCATATCGAGGGCTAAACTCCAACAACACTTATCTAAAAAAAATGCAATTTTTCAGGAAAACAAAACAATATTCTACTGGTGCCATCTAACCTTATTAAATTGCGACTTTAAAGCAAAATTTCCCAAACTTACACATTTTTGTAAACTACGAGCTACCTTAGGTTAGATGAAACTAATTTTTCTGAAAATGTTATTATCAATAACTTAAAATGGCAACATTTTTAGATAAGTGGTGTTGGACTTTAGCCATTGATATGTAGAAACTTGGTTAGTAACTACAAGTTAGTTTGTACATGTCGGCAGAGTTATAAATACCTTTGTGATATTAGGTTTAAAATTTTTGTTGAGGGTGTTTTGTATCAAGTAAGATATGTTTTAATTATTTTTATAAAATGTTTTGGTTAGTTAATGAGTTTTGCATGATGTGTAAAATAGTGTTACATATTTTATGAGTTTGTCAAGTTGGTTTTTTTGGGGTTGAGTTTCTGGTTTTAATTTTCAGGTGGTTATAGAGTTTATCAATCGCTGATGTGATGTATCTATTGGCTTGTGCTTCATGTTTTATGGTGTTTAATTCCTGATAGTCTTGTTTTTACAAGGGTGTTTTTAATAGGAAATAGATCATGTTGTTGTAAGCAGCTAGTTTGTGTGTGTGAGGGTGGTTTGAAGAATTATGGTATTAAAGTAGTATGCAGTATGTGTTAAATTTATTTACAAACAAACAAGTTTAACTAGTTATGGTCTGAGTTGGCAGTAGAAGCATCTCCTGAAGCAGCAATCCTCATTAAACAAAGAAGTGCTACTATGTGCTTCTATAAGCAAATGTTACATATTAATGTATGTTCAAGTGTTTTAGTAAGAATTATTTTCTGAAATCTTTTCATATCTCATTTGCTATATCTATTTATTTATCCTGCAGATCTATTAATAAAGCATATTTTTAATAGTAAAATTAATAACTGATATAATGTTTTTAAGAATATTTTTTTAACATGATACATTTTTAAAAGCAATATATAAACACGATATATTTTTAACAATATTTTATGAAATACAAATTTAAACAAATAAAATTTGAAATTTAAATGAAATAAATAAAAATTGCCTCAACTTAAACAATTATAAATCTACTAAACAAAAGTATGAATATGGAGAAAATTCATTAGAATTAAAATGTCATACAAATTGTCATTAGCAGACTTACAGACAAGTGTTTCTCGACATTAATTTTCTTCTTTGCTTCAAGGAACTACTTGAGTGTTTAGTCTGCTTGACCCTTGCTAATGTGTTATAGCCTCCATGCTTCAGATAATCATTTACAACACATTTCTTATGTCTAAGCAACTCTTGAATTGTTTTTGCCTCTCGAAAATATCACCATAATGAAATAAATATATTTATATCCATCCTAATGTGTTCTAGGAACACAAAGCAGGGTTTTTATTGGCTTCATAATGTTTACAACTAACTTGTCAGCAATTTAGATCAACTGGCCAATTAGATCAACCTTTTACTCTATCCAGTCTTTTACCACTTTATCCTTCAATTGTGGATTAGACTGCAATGAGTAGATATGTCCATCAACCTTTACATGTTGTTGTTTAAAAAATATATTCTTTTTAATAATAATTTTAAAATATTTCGAATTTTGTGTGTGAAATTATTTTAATTATAAATTTTTTACATATGTGAAGTGTGTAATTAATTATCATAAGACTTAAACAGTATGTAGCATTTCATTTACTTATTTTTTTACATATATATTATTCTACTTATTTTAATTAATAATTATTCTATTCAAATAATGAAGATTACAAATAATTAATTAAAATTTAATAAATTAGCACAATACAATTCAGTTGCCTTGACACTGAATTCGGAATTAATTTGACTGCGCTGGGTTTAATCCTAAATAGGTTAGCTTATGAAAATCAATAACATTATTCATTTTAAACTTTGTTCAACAATTTTTTTACTCTTAATTTTGTGTACGGATAATTTAATTTATCATTATTACATATTACAATATCCAGTTGATATAAGCATGTATGTTGAGCAATGCACGCATTAGAGTTTTAAACTTCAAATCATTTAATTTATTTTATTTAGTTTTAAAACTTTTTAAAATTTTTGCATGCAAAATTTATTTTACTAAATGTTTGTAGACTACAACAAAGGGTTTGGGGGTAAATTTGGTGTTGAGAAAGATCGTCAGGACAAAGTAGCAGTAGGATGGGATCATGTTGAAGCACCTCAGAAACATGCTTCACAAAAAGGTAAGTTTATTGTCAGTAGAAACATACAGTTATAGCTGGGAATGCATGAGTGAAGGCTGTAGACGGAGCAACTGACTTGGACAAGGAAAGATTATTTGACTTTCACAGTCTCCCACTCACAAACAATTTTGTCCATATGTCGTAGATTTTACATGTCTAAAATAAATTCTTTTTTACAGATTTTAATCAAGATTGATGTAAATTGTGTGTACAATATTAAAAAACCGACCAAAGGGTAAAATTATGCCACTTTCACTTGTAAATTCTTATTACAATAAAATTGTTAAAAATTGGTTACCATTTGACATAATTTTTCAACACAGTTTGTTGAAATTCAAAATCTTACTTTATTCTTGCTGATTTTTTAAAAACTTTTCACAAAATGTCTGCAGGTATTTGTTTTTTTTTTATTTAAAGGATAAAGAGAGGTAGCCATTCCCTCCCATATTATACACAACAATACAATATTGTATATACAGTAGAACGTGGATAATTCGTTTTGGTTGGTCTCTTGAACTTTATATGCAACCAAAAGCTCTCGAATTCCAGTGGACTAGTGATTGCCCTCCTATAACTCTCTAGGTTTGGTTCAAGGTCATGGTGTTTATCGCAAAAGCAGTGATAAAAATTCTGCATAAGCGGTGTCGACTAAGCGATCGATAGTTACCGATCGGCGCTCTGCTCAATTACAGATTTGTTGTTACAATATTATGCCTCTTTAAAGTGAAAATATACCCCCTGCACCTGTCGAACGGGAAGCCATTACAGACGCCACCTTTGAAGAGTAGGTCAATATATATGAACAAGTATAAGTGTGTGGAGAACTTTATGATCACGACACAAAAGCAGAAGGAAAAAACAAAACAAAAATGTGCTGAGTTGATGGATTTAGAAGAAAACTAAGCTGTATGGTGTCCCCAATCCTTACAATATCAGAGGCTCTCCATCATTTGCATGAGCTTCAGCAGTTTTTCGAAAGACAAACCAATGTTAATAATGAAGTTTTCCACTCCTTAAATGTATTGGAGGACTTTGGAAATGCTCAAAAAATTAAATCTGCCAGACGATTAATCTGACATAACAGAATATTTTGACCAACTTTAATTTTGTACTTTAAATATCTACCCTCAACTTACTGTATATGTACATATTGTATTCATATAATTTTCTTGCTATTGTTGACCACAGTAACTCCTAACTGCTAATAATTATAACTTTTATAATTCCACTAAGCTTAGGTTTATTGCTTATTCAGATTAGAATGTTTATTGTTCATCTGGTCTGTTTTTTAAAATAACACAGACCAGTGGCATGATATTGAAAACAGTGACTTGGGTGTTGGGCGGTATGGTGTGTGTGTGTGTGTGTGTGTGTGTGTATTATGTGTGTGTGTGTGTGTGTGTGTGTGTGCATCCATGTGCATGTGTGCGCATGAGTATGTGCGTGCATATTCTGTGTTCCAAAAATAATGTCAGTGATAATTAAAGATAGTTCAAAATAACTAATCAATTTAAACTCAATATGGTTTTGAAATAAGTAAGTTTTGTTTACCATGTAGAATGGGACAAAACATTGACCTTATTATACACAACATATCTACAATAAAATTTACTCGGTGATTAAGCAATTTATCGCTGGTTTAACCAGCGACTGGGAGTATCTTGAAAGGACATTCATTAGGCCAGCCAAAAACATTGATTGCGACGAAGAAAGCCAGCAATCTTGTATCAGAAGAAGAGAAGTCTTGTCTGACGAAGTTTTCTGTTAAATATTGATAATACAACACGCCACAATGTTATTTGTAAAGGAGTTAGACTTTGCTCCTAAACAATTCAGTTAAGACATCATATTAAGCCCTAAACTTACAGAGTTTGCCAGTTTGCTCAGTAAGATTGATGACATTCCCAATTTCCTTAAAGTGGTGCTGTTCCTAAACGAAGCTACATTCCACACCAGTATGTTGTTAATCATCACAGTTGTTGGATATAGTACTCAGAGCGACCTTAAAGTAGTGCTGTTCCTAGACTAAGCTACATTCCACACCAATATGTTGTTAATCATCACAGTTGTTTGATATGGTGCTCAGAGCAACCTTTAAAGTGGTGCTGTTCCTAGATGAAGCTACATTCCACACCAATATGTTAATCATCACAGTTGTTGGATATGGTGCTCAGAGCGACATTAAAGTAGTGCTGTTCCTAGACGAAGCTACATTCCACACCAATATGTTGTTAATCATCACAGTTGTTGGATATGGTGCTCAGAGCGACCTTAAAGTGGTGCTGTTCCTAGACTAAGCTACATTCCACACCAATATGTTGTTAAATCATCACAGTTGTTGGATATGGTGCTCAGAGCGACCTTAAAGTAGTGCTGTTCCTAGACAAAGCTACATTCCACACCAATATGTTGTTAATCATCACAGTTGTTGGATATGGTACTCAGAGCGACCTAACATTATCCAGGAACATTTGCAAGATTCACCAAATATGAAGGTGTGGTGTAGGTCAATATATGACCAATTGATTGGCTTTATTTTTTTTAAAAAAAACAATAAGAAATAATTTCCTTGAGATGCTAGAACAATTTTTGTTTCTTCAAATCGAAGACATTGAACAACAAACTGGCCAATGAGTCATTTTAATGCAAGATTGCGTTCCACCTAGACACTCTAAACAAAATATTTTCAAATGGTTGGATAGGCAGAGCTCTCCCAGGAGTCCTGATTTGACCCCTTTGGACTTTTTATTATGGGATTGCATTAAGAACATTGAGTACGCTGAAAACTTTCACTATTAGAAACCCCTGAATGGAGAATTTCAACAGAAATTACGACTGTAACCCTAGTTATACTACAAAACATGTGGCAAGAAATCAAATACCGCATTGTCTGTAAACCAATGAACAGAGCTCACTTCAAAACATATTACATTATGAAAAAAACTTGTTTCTTTTCTCTTCAATTTGACATTTAAATTGTTACCCTGAGTAGTCTTTCAGTATTGCTCATTCAAAAACCTGGCATTCTTTTTGGAACATATTATGTATGTAGTTTGGTTTATTGTTCTAAAGCATTTATGTTTTAAAGTTGTAATAATATTTGTGATTAAAAAATTTGCTTTCAATAAAAGTAGTTCTTTGTTTTATCTTTACTCTTCTAACAGATATTGCTAAAAAGATGTGACAAATCTTGATTGTTATAATCTTTGATTGAAATAGTTCTCACTGTTATTATAAAACTAAGCTGCTTCAATTACACAATCAAATTAAAATATATATTTGTAACTTTTTTACTATCCTTATTTATCTACAATAACAAGTTTTTATTTGTTTAGATTATGCAGTTGGATTTGGAGGCAAATTTGGAGTTCAGTCAGACAGACAAGACAAGTCAGCTGTAGGGTGGGACCATGTGGAATCTTTGAAGAAACACGAAAGTCAGACTGATCATAATAAAGTATGTTCAAATCAAATGACTTTCTTTTCTTTTGTTTCTAGTTTTAATGGTTTGTTTTTCATAACTTATGGGAAAAAACATTTCTTTGGAAGCAACATATGACTGATACTATTTCTCTCCAAACTTAGATAAATATCACTTCTCAAGAAAATAATAATGTCGAAATAATTCTATTGGGTTATTATTAAACACACTAGAAAAATACCACATTTATAAAAACACACACAACTATTTAATGAACCTACAGACCACATATACAGAAGACATACTATATAAAAACATCATTCACACAGATCAAGAGAAAATGCGTGTAACGTCAACAAATACCAACATCACGGACCGAACATCTACACCAGAAAAATAATCGGTGATTCGACAATGGTCAAGTGACCGAAAGGTAACTCATCACAACAAGGTAAAATTATTGCAATTAGTGGTGGATAAAAGTATTTACAATAGTAATATATCAACTTTATAAAGTCAGTGCAACGGAAAAATAATGGACATCGTAAAATATCAAATATATATATATATATATATATATATATATATATATATATATATATATATATATCTATATCTATATATCACGTGGTATTTCATGTTGTCCATTGTTTTTACTGACTTGTTGCACTGACTTTATGAAGTTATTATTATTCATTGTAAACAATTTTTTCCACCACTAAGTGCAATAATTTTACCTTATGTTATGAGGCACTTTTGGTCACTTGACCATTGTCGAATTACAGTGATTTGACAATGGTCAAGTGACCAAAAGGTGCCTCATCAGATAAGGTAAAATTATTGCACTTAGTGGTGAAAAAAAGTATTTACAATTAATAACTTCATATATATATATATATATATATATATATATATATATATATATATATATATGAAGTTAATATATTACTATGTGAGTAAAATTACTCACATAGTAATATATTAACTTCATAAAGTCAGTGCAACGGAAAAACAATGGATAATGTTAAATATATATACACACACACACACACACACATATATGATTTTTTGAACATTTTATATGTATACATATATATGTATATATATATATATATATATATATATATATATATATATATATATATTGTAACATTTTGAAGTAGTATATATATAAAAGGCACTTACAAAATAAGATAAATATATATAAATAAATTCAGTATGTAAAAAAATTACTAAAATATACCAGTAACGAAATGTAAACATAACCTAATTTCACTTGTGTAGAAAATGCACATGGCCACATTTTAGATCTAATCACAAGATTTTATATAAAAAGAAAAAAAAACACACAAATCACTATTTATAAGAAAATGTATTAGAAGTAATTGATAGATAACAATTTGAATAGAACAATAGAACGATATAAATACACTTAAAACTTTCAAACGGCAAGCTAGTGAAATGTTCTGAAGTAAACAAGATGGGAGAACGAATTTGTGGAGTTGCGTGCGCATTGACCGGCAAAAGATATTCGTTTTAAATATTTCTCGTGGAGATATAATCTAAAACAGTTTGGGAAATAAGATTTAAATGCAATTGTTTTGCAAAGAAATTTAAGTGCAGTTGTTAAGAAGAAGAAGTGTATCAGAGGCGGTGAACATGACATCCGTAAAGCTGTTACAAGGAATAAACGAGAAAATAGCGGAAATTGACGACTTGGCCATTTTATTGCTAAAAAATTGAGCGTCAGTTAGTTGGGACAGAGCATTTGAACGAGGCAGACGTGTTTCAGAATTGGCTGTAGAAATTTTATTTTTTTAACTGGTGCGGAAAGTGCAGTATCGTATTCAAATCATAATTACAGAATAACATTAAGCCAAATCATTGAACTGATCGATTAAGAAGACATTATTCAGGAAATTATTTAATTAGAAACCAAATAACTTGTAAAAAAATTTTAGCTTGTAAGAATTGTAACTTAGATATTTTTTTGAAAGTGCCAACTCAAATTTTATTATTCAAAATTTAGAAAACCCACCTATTAACCCGAGATAAGGAGAGCTCAAGCTCAAATTAAAGTAATTAAATCAAATTCAATTAATATTAAAATTTATAACTAAACTTCTTGCTGCCATAAACAAATTTTAGACTTAGGCTAATAAAGCTTAATTTTTGTAATTCTTTGTGGATGAAATAAGACTTTGTAATTAGTAAGTGACTTTATAAAAGAAAATAAGGAATGTCATATTAAGATATTAAAATTTTTGTAACAAAAGCAGCATTGAATCGTTATTTCTTTTAACTTATAAATTTTTATTAAGACTTATAAAAGTGAATTTACCAAATATTACAATATATATATATATATATTCCTGATATTTAATATTATCCATTGTTTTTCCGTTGCACTGACTTTATGAAGTTAATAAATTACTAATTTTGAGTAATTTTATCCACCATTAAGTGCAATAATTTTACCTTGAGTGATGAGGCACCTTTCGGTCTTTGACCATTGTCGAATCACTGATTGTTCTCTGCTGTGGATGCTATGTCCGTGAAGCCGGTGTTTGTAGAATTTACGCGCACTATTTCTTGATCTGTGTGTATGAGGTTTCTGTATAGTATGTCTTCTGTATATGTTGTTTGTAAATTCATTAAGTTGTTGTGTATGTTTTTATAAATGTGGTATTTTTCTAGTGAGTTTAGTTCTATTGGGTTGTTATTTATTTCCAGTATGGTTAGGTTATTTTCGTAATTTGTAATTTCGTGTTTATGGGAAATTAGGTGTGCTGCAACATTTGATACTTTAGAATTTTTATTTTTGAATGCTCTATAATGTTCTTCAAATCTTATTTTAAACGTTCTGGATGTTTTTCCTATGTAAAAGGCGTTACAGTTGTTGCAAGTGATTTTGTAGATTCCTGATAGGTTATGATTTTCTGAATTTGTTATGTGGTTTTTGTTACTAAGATATTTTATTATTTTGTTGTTTGGTTTGTAAGTTGGAGTGTAGTATTCTTTGTTGTATATATTCGTTATTTTTTCTATTTTGTTATTGGTATATTTATATTTTAGGTAGATTTTTTTATTTTTATTGTTTTCGTGTTCCGGTTGTAGTGTTGTGTTGAGGTTAGGTTTTTTTGTGAATTTATTGTATATATTTTTTATAATGTGTTTGTTGTATCCATTTTCTATTGCTATTTTTGTAATGTTATCTAATTCTTCATTTAATTTTTGTTTGTTATCCTGTGTGTATTTTATTGCTTTATTTATCATGTTACTGTAAGTGTTAATTTTGTGTGTCCAGGGGTGGTTAGATTTGTAGTGTATTGTGGTGTTGTTGGAAGTAGGTTTCCTGTATACTGTAGTTTCTATTTTATTATCATTTATATTTAAAGTAATGTCGAGGAAGTTGATTGTTCTATTTATTTCTGTTTCAACGGTGAATTGTATGTTTTCGTTGTATGTATTTAGTTTGTTTAATATTATGAGGTGTTCGTTGTGAATGGTAGGTTGGTATATTACAAGTATATCGTCTACATATCTTGTCCATAGTAAGATATTGTGTGTGTTTATTATAGGTTTAATTATTATTTGTTCAAAGTGTTGTAAATATATTTCTGACATGACAGATGAGATGGGTGAACCCATGGG
The DNA here is from genome assembly GCA_036971475.1 of Prosapia bicincta. NCBI lineage: Eukaryota > Metazoa > Arthropoda > Insecta > Hemiptera > Cercopidae > Prosapia > Prosapia bicincta. Next base: position 197,057,891 of record JBAIZL010000005.1, read on the forward strand.
GAGACCTGTTGTTTGTTTATAATATTTATTGTTAAATTGGAAGTAATTTTGGTTACATATGTGTTTGGTTAGCGTAATGATACTATCTATTATGTTACTTTTTTCGTTATTGTGTATCAGTTTGTTTTTTATTATTTCTATGGTTTCTTCTATTGGGATACTAGGGTACATGTTAGTTATGTCATAACTTATTATTTTTGTGTTGCTGTTTGTTTTTATCGTTTTTATTTTATTAATTAATTCGTATCCATTTTTTATATTGTATGTGTTGTTGATGTGTATTTTAGACCTTAGGATTTTGTCTAGGATTTTTGCGATTATGTAAGATGGTGCTGTTGTGAAATTTATTAGTGGTCTAAATGGTGTGTTTGGTTTATGGATTTTAGGTATCCCTGATAATACGGGTGCGCATGGTTTAAATGGGTATAATCTTGTGTGGTATTTTAATTTATTGTTATAGTTTAGGGTGTTACGGTGAGTGACTATTAAGTTTTTTATTGTAATAAGGTATTTGTTAGTTGGGTCTGGGATTTGTTCGTATTTGTTTTCTTTTATGTAGTTAGTCATTGAATCGATATATTTGGTATTTTCTATTATTACTGGAGTATTTGTTTTATCTGATTTTAATATTAAGTAATCGTTGTTTTCTAGTTTTTCTCTGAGTTTTATAATTTCTTTTTTATTAATATATTGTTCCGTTTTTTTGTTTTTTTCAAAACACTATTATCAATAAAGCAACAAAAATAGCAGAATCACACATTATTAAACAAAACATTAAAGCTGCCTACCACAAAAAAAGCCAAATCAATCTACAACTATACACTACCAATTTGGAATTAATGAAAACTTTTGACACTCTCACACCTATTATTCACGAAAAAATACAACAAATTATAATAAAACATAAAACAAATACTATTAACAGACAAAACAAAAAAATCGAAAATTTATCAAAACAACTTAACCTAAAAAATAGCCTAAAAAATAGCCTAGCACCAATCCACTCATCAAAACAACAACATAACCTAAAAAATAGCCCAGAACCAACCCACACCTCTAACAATAATAAATTCATAAACTTAACTAAAACAGAATTTACTGAAAAAGAAAAAATAATAATAACAAATTCCTTCAAATATAACCTACCTAACTTCAACAAAAAACAAATAATAAAAAACTTAATAGTTGACACAGAATCTAACATCCACAAAATTACCCACCAAAATACTGAACACATAAGAAATAACATTAATAATAAAATTAACCTAATAAAAACGGAAAAAAACAAAAAAACGGAACAATATATTAATAAAAAAGAAATTATAAAACTCAGAGAAAAACTAGAAAACAACGATTACTTAATATTAAAATCAGATAAAACAAATACTCCAGTAATAATAGAAAATACCAAATATATCGATTCAATGACTAACTACATAAAAGAAAACAAATACGAACAAATCCCAGACCCAACTAACAAATACCTTATTACAATAAAAAACTTAATAGTCACTCACTGTAACACCCTAAACTATAACAATAAATTAAAATACCACACAAGATTATACCCATTTAAACCATGCGCACCCGTATTATCAGGGATACCTAAAATCCATAAACCAAACACACCATTTAGACCACTAATAAATTTCACAACAGCACCATCTTACATAATCGCAAAAATCCTAGACAAAATCCTAAGGTCTAAAATACACATCAACAACACATACAATATAAAAAATGGATACGAATTAATTAATAAAATAAAAACGATAAAAACAAACAGCAACACAAAAATAATAAGTTATGACATAACTAACATGTACCCTAGTATCCCAATAGAAGAAACCATAGAAATAATAAAAAACAAACTGATACACAATAACGAAAAAAGTAACATAATAGATAGTATCATTACGCTAACCAAACACATATGTAACCAAAATTACTTCCAATTTAACAATAAATATTATAAACAAACAACAGGTCTCCCCATGGGTTCACCCATCTCATCTGTCATGTCAGAAATATATTTACAACACTTTGAACAAATAATAATTAAACCTATAATAAACACACACAATATCTTACTATGGACAAGATATGTAGACGATATACTTGTAATATACCAACCTACCATTCACAACGAACACCTCATAATATTAAACAAACTAAATACATACAACGAAAACATACAATTCACCGTTGAAACAGAAATAAATAGAACAATCAACTTCCTCGACATTACTTTAAATATAAATGATAATAAAATAGAAACTACAGTATACAGGAAACCTACTTCCAACAACACCACAATACACTACAAATCTAACCACCCCTGGACACACAAAATTAACACTTACAGTAACATGATAAATAAAGCAATAAAATACACACAGGATAACAAACAAAAATTAAATGAAGAATTAGATAACATTACAAAAATAGCAATAGAAAATGGATACAACAAACACATTATAAAAAATATATACAATAAATTCACAAAAAAACCTAACCTCAACACAACACTACAACCGGAACACGAAAACAATAAAAATAAAAAAATCTACCTAAAATATAAATATACCAATAACAAAATAGAAAAAATAACGAATATATACAACAAAGAATACTACACTCCAACTTACAAACCAAACAACAAAATAATAAAATATCTTAGTAACAAAAACCACATAACAAATTCAGAAAATCATAACCTATCAGGAATCTACAAAATCACTTGCAACAACTGTAACGCCTTTTACATAGGAAAAACATCCAGAACGTTTAAAATAAGATTTGAAGAACATTATAGAGCATTCAAAAATAAAAATTCTAAAGTATCAAATGTTGCAGCACACCTAATTTCCCATAAACACGAAATTACAAATTACGAAAATAACCTAACCATACTGGAAATAAATAACAACCCAATAGAACTAAACTCACTAGAAAAATACCACATTTATAAAAACATACACAACAACTTAATGAATTTACAAACAACATATACAGAAGACATACTATACAGAAACCTCATACACACAGATCAAGAAATAGTGCGCGTAAATTCTACAAACACCGGCTTCACGGACATAGCATCCACAGCAGAGAACAATCAGTGATTCGACAATGGTCAAAGACCGAAAGGTGCCTCATCACTCAAGGTAAAATTATTGCACTTAATGGTGGATAAAATTACTCAAAATTAGTAATTTATTAACTTCATATATATATATATTTTTTTTTTTTTGATATTTAACGTTATCCATTGTTTTTCCGTTGCACTGACTTTATGAAGTTAATATATTACTACATAGTAATATATTAACTTCATATATATATATATATATATATATATATATATATATATATATATAGATTTTTTGGACTAGGAGACTGACAGACTTATCTTGGTAAGAGTCCACTCTGTAGTCTTGAAATAGAAACACATAAAAGCACTTAAACAATGATATATTTCAACCACACAGTGGTCTTTGTCGATCGAAGAGAAAACACAAAAAGAAATATGAGAGAATGAAATAAAAAAAAAAAAAATGTGTGGTTGAAATATATCATTGTTTAAGTGCTTTTATGTGTTTCTATTTCAAGACTACAGAGTGGACTCTTACCAAGGTAAGTCTGTCAGTCTCCTAGTCCAAAAAATCTAAATAATCTTTACCAACCAAAACTAACCTAAAAAAAAAAAAAAATATATATATATATATATATATATATATATATATATATATATATTGTCGCAATTATTTTATTTCATTCTCTCATATTTCTTTTTGTGTTTTCTCTTCGATTGACAAAGACCACTGTGTGGTTGAAATATATCATTGTTTAAGTGCTTTTATGTGTTTCTATTTCAAGACTACAGAGTGGACTCTTACCAAGGTAAGTCTGTCAGTCTCCTAGTCCAAAAAATCTATATATATGAATTTGATATATTACTGTTGCAAATACTTTTATCCACCACTAAGTGCATTAATTTTACCTTGTTTGATGAGGCACCTTTTGGTCACTTGACCATTGTCGAATCACTGATTATTTTTCTGGTGTAGATGTTCGGTTCGTGATGTTGGTATTTGTTGACATTACACGCATTTTCTCTTGATTTGTGTGTATAATGTTTTAATATAGTATGTCTTCTGTATATGTGGTCTGTAGGTTCATTAAATTGTTGTGTGTGTTTTTATAAATGTAGTAAAAGTATTTACAATAGTAAATATCAACTTCATAAAGTCAGTGCAACGGAAAAATTATGGACAACGTAAAATATCAATATATATATATATATATATATATATATATATATATATATATAGAGAGAGAGAGAGAGAGAGAGAGAGAGAGAGAGAGAGAGAGAGATTTTTTGGACTAGGAAACTAACAAACTTACCTTATCATCTATTCAGTAATCATCTTAACTTATTGATGTGTGTAGCGTATGTATGTGTATTTTGGTATAGTTATTGGAATTAAATTTTTGTATATATTGTGGTTGTATTTTGGTTATTATTCCATCTCTCTTTCACACACAAATACAGGTGTGATAAGGTTATACTACTCATAATAAAAATTGAGTCATAAAAAATCAAGTTTATTCTAGCTCATAATGTAGAAACGCTGAGTAATTATAATAGTAATACTTAAGATTGTTCACTTTTTAATATTTAATTCTTGTATCTTCAAAATATGTGCAGGGTTTTGGAGGAAAATTTGGATTAGAAAGTGACCGTAGAGATAAATCTGCTCACGCTTTTGATGAAACGCCTGATAAGGTGGGCACTAATTATGAAAAACCCAAACCAGAAGTAGGTAAGACTTAAAAGTGATTATATAATTAAAAGTAACAAAATATATTACTGTTCAAATGTCATCACTAAATGAGTATTTGCAGTTTAGTTTTTCTGTTGTTAAATTTATTTTAACAAAAAACCCACTACTTGAAACTATTTTGAAAGTTTTGAAAAAATTCAAATTAGAAACATTTTTAAGAATTGGGGTTTTAATTTTATAATTTTACAATAAATTAAAATCCGTGTTCTACTTACATTTACATTACTTTACTTAACATTTTAGAAGGGGAATTACAGTATAGTGATAAACTCTTCAAAGATTCTTGAAGTAACCTGTGTATAAATTAAAAAAATGTCAATCATGTATCTGTATGAACACAGTGGTTTGTGTGTTTGAGTTTTTAAGAACAAATATCTAAGATATAATCACTAATATCTATAACTTTATACAAATATATGAAACAATGTATATTTTAAACACTTCATCTGTTCATCTATGACATTTAGATAACTATTATTCTATACACATCTGTGGCTAACTTTAGTTTCTCTGATTGACAAAGGCTTCAGCGTGTCTGAATGTATCATTATTTCAGATTTACTGAATCATGTAGGAAGAAATTGACAGACTTAACTTAGAAATAACCTGGACCTTCTTTAATATAGGCATGTTGTAGAAAATGATTATATTCAAACATTTTATATATTTTAGAAGCTCTGGCACCTTTATTATTCAGATAAGGGTATGAAGAAGCTTTGTTCTTCTTCAGAATTGTTCTAAAATTAACCCAAATTGGTAGAATAATTCCAAGAAATGTTTACATAATTATTGTTTATAAAAAACATATTTCTCAATTTCAGGCTCTGCAAAGCCTTCAAGTCTTCGTGCTAAATTTGAAAACTTAGCTAAGCAAGAAGAAGATGATGCAAGGAAAAGAGCTGAGGAAGAAAAAGAAAGACGTAAAATTAGAGAAAAAGAAGAAGAAAAAGAAGCAAAGCTAAGGGAAGAGAAACGTATTAAGGAACTAAAAGACAAGGAAGCTTTGACTGTAAGAAAAATATAGTTCATAATAAAACGCATAAACAGTTAATATAATTCTTTTACACTTTAACAATTTTTCCAATTAATTAATTTTTAAACTCATTAATTTTTTTTATAAACGTTAATATGGGCTGGTACAATTCATATAAATTGTTATACATGTTAATGTCTATATGTGAATGCTCATTAGCTCAAATTATAAGTAAAACAAATAGTACCATTTATTTTTTAACAAACTACAAATAGTGTGTATAACAGCTCTTTTAACATGTAGGTTAAGTTACTTTATTTTTTGTATATTATTAAGTTTAAATCTTACTATGAAATACTTCTTTTAAACAATATTCGAGCTGGCTTGTGAGTGAAGGTTATAAACAAAAGAATAATTAGGCTACGACTCACAATTATAAAAACTGTAATAGCAGACGTGTTTCAATGGCATTATGTCATCATCTTCAGTGAGGCTACACAATCGAATTAAGTTCATTAAGTTTCGATTGTGTAGACTGAAGATGATAGCATAATGTCATTGAAATGCGTCTGATATTAAAGTTTTTATAATTGTGAGTCGTAGCCTATTTATTCTTTCGTTTATAAATGCATCTTTGTTACCTAATAAATATATTAACTTATTTATATTTTGATGAATCTTACTATAATTAAATCAATATAAATGAGTTAATTTAAAATAATGAGTTTTATATTTTTATTCCAGTTGTTGAATTAAAAACGTTTTTAGTTATTTAATACTTTTTAAATGCAGATTTCAATACAATTTGTTACACAACATTTGTATGCTTTAAATTTTTAACATTTAATACACATTTTCTACTTACTACATTCTGTTATTATTACAATACAGCAATGTTTATTGAAACTGAACAATGCCTGACCTAGTCTGGATACTGAAATTTTCCTGATAATCAATGCAATTATACACAGTGTAAAGTTGAAAGTGAGAAGAAATAATAAAACGGTTGTAAATTAAATATACACATTTTGTGTAATGACTAACCATTATAATGATGACATTTGTAGGCTTGTAATTATATTTATAAGATATAAATAAAAATGAATCAGAGCATATTGAGTATTTTATTTAAAAAAGAAGTCTTTGAATAATTTTGACTTTCTCCTCAAGAAAAAGAACAACAAACTTAAGACAGGGACCAGTGGGACAAGGGCTTTGGGGTCTTATCGCCGCCACTGCCTTCTTCGCGTTGTAGTTAGATCCTCATTACTCTTACAAGATATTCATTGCCTTTACTTTTCTACTAAACATGTCTTTCATAGTCTTAGCTATTTTAAAAATTTCTTGAACCTTGGAATCTTATATTCATCAATTAAAATTTATGTAGAAAAAAAGTAGCATTCTGGTTACATACAAGAGGCATAATCTCATTTGAGATTACCTGGGACCGTTAAAAAAATGTGTCAAAAAATTATAATACTCTACAGTGTCGGCAAAAAGTTTAGGGACAGGCGAAAAAAGTACAACTTTTAGCTTTAAGTCAATTCATTTATACAAAAAATGAAAGTCAAATTGAAAATTTGAGAAAAAAACTAGAAACTATGAACTTAATAGTCTATTGGCTCGCCTTTGGCCTTGTAGCAGCTTTTTACACGGTCTGGCATCGTGTCAATGAACTTTCTGCACCATGCCATGGTTTAACGGGATTTATGGCAGGGGGCATTGTCTTGCTGAAAAATGAAATTTTCACCAAGCAACCTTGCAGCTGAGGGAAGCATTACTTCTTCCATGATCTTGCAGTAAGATGTGCTGTTGACTGAGCCTTCAACAGCTGCTATTAAGCAGCTTGCGATCTTGACGAGGTGTCGTCTTATGGGGACGTTCGCTTCTAGGCGCATCGATGACAGTACCCGTCTTCTTAAATTTATTCACAGTGTTCTCAACAGAGGTCTTAGAAACGTTCAATGCATGTCCAATTGCTCTGTACGTCATGCCGGTCTTATGCATACCAACAATTTGCCACCTAACTTCAACAGTCACAGATGAACGACCCATGTTTTTGGGAAATAACCCTAGAAAAGCGCACTGAACAAGTAGGGTTATGTCAGCACAACTGAGGAACGTCTGAACAACAACAGATTCGCGTGCACATGTCCCCCCGCCCCGCCATGACGCGAGGAACACAACGGTACAGTCAGTTCCGCTCCAAGTGGCTCCGTTCACTAGATATTCACTATTGAAATGTGAGAATTTTATGCTGAAAAATCTGAAAATCTAAAGCAAAGTTAACCTGGTACCAAATGAGAGGTGATTTTTTGTAAATAATAAATAATGCATATTTACATTCTAAATGTTATGCTAAACATGTGTACAAAGTATCATTTGAATCAGATGTGTATTTTTTTTATTATACATCTTTAATTGGAAAAAAACAGGGATTTCCTCAAAAATTTAAAAATGGGAAAAACATTTATAATTTGCCAACCCTTACTTATAAATGAATGAAAATTTCAGGAAAATCGTAACTTTTCATGCCCAATTCATTGATAAATTACTAATATATGATTGGCAGAAAGTTTTAGGACAGTAGCAAAAACATATAAATGTAGGGGTGTCCCTAAACTTTTTGCCGGCACTGTACTGTATCACATTACTAAAAAAGTTCACATTACGTTGTTCAATTAGTTCCCATTGTAAATAGTAATTTGTGAACTCAATTAATTAAGTGTACAGTTTTTTCTAGCCTTATGTTATTTTTATAAACCTTTCTATAGGTGTGTTATTTGTGTTTAATTTAATGTATATTTATAGGAAGCAAAATCAACACCCCCAACTCCAAAGGATGAATTACAAGATATTAACACTCGTCTTGCACCTGAGGGAGCTTCACACTCTATTGAGGTATACCAACATTTTTTTATAGAACAGGAAGGTTGGTTGTGCAAGTTGAATTAATAAAGACCGATTACCTATTAAATATTCTCCAGTACTGGAGAAACTACATTTTGCGCAACTTTGAGTTTCTATAATATTATGACTGTATATTACACAAATTATTGTAATTTTTTAGAATAGACTATTTTAATTTCATTATGCTCTATAACAGTTAAATTTTTTTAAAGTAAATACAATTTTGATGTTATAACTAGTAAATATTTTTTTCAACAAACTTATATTCAAACAAAAGCCTGGACCTTAATCCACTGTGTTGTATTACTTCTATCTATATTACAATGCTTTTAATATTCTTTGGTTGTGGTCTGCATCTATAAAATTCAGCATTCTAGCATGTAACTGCGGATTTGGTTAACCATGAAGCATACTGCGTATAATAAGCCTTTCATCTTTTTTCTATTTTGAGCTGTTTCCTTACATAAGTAATGAATGTTAGCATTTATAAAATCTTAGCAGACAAAAATCAAGAAATTAAGGTTGTTAATGAACATAAAAAAAGGTTTACTTTTAATTTTAATAAAAAAAATATATACGTAATTATTGCGTAACTAAGCGGAATACTTTAGAGCTTACTTGTTGACGAGTTTCAAAACAATCATTTATTTTACGAAGCTAACCTTCGTAAGTATTCACTTAATTATGCAATAATTATAGTTTAATCAGTGAACTCAAGATCATTACGACAAACAACTTTTTTTTTAATGTCTTATTTATTATGTTATAAACTATTTATGGGTATATTATATTTATTTACTAAGAAAACATAGATTTTAGTGTAACAATATTTTAAAAGCCAGAAAAATTAAAACTAATTCTTCCTTAAATGCTTAACTTAAAACAATGTTGCTTTGAAAACATACTGAGATTTTGTAGACAGAAACAGTTGCTGTTTATTACAGTTAATTACACTATACTCTCCAGTCAATAGCTGCTTTCAATCTATACAAAATCAAGGTAAAAGGAATACGGACAGAAAGGTGCAACAGACAGGGGTGTCCGGTTGTTGACAAAAAGTGTGGTGTAATAAGAAGTTAAATTGTAATTTGTTTAGGTTAGTGGTATATTTTTTAGGCATGAGTTCAGTCATTTGCAAAGCTTTATTCCTACAGAGTTAAAATTTAAACAAATTTATTACCTTTGTAATGCTTTTTTTTTAATTAATCAACTACCTGACACATATTCTTTAATTTTTTATCTCTTTTACCAAGTGTTTTTTAAAAAGTAGTATTTTTAAATAAAGGAATACTGGAAATTAACACTTAGAACACATACACAATTAAACTTGTGAGAAGTAGAATAATAGGTGAATATTTCTTAAAATAATTTAAACTCTTAAGTTTAAGGCTACAATGTTATATCCAGAGATTTTATGTCGAAACTATCAATAGTAAATACATTGAAACATTAACTATAAAATTAATTAAAACACATCCATCCTCAACATTCTTGTTTATTTTAGGTTAAACAAAAGTGGCTAAAATGTTTGTGAAAATTCTGTATTTTATCACAATTTAATTGAATATTTTTAGCAGTTAATATATGATACTTTCCTACAATCTCTAAACTTTAACTAATTCTTAAAGCTAACTCATCATAATTTAATGGCGCAATTGAAATTTAGTCATTACAATTTCACTATTTCTTCATTAGTATCCATTTGTGTATAACAACTGTTATTAAATTCCTTCTATTATGTCACACACTCCTGATATATATCTTGTACAAATTTTCCATCCTTAATAAAATATGATTTTATTCATCCAATCAACTTCAAATACATTTTTTAACCTATAGTGGATGTCAATTGATGTTAATACAGTTTGTTCAAATATTTATTCAATAATTAAATTATAAAATTTGTGGGGTCAAGCCGGATTTGAGAATCTTCATGCTCAAAGTCTAGTGTGCCTTAGCATTGCACTAACTTTCCAATACCTAGAAATATATTTCTCAAAGATGTATATGATTTTCCCCTCATCTGGTTGTCGTCGAAACCTTAGCTGTACAACATTAAATTGTTGTAATGGCTACCACACAATATCATAAATAGTGCTCTAGGATAGCTAAAATAAAATTTTTCTTTGTTAACCTCAGTAGGAATTTACTTTAAACATTTTAAATATTACTTGATTATTATCATAAAACACAAGTAAATCTTTTTTTACATTTTATTTTAGTTAATTTATACATATATTTATAATCAAATAATTTGTGCATTTACTTTGCTTGCTTATTTAACTCGTTTTTATTAAAAGCTTATATGAAATATTTTGATTGCAGGAATATCTTGAAAAGGAGGAACCTCCAATAGCCCAACCCCAGCCGCCTGTGGTAGTTGCTGAACATCCCGCTGTAAAATCTCCACAAAGTATAAAATCGCCACAGTCTATACTTGTACCACATGATATGACACCTTTAAAGCCACCAGGACCTGACATATTAAATGTGGAGCCAGAAGTGTCTACAGTAAAACTAATGGAGCAACAAGTTTTAGAACCAGATTTAGAACCTTATGATTTAGAAGACACTGGTTTATCAGCTGTTGCATTATATGATTATCAAGCATGTAAGTTACAAATAATAATATTAAAAATATTGCTACACAAAGTAATTATGTCTATTCATAATATTTTTCTTTTATGAATAGATGTTGCTTTTGTACTAAATTTCATAAATTACTTTATAGATATAATTCTTTCACTTATAAAATTTAAATGATATTTATTATTATACGTGCAAAATAAAGTTATATAAAATAAGAAACAAAATAAAAAATGGAATTTTTAGCTGGTCAACCGCTGTACAGTTTTTCATAGTGTAACTATGTTCAATTAAAATAAACTAAATTTATAGTACACTGGACTTTGTTCATATGAAAAGTTCTATTCATTATTATTATTAGTCTGAGAAAACATAAAAATTAATTATTTATTAGCTAAATTGTAATATTTTGCTTTGTTTTACAGCTGCTAACGATGAAATATCATTTGATCCAGATGATGTAATAACAAATATTGAAATGGTAAGATGTTTTTTTTCAATAATAGTTATTTTTTAATGCTAAAAGTTTTAAATATATTATTTGATTCCATCTTCAACTTGAGCTATTAATTTACTTCAGGGTTCTCAAACTGTGGTACGGAAAAACTTTCAGGGGATACGCAAGGCAGGTTAATGAAAAATTAAACAATTTGTATTTATTTTTATTTCGTAATCATGTAAGGTTGTAACTTAATAATGAAATCTAATTATATACTTGTGTGGTTGAGTTACTTGGAACCAATTAATCACTTAAACAATAGTTTATAACTATCCGAACTATCACAAACAATACACACGCACACAAAATAATTTACTGGCACAGATACGTCGATGATGTCATAACACAATACAGAGGCAACTCCCATCAATGCGAAAAACTCCTCACCTACACTAATAAAATACACCCAAAATTCCACTTCACTTCAGAAATTGAAACCAACCGATCCCTAAACTTTCTCGACCTAACCATAACAAAACACCACACACAAAGACATAGCTTCAACATTTACAGGAAACCCATAACAACAGACACACTTATCCACAATACCTCAAACCACTCTATCTAACACAAACGCGCTACCTTCAGATCCATGCTCCATAGACTTAAAGAAGTCCCAATGACCACCGAAAACATAAACAAAGAGCTAAACACAATTAAATATTTAGCATACACAAATGGATACAACACCACAATAATAGACAAACTATGGTACAAAATACAAAAAAAATTAAAATTAACAATACAGACAGGGAAAACAAATACATCACATTACCATACATAAACAAAACAACAAACAAAATAGCCCGCAAATTTTAAAAAATAGGATACAAAACTAATAACAAGTTACAATACAAAATATAACAAACCGACAACAAGGATAAACTAAAAGCAGCAGGCGTATACAAATTGAACTGCGACGAATATAACAAATTCTACATTGGACAAACATGGTCGCAGCTTTAAACAAAGAGTCGAGGAACACAAACAGAACACCAACTCAACATTTTACAACCACATAAAAGATACAGGACACAAATACACAGACATTTACCATAACCTAGAAATCCTACACATCAACAAAAAAGGACCACATCTCAACAAACTAGAACAATATGAAATTTACAGACACACAAAAACACAAAGTACAAACATATTAAACGAACAAACACAATACAAATCACACATACTATTTGATACTATCGAAAAGCTACCTTTAAAACCATCACCGCTTGACCCAACATCTCCAAGCAGAAGACATTGATGAAGATTGGCACATAGTGATTGAAAACGTTGTCTCAGTAAGTTTTAACAAATTTACTAAATATAAAGTTCGGATAGGCATAAACTATTGTTTAAGTGATTAATAAGATTCACCGAATCAATTCAAGAATTGAAACCAATGTTGAATACCAGTATATACTTCCCACCCACAAACAAAAAGTTGTACTGGATCTATGACTACTTTTAATTTGATGCTATTGAAACTTTGAACTACCTGACAACATTCCAGAAGGAACAACTGATTGAACTATCATGTGATTCGAAGTTAAAAGAAATATTTCAGTGCTACGTTGTTAGATTTTTGGATCGGTGTTAGAAAGGAGTACCAAGAACTTTCAAATTCTACTTTAAAGATTCTTATTGGGTTTTCAACTCCATACCAATGTGAAAGATTGTTTTCGAGCTTAATATATCCAAATGGTAAATACAGAAACAATCTTAATGTTGAGGACAATTAACCCATTCGCTTACAATAACGGCGATCCGCCGTCGCGACCCAGTGTGCCATTCTGTGAAGCGACGGTGAATCGCCGTCCTCCAATATAACTCATTTGTGTCGAGTTAGTTCTCAGTAAATCCAATAGATCGCATATGCATCTTATTCTACAGGCTTTGGGCTTTCCAATGGTAGTATTTTTATCTTCTTTGGACTCTCCGTTCTTTCAATATTTACGTTTTATCTGGCGACCTATCAGCTGACATTGTCTGTGATGTTGTGTTTACGTTGTAGTTGTGTGGGATATGTTTATAACCTAACCAAATTGTATTTAATTTGTTATTTGTGTTCTTTTTAAGTTAAAAATGAGTGGATTTATTATTTTATTTGTTGATGAAAGTGAGAAGGAGTTGAAAGATTGTGCAATTGAAAGAATTTTTGGAGAATGGGACAGTGATTTGTTTGAGGAAACATTTGAGAGTGATAATGAAATAAGACAGTTGGACATTGAATCTTAAATAGATGTAGATGTAAGTAATGAATAAAAAAAATCATAATAGACTGTAATATAACAGGTTCACCACATCATGAAAAATGTAATCGTCTTGTTCTGCAATAAGTGATAAGTTGCAACTTGAGCAGCCCTCTTGTAGTTATGTTAGGCCTAGGACTCCACTAGATGTAAATAATGTAATTTCTGATATAAATGTCCAAGATAGGCCTGTATTACCATCTAATTCAGATGATGAAAGCTCACAGAATTCAATCTAATTGAGCTACACGATCAAATCTACCTTGATGGAATAATTGCCCCTCTGTCCCCTACTGCTAGTGAGGAGGATGATGCCCCTAGTTTTCTTGATCCTTGTCCTAGGCCTATTAGAGTTGGTACTAGAGATAGGGGTAAACCAAGAAGGGGTAGGCCTAAAGAAAAAATTCCATGTTCCAAACCACCTAAGCCCACTAAAAGGCAAAAGAACCAGTCGGTGGGAGTGTGGACTGTGCCTCATCGCATTTCACCTACCAGAATGTTTCAAAGTATACAACACAAAAGTTAACTTTTCTTAACTCTTGTGAAATTGAAACATATTCTTTGCACCCTGAAGAATATTTTGGAGTATTTCCAAAGGTAATTTATGCTTTTACTTTAGGATAATTGAAATAAAAAAATAAAGTTTGATATTTTTCGTTGAAACATTTTAGTTGTTTACATATTATTAAATTATAAAAGAAAAGATATTATAAATATTAGTATATATTTTGAAAGTAAATGTATTTGTGAATAAAAAAATAACAATAGGTTCCATAAGAAACATAAATATGAACAAAAAAAAAGTAATCAACAAAAACCTTTAAAATTGGTCTAAAAAATTAGTTTTTTATGGCTCAGTCGGTGTAAAAAAAATTGTAAGCGAATGGGTTAAAGGTTGTAGCAAGAGATTGAGGACAAAACTTGAGCTGACATTGAGGAACTATGTAAAAAGAAGCAAGCTTATCCTTCTCATTAATTTTTTTGTAATGGGTTTCAAATAGTCCATAATTTCCAAATATATTTTGTTTTTGTTGTAAAAAGTGTTTTTAATTTCACCCCCCCCATGCAAAATTTTTCATCAAGGGGTACAGTCTTTAAAAAAGATTGAGAAACCCTGGTTTACTCTCACATATATTTATATATAAACATTTACCTGTTTTAGCACTTACTTTTTGTTTAACTGCTGTTTTAGGAAATATGTCCCATTATTAACTTTAGCAGCCCCTAGATGATCAATTTTTATGGCAATGCATTGTATAATAGTATTACTTCACCACCACACATAGTGATTATTATTACTTAATAAATTAGTCCATGTGTAATACTTCTGTAGTCAACATGTAGAATAATAAAGAGATTGGAGTTGTATGAATTAGTTATAGCTTAAAGAATGAAGCACAGGTGGAGGAAGGAATGGTTTAAAGAAAGAAATGATAATCCATTAAGTGAACCTAGAATTAATAAAGCAAGTGTTTTTCAACCATGGGACCTACAGATGAAGGCAAATACTCCCTGCTACATTGCAAAAGTGTAAGCAGGGAGGTTTTCCGAAAACTTTGGTGTGTAAATTGGGAAAAAGAGTCTACTGGTCGACACCTTTACCCGCTCCAACCAGAACCACCAGTCGAGGATAAATATAGGAAAGTAGAATGATCAACAGCATCTTTTGCTGCCAGGGCAAGAACTGGCCATCTGGTACCACAGGAGTACCTATTTTGTTTTAATCTCACAGAGTCTCTGTTGTGTGCGCTCTGTGGTGTGGAGAGCGAAACAATTGAACACATCCTGCTGAACTGCCCTTACCCATTACCTACAAGAGACATCCTCAGACCAATTGTGACAAGATATTCTAGTTAAGAAGAACCTGTGGGCAATAGCATCATATATATATTGTGAACATCGAGCCATCGGCTACAGTTGAGCTGGACGCCTGCACAAAAAAGTAAGTAAGTAATTTTCAAAATGTTTAAGCCGGGAAAAAAGGAATACTATAATGCGAGATATCATCCCTCCAAGTCAGCGTTTATCAGTAACACTATGTTATATAGAATCTGGAAATACTTTTGAAGATTTAAAATTCACGAGTGCTGAATCTCACAACTCACAGGCATAATTGTAATGGAAACATGCACAGCTGTAATAAACACCTCGATAAATTCTAAAATAAACTTTCTTTCTTCATCATATCCATTTGTAGCCATGGTAGATGTTTACTCTACCAGTATTGCAAAATATGGCCAACAGACGAAGCAAAGTCAAACTTTTTTATTGACCCAATATATTGTGAAATCTTTCAATATGATCCACAGATGCTCAATATTATTTTACACTGTCAGTTATTCACAAACTATATAACACATTTTGTAAATATAATTATAAAATATCCTACTACACTCACAACAAACAAACCCAGCACGGTAAACAAATATATTTACGACTGTACTGGTGTATACAAAATAATTTGCAATTCATGCTTCATTTTCTACCTAAGCCAAACAGGAGGGTCATATTACACACACTATCAACAACACATAAAAGCTCTCACAAACAAAAACACACAATCAAACTTTGCTGAACATCTTATATCGGCAAACCACAACTACTGAAATATACCATAAAACCTATAAATTCTAAATAACCAAAACAACAATAACTCGCCACACAATTAAACATTACGAAATATACAAACTTTCAACATTACAACACTCAATACACATATAAGCATCTAATTATATTATAATTCACACATACTTTTTGACATCCTAACCCTAAAACCCCTTCAACAGTCATCTAACATCACTGTCCCATCTCTACACTTTACATACCTCAACCACAACCTAAAAAACCTGAGAGGTCACTTATCTTCTGAAATGATGAAGCACATCTCCCGAAATCCCTCCTCGTTAAAACAAAATGTAAGCACTATTATAGGCAAATATTAATATTTGCCCAAATGTTTAAATAATTTTTGTGTGAAAAGGATGAAATTATAAATAATTATTTTTTTAACTGTATAAAAATTATTTTTCAGATTGATGAAGGTTGGTGGAGAGGATTCTGTAGAGGACAGTATGGCTTATTCCCTGCAAACTACGTAATTTTACAATGATGTGAAAATTTTATAGGGTTGTGAATATTCTTACTCTCCTTTCTTCCAGACATTGAATTTTGTAATACTGAGGACTTTTTTATATGTGCAATGAAAATGCTCTCTAGAGAAGTGATTCATAATTATTTTTTCACTTACAATGATTAGTACAGGATTCTTCTTTTATTATTTTTTTTTAATGTAGTCTTGAAAAAACCACTACTTACTGGTTTATTCAGCAGACGTGTTTCACACTAGGTCACCAAATTATTCAATGCCGTGAGATGCTAACAAGACTGTGTACCACAAGATACAACAAACACGCAAAACAGATAATAAGAACCCCCCCCCAATTCTACTAGCATTTTATACCCGTGTCAAACTCACAGGCATTACTCACAAGTGAGTCACATAAGGTCTCTTTAACTCATACATCGCATATCTGTTCTATTCTATAATTCATGTTCACACTCGCAGCAATGTAAGGTAAATGAAAAAAGCAGTTGTTTTGCGTATCAATAATATATATTTTTATTTTATTGGCGACGTTTCAAAAATAGGTTTATTTCCAACTCAAGCCTAAGACTGTTGTGAGTAAAAACAATTGTATTACAGTTTTAATTTGCTAACGTGTATATCATAAATAGCAATATTATTTTTTAGTAAATAATGCTACAAACAACTTACCCTCAGTAACATTGCATAACACTTCATATCACGACAACACATCACTAAAATTAGCTTCCTCGTTCCGCAAACTTAAATACAAAGTAGCATTCACAACACCGAATACAATTAAAAAATACCCACACAGTTCAAAAACACACCAGGATGAACGCGACAGGGCAGGCTTATACAAAATTATATGCAGCAACTGTGCCAGCTTTTACATAGGACAAACAGGGATTACATTTACCACAAGATACATACAGAACAGATAAGAAAGACAAAATCCAAAACAAATTTTGCCATACACATACAAAACACACTACACTCACAGACTGACATAGACACCAATCTAAAAATCCTACACTACATCAAAAAAGCAACAAACTTAACACCGTAGAAAACTATGAGATATACAAAAACCATAAATACTATGCACAACACATTCTAAATGACAAAACACACTCACAATCAAATACTATATTTAAGCACATAATTAACAACTATGAACAATGACGCACCATAGAACAGAAATACACCACAGACTCACACCAACACAACACACCTGAGCAAAAGTCTTGTCAGTGACTCACAGCATTGAATAATGTGCTGACCTAGTGTGAAACGTGTCTGCTGAATAACAGTAAATAGTGGTTTTTTGTGAAGTTAATACAAAAAAGAGTTATTTCTATAAAAACATCAAGATGTACAAAACAAAAACTGCAAACAAAATAAAATTCTAAAGTATTTAAATTTAACAACATACTTCAAATTTAAAAGATAGATGATTGAAAATTAAACAAAAAATGTATGTAATCTGTCTTTGCTTGACCATAATTTCTAAAAAAAAAATGCTTTTAAAATACAGAATTTTATGTATACTCTGAGGTTGGAAAAAAATTGTCAGAAAATTTCTATACTAATGATTAGTGTAAATAGGATTTAATCAGTTTTAGTAAACAATAATAATAAGACATTTTCTAACTTAGATTTAATTTTTATTGAGTCTTTTATTACATTTTATCTTTTACATAACCAGTGTGGTAATAATTGCTTACAGATTTTCATGTAAGTTTATGTTTTTATTAAAGGACTGTAATCATTCCTTGGTTTTTAAATGTATTGACATGTTCATTCCAAAGGCAGATTTACTCATTTTTTCTTGAACCCTACTCCTTTTATGCTAAAATTTTTACTGCAAATATTTTAATTATATTAAATGCTGTGGGAGCTGGTAGCTATGTAAATTTTAAATTTAAAGAAAAATATCAATTATTTATACCCAAATTCCGAGGCTGCAAACATAACCTATATTACATAATTATGTATGGGTTTAAATAATACTATTTCTAGTAAGATATTAATTTAAATTATGTTAATTTTTATACTAAAATTAATTTTAACACATAATGAGGTTTTTTACATATTATTAATAAAAAATTAATCCATTTTTCCAGCTCCTTTATATATTAAAAAATGTTAATATTTAGGATCTTTTTAAAATTTATTTATAAATTAAAATTGTGTTGATGTATATACAAATATTAAACTTTTCTAAATTAATTTCTTACAGTTTTTTAAATATTAAAATATTGATTTTATATGTTTTATATCCATTATAGTCAACTACAAATAAGTTGATTTTTAAATCAAATTAAATAGGTTAAAGGTTACAGTTTAATAATATTAACTTCTATTCTTTTTTAGTGTTAATATACTATATTATTTTGACAAATCATTTTCAATTGTTAACATGGGCGGAGTTACAAGTTAGGTTCTGGAGGGGGGCATAAGATTGCCATGGGGGTATCAAATGGGTCCAGGGGTACTCCCCCCTTAAAAATAGAGAACATTTAAAAGCTTGTCGACATTGAGGCACCATCCAAAAACTGACATTATAAAGTACTTTTTTTTATTAAGTTTTGGTATGGCATTCAATGATATTTTTTAACACAAATCGGCAGCTTTTAGACTTATAACTTTTCATAATTTAAAATTTTTTTGATATTTGTAAAGTCATAAGCCTGATTTTGTTTTTGTGGGAAACCAAACTTCGTCTGAAACAATTCATAAAATTTCATTTTGAACATCATTGTAAGATTAAAATAAAGTTCATATTTTTCTTTGAACTTAGTCATATTTATAAAATAAATCGCATAGATCAATATAACAACTGATACTGCTAAGTATATTTCTTGTCAGCACTATTATTATTTTTATAATACTTTAATGAGTTTATTATCAGCTTTTGAGTATAAAATAATAATACGCATGTCCAGAAAGTTGGGGGAATGCCCCTTCTTGCCCCCCCCCTTAACTCTGTCCATGATTGTTAACTAAACTTATTTTGAAAGTTATTATGGCTTTCATAGTAGTTTATTCAACTTGGTAGTCTTTAAAACATATCATTTGGTTCTCAAATAAATAAAAAATGTTATATAAAAATAATCCAGTTACAGGGTTTTTCAAGTTATATGGTTGTAAAGTGTACTGAGGCATTTTGGCTTATAATGAACACTATTTTGAAATAATACTTAAGAGTCCTGTATTTGCTAAATATTTTACTGCCGCTGGCCTGAGAACAAAACATAATTTATTCAATTAATAGTATTAATATTTTTCTAATAGGTGCTGTTTTTGTATTTAGATTAAATATATATTGTTATGTTAGTTAAAAGATTAAATAATTACGTCTTATCGCCATTTATTTATAAGAAAATAATAAATTTAGTTACTTTTATTCAACCAACATCTCTCTCATATTAATTTTGGAAGTCTAAAATAAATATAAATTTTACAATGTTATGGATTGTATTTTCTATGTAAAAGTGAATTTATATTATAAAGAATTAGATATATGAAAGTATTATTTTTTAAAAATTGATAAAACTAATATTTTAAGTTGTTAAATCCTGTTTTAAATAATATTAAGTTTAAATCAATTGTACTTACTAGTATAATATCAAAATAAATATTTATATAATATAGTTATCTAACATTATTTTTATAATTTCTTACTATTTCTAATACCTATTTTATAATTCAGAAGTGTCTAAGGTATAATGTTGTACTTATCATCCACCAGGGTTGCAATGCAGCTACTAAATAATACAAAAATTTGTTATTATAAACATTTTCCTTTTAGAAAATAAAACGAACCAGAGGGAAGCAGTGGGAAGAGAGTTATGCTGTAAAATAATTGCTTAGTAAATAATTCTAATTAACACCGGTGAAACAGACTTACACTTGCTAGTAATAAACTTTCATTTAGTCTAACTTGGCATACACAGCGTCACAAGTACTATATTCTAAAGACATATAATTATGTACAATATTTGAGTTTTAAACATTTACTTAAGCAACCAAGATATATAATAAATTTCTTCTTATTTTATTATACATTGTTTTATAATTAATTCACATTGAGAAAAGATATTAAGAAAGAGGCAACCCAACAGATATTGGTTGGTGTGACCGTTTGATCAGCCTCTTTTTGATTTAACACGTTCAGCACGGCTAGCCTATCGGCATGCTCTGGGTTCCCTTACGAGGCACAGAGAGCGTGCCTGTGTGCTCCCAGCTTATTTTCTTAGAGACGGCGAGCTCATTCTCACTCCCATTCTAATTGAAACTTCTCTAGTGTCGATACGTGTTTGTATAAAGGTTTGATCTTTACGTCAGTGCTTCAGAAGAGATTTTAGAACATTGTGCCCGAGTCATTTTTAAATCCGACCATCCCAAGTTACCTTTTGATGCTTCAACTGCAGCAATGTTTCAGGGAGTTTTATGAACAAATTTAATTTGGTTCAACTTTTATATTTGAATGTTTTTTTTTAGTTTGAACCACTTAACGCGGCAAAATATGTAGTAAAATTAACAATCATAAAAGCTAACTAAACAACTCGAGGTGGGAACAGACTATTGTAAATATGAGTCATTGACAAAATGCTTGGACGCCCGAAAACCTAATGTGTCAACATAAGATTGTAGTAAACAAATGTCAGCTAATCTTGGCTATAAATAGTCTCGGACGTGACATCTGTATTATCTATGTCTCCATTTACATTATCGATCTCTATGGCTTTGTGAAACACATGGCACAAACAGAAACAAATATTCCGAGTTTAACATTGAGTGCTTATTTTAGTATGTAGTATATTTTAGTAGTAGGGTCTTATAATTTTGTATATAAATTATCTTTTTTCTCTGTCTTTTTTATTGTGTTTTATTATTTGTCATACAGTAATTTATCATTTGTTTTTCTTTTATTTTTATTGTGACACGATAAATAAAACAATATTTTAGTATCTAATACACTGCTCTGATGTACCCAAAAAACATGTATAAGTTAGAAATAAAATTATTGAGATGAAAACAACGGGCTCGATAATTAGATGCTATGACAAGCTATGCAACCCGCATAGCATTCCACTGTCGTCAGAGGATGAAGCTAGCGAAAAACAGACAGTAGTTTGATGAGATTACCAATATCGCCGCCATGCTGAAAGTGTTAATGGACTTGACAGCTAATGATTATAACCATGCAAATATACAACTAAGCATAATCATCCACAGGGAATAATTCCTTAAAGCTGTGTCAGCTCACTAGGACCACATAAATAAATATATGCATTTAATCAGGTCTTTTCCTCTCAGGGACTTGGACTCTGACCTTTGTGTTAAGAAAGTTAAATAACTTAACATTAAAAAATTCTAAAACTATTAATATATTACTTAGTATTATATCTCTAATACATTTTGACATTTGTTTTTTCTTTAATTAATTATTTAAATTTTTTATATAAAATATCTCTAGAAGAAAATTTAACCCTTAGCTCGATAAGCGAAATATTCATGTTGCTAAGTAATATTTTGCTATTACCAATAAGAAAGGATTATACCAAGTTAAGTTCAGAAAAATATCAATTGAATACATTAGAATGTTTCTTTAATGTTTGGTAAACAAGTTGTTAGTTGTATTACTCATTTCACTGGACGGCAGACATGAACAGTTGTGTTTTGCACAGTTTTGTCATGTATGCATGCATTCAGTAGGAAGCCTGTATGTGGCCAGCAGATATATTTGCTTGCTGACAGGATAGCAAGCAGTTCCAATTCTAATATAATATCACTTACACTATAATGCACTTAAACAAGAATCTTACATGTAATATATGATAGTTAACTTCCGAGGACTAATTATGTGACCTCATTTTCAAGCATCAACTGAGACTTAAGTGCTTCTAATAGATTTCCAGGTATGTAAGATTTCCGTTGACACGGAGTATATGGGTATTGTTCTATTTTCGGATTCCCTGCACTGTGGGAAAGTTTTTAGTTTGTATTTGTTTATGATATTATGTTTATGTTTATAAATTTGTAACTATTCCCAGATTGTCATTTTGTACTTTTTTCATTAGATGTATGTTTTCTAATGTGGGGAATGTGTGGTTGTTTTTGATAGCGTTTGTTGCTAAGTTTGGATTGTAAATGTTTGGTTTGACATATATCTTGAGGTGCTCTTTATATATGTCTTTTAATTTCTTTTTTGTTTGCCTGATGTATAATTTGTTACAGTATAGGCATTCAACTTTATATACTCCATTTTAAGTGTTCCTGTTGGTATATTTTATTGATTATGCGTCCTGTATTTTTGTAAGTTGTAATAATATTATTATTTTTTAGTATTTTAGTTATTTCTGTGTATGTAAATGTGGCCCATTTTGTTGTTGGTGGTGGTTCATGTTTAGGTTATTTTAATTTAGTTAATATTTTAAATTCTAATCTGTCTATAGTTTTTTATTGCATCCATTTTTTTTGACTATTTGATATATATGTTTTTCTTTTTCTTCATTCTTTAGTTGTATTTTTAGCATTCTGTATAAGAGTGAGATGCAAGGTGCCATTTTACGGGGGTGGTTAGAATAGTTTGGTATTGTATTATTGGTTTGTGTAGGTTTCCAAAAAATTGAGTATTCAATGTTATTTGTATTTCTGGTTATTGTTAGGTCTAGATAGTTTGTTTCTTCTTCCATGGTGAATATAATGTTAGGGTGTAAGTTGTTGATTTCTTTTAAGATAATAATATTATTTTTGCTTTACTTTGTGAGATGTATAATCCATCATCAACATATCGTATTCAATGTCCGTTGGGGTCATGGGTTTTTATGTTTTGTGTGATTAATTCGTCAAGGTTTTGGAGGTAAATTTCTGATATTATACTTGTGAGGGGTGATCCCATTGCTAAGCCATCTATTTGTTTGTATATCTGATTATTAAATGTGAAATCGTTTTGGTTTAGTATTGTCTTTGGGCATTTTATTTGGTTTGTGTATTTGGGGTTGGTTTTAAGATTAGTTCATTTGTTTTTTATTATTTGAATGGTTTCGTTTAATCGTATATAAGAGTACATGTTCGTGATATCATATGAACTAAATTGAGTGTTTTTGGTTATGTTTATTGCTTTAGTCTGGCAGTTAAATTAATGAGTTTTTTTATGGTGTGTTTATTTTCCAGTTTAAGTTCGTGTTTTAGGTTATTAGCAATTACTTGAGATATTTTAAGGAGGGTCCATTTTTTAAATTTATTATAAGTCATTTGGAATTTGGATTCTTTATTGTGCATTCGTAAGGGGTTTTTGGTTGAATAAATTGTTATTGTTTTTTGTTAATTGTATGATTTTGTTTTGGTATTTGTTAGTGGGGTTTTTGTATATATATACCAGGTAATGTTCAAACTTTAGTCTTTTACCTATTCAAGTCTTTAAGAATGGGTGTTTATATTGTAAATTCTATTTTTCCAATCAATAGAGCTCTAATGCAATTGTAATAGACATTACGTTGTCGGTTATCTTAAAAACCTTATCATAGCAAAGCTTATTAATTGTAATGAGTTAAAGGTTCTTCATATTGTGTTACAGCAAGCAATAATGCTGTATTGCAAAAATAAAATTATTTCAATTTTAAACAAATTTAAAATTTCTAAAGATGTAGCAGGAACAGATAAGACGCAATCCTTTTACACTTATCCAAGACTAGAGTAAACAAACAAAACCAGTTGAGGTAGGGTTTTGATGTACTGTGTGTTCCAGTAAGTTCCATTGTTTTATTCATATTGGTAAACCAAAACCATTCCATTTGTGGCCATATTCAATGAAGATAAGCTCATTGAAGCTTTCTAGACATTATATACATGTTTCTTACACTCTCAGTTTACTGTTGTTTTATATCGAAATCTTGTTGCTGTTCATGACGAGCTGGTTGTTAATTCCTATTAGACTTTTGCTATTTAATAGAAACTACACAGAAAAATTCTCAACAAAAACAGTAACAACAACACAAAGACAAACAATTTCGTAAGACGAAAACGTTTCCTCCAAGTGTAAGTTAACAGTTTAAAAACTCATAATTAACAAAACGTCTGGTCGCAAGTAAAGCAAAAGTGTAATAAGTAATTATTTATATTACATAATACACGTATATACATATATATATATATATATATATATATATATATATATATACCAGTTGGAGGCCTATGTCCAACATGGGGACAGCCCTCCTTGGCACACCACTGATTGTCGGTTAGGTTCAGTTACAATTTCTAGTTTTTAAATAAATAAAACCTCTAAACCACAAATAACATTTTATTTAAACCTTATGTACATTTCGATTGCCCAGCAATCATCTTCAGAGGTATTTAAAAAATACAACTCCTCAGTTGTATTTTTTAAATACCTCTGAAGATGATTGCTGGGCAATCGAAATGTACATAAGGTTTAAATAAAATGTTATTTGTGGTTTAGAGGTTTTATTTATTTAAAAATAAACATTACGCCACAGTTGCTTCATATAGTTACAATTTCTAGGTTATAAGATCAGACAAATGGATACTTGAACTATATTCATTCGAGCAATGAACCTAAGTATTTTCCTCAGTATATATTTTGTTTTGTGTAACGTCTTGGAGCTCATTCCTTGGAAACAGACAAGCCTTCACACAAAATTTGGTTTTTCAAATATTCTTGTCCTTATTGGATTTCTAATAACCTGAATCAGTTGTTTAATGAGGTACTCAATCTTATCTTGAGCTTGATTTACTGCGATTTTTCTACAGTTATTTTTCCTATTAGGGATAATCGATAATTTCTGTCACATTGACTTTCACTGATTATCATTTGTCGCTGGTGGTACCAGTGATAAAATATGTAAAATGCCAGTTCCAGTGACGATGAATCGATCGGAAGTTGCCTCTGTTGGGATTGGGCAAAAAGTGACAGTCACTAGAAGAAAGGGCTGTCATTGGTTGATTTGTCACTGTCACTGGATGAAACGGCTGTTATTGGTTGTTTTGTCGCTGTTGTAATTGGGCAATATGGTCATGTATGGGTGTCAATTTATGTCAGTAAGTTAACAATTTTACAACTTTCAGTTAACAAAAAGTCTGGTTGCAAGCAAAAGTTTTGTTTTATATTAAAACTATCTTGAAGTAATTTTTGAGTTATTTTTAAAAGTTTGAAATTACATACAGCTACATTTTGAAAATTTGCATACAAAGTGTTCAATGCTAAATTTCACAGGTATACCTATGCAATCTTCATGAACAAACCTCATACATGACGTGCATATTCTCATATCTGATATCCGGTCAATGTTATAGGTCAAGTTTTATGAGCTGGCACTTGGCTCTTACGTAGAAATTGTGTATTCATCATCTATAAGACATCAGGCACTGTCGTCATCCCATAAATCGCTGCCTACCAATCTTGACCCTTAGACAATCTTATTAGCAGGCTTCCTATTTTCAGTTGTTGTTAATTTTACTATACAATAAAAAGTAATAATAACTAACCAGATAATGAATCAACCCTATGAGCCAGCGGATGTCCGAGGTCAATGTATCTGAAAATGACCTGCGAGCACCTCCACCCTCCCCTCGTATACGGCCTCTCATTAAGGTGGCCAAACCATGACTATGTTCTCCATTTTTTCATACATCCACTTGTGCTGGGATCTAAAGGCATTACTTGCTTAACAAGCTCACTGTACTTTTACCTCTTTTTATCTTCTGAGTTTTACAAGCTTGATTGCTATTTTCTAAAATCTTCACCTGAGTTTTCATCTTATTCCCAACAAGGTTTTTATTGTGTTGGAACAAACTTGCAATGACCTTTTAAACTCTGCAGTTAATTGCTTTTCACCTTAGAGTATTGCCTGGGCAAAGTGGATAAGTTTTTATCTAGCACGAAGTAAAAAAACATTAGTGATAGTGTTAAATATCATCTAACATACATCAGCTATCTATACTAAAATAATTATTTATGAAACTAAAAAAGCAAGGATGTAAATAAATCATTTATATATAAATTTCAATTATTCGCTTGCCCAGGTACCTTAGGTAAAGTGAATAATGTAACCCAGGCAAAGAGAATTTTGTACTCACTAACCTGTAAAAGGAAATATGTTGTGAAAAAATACACACAAGTACAAAATATCTCCATAACATTTAATTTTACAAAATAACAATTTTACTGTACACATTATGCCAAATTTTCTTTTTAGTACACTTTACATTTTTAAAATTTTTAGCTTAAGTAGTATAAAAGGTAAATGTATTTTTTGTCAACTTTAACTATTGTGACATAGGTTACAGAAATAAGAGCCCAATCCCCAATAGTCTGAACATTGTTCATGAGTCCATTCAAGACAATGTCCGCACTGTATCCAATCATCCAGAGGGGGGTTGCCATATTTTCCTAGTCAAATTAAACAACGATAATATTTCTTTTTATCATTTAAAATTGTGAGTTTTTCTTATTATTGACAACTGGTATTGTTTTTGTTTCCTTCATAAGGACCTTTTAAAACCCTGTTTCTTGCTTTGTTAAGCGCCTTTCCCTTGTACATTCGTCGTTTTTTATGAAACTTTTCTTTTCGTACAGCTTTTATCGGTGTAGAAGTCAAAACTTCTGATCTTTTACATTTCCTTCTTTTTCTTGTGGTGAACTGAAGTATTGGTATGGGACGTATATCAAAAGGTGACAGAGGTTCTAGGTTTTGGTTCGGCGTTACAAGGATTCGCTGTAGTAGACAAATTATTGTCCTCTACATTCAAATGTTAGTCTTGTCTCTGAAGTTTCTTGTGATGTAATTCCTGTATCACCTTTCGTGAGGTCACTGTAGCAGGTATAAAGTCAATTTCTGTGGAAGCGTCAGGCTTAACTGGTCAAACTCCAGGTTTACTAAAACTGCTGATTGCATTGACAGGAGTGACTGCATTAAAGTACGCTGTCATAAATATTTCATAAAGGTCATATTGATTAGCAATTCAACCAGCATATCTCTTCAAAATATTTGACAGCTCCTGCTCAAAATATATTTTTAGGGGACCAAAAACTGATATATCAAGGGGCTGCATCCTGTTGTTGCGTGTGGGGGAAACAGTACAAAAACAACATTGTTTTCTGAGGAATACTCCAAAGTTGAAAATTATTTATGTGCTTCTAAATTATTTAAAAGTAAGAGAGGTTTTTGGTCTGCCTAACATAATGAATAATGAACTGCAGGCAGTCTAAGAAGGCAAGTCCATTTATCCAACTGCTTGGAATTTTTTTTTAGCGAATATTAGGAAAGGCGGAACAAAGAGCCAGTAGTATTACACCAGCACACAACTTTAGTCGGTTTTCCACGTTCAGTACTTGTAATGAGCCCAACTTGTCTCTTACCTACCATTAATGAACAATATTTTAGGTGTGTTGTAAGATGTGAAAACGTCCATATTGTAAATAAGACCAGGGCCAATTTTTAATTTTTCAAGCTGTTCATTGTAGAGCTGGGAGTTCATTCACGACTGCTGCTCTATTAAAACCTCTAGCCCGGTGAGAATGGTAAAAGGAATATTGTAAGATTTTGACGTCCTTGAAATGGAATTGGAATCATTTTTAATAGATTTTATTGCTAATTTTAAACTTTTTTCAGACCAACTAGCTTGGCTTGTCTTGTCTTCCTTTCATATAGTCTATGTATAGGCCCTACCATCTGAAAAACCAAATTTGGTTTCAGTTTCATTTGAAATAATTTATTTGCTAGTTTGTTGTATGATGAATGAAGTATAGCCTACATGTAGGCTATAAAATATACCCGTGCAAAGTGAATAGCCATCCACTTTGCTTCTCCTGCACTATTTAAATAAAAAGTACTGAAATAACCTATAAAAACGCATAAAACGTTTATTTTTAGGCCTGTGAAGTTGGTATTCGAAATAACATACGTGAAATTGATTAGTTCTTAGGGTGGCCCAGTATGGTATTTTTAACCTTTATAAAACTTTTCTTTATAAAAGTGTATATTCGCACTAAAAACATATACTTTAATAATAGTAACTGAATGTTTCTAATGAAAGTAAAACATAAATAGATCGTAGTGATGGTTTATCGTGCAGCTTCACTTAGTCTTTAAAGGATAACTTTCTTTCTGCTTCTGTTCTAGTTTTCTACGCTAGGTAGCAGCACTACACAATGTGAGCATAGAAGTCTTAGCACGACACTTACCGTACTGTTTCATTTTACTATCTCCTGATTCTCCATGGAAAGAGCTTATGAGCTAGGTACATGGGCAATCAATCCCGTTTCCTTCATTCCCGGTAGTGATTACTAACAGCATGCGCAGCCTATGTGAGACGGAGGTAGCTTGCTAGAGGTTGGCTGCCACGAGCGCTGGGCGGGTTCTGGGAGCCCAGACCAGGGTTACAAAAAAAAAAAAAAAAAGCTTTTATACACAAGTATATACTGAAATACAGAGTTCAGCCATCATTGGATCTCCTACTTTAAAAAAAAGTTTATTCTAAAGTAATTAACGGCCTACCTAACTTAGGATTTATGAAAAACGTATTGAGGCAAAACGTTTTCAATCGGGATCTTTGTCAGTGTTGATAAGATGGTCTAGTGCGATCGAAAACGTTTTTCTTTGTAAATTTTCCATAAATTATAAGTTTAGAACACTTATAATAAACTAAACTAAAGTCCTTAGTTAATTCAACTTAGTTCAATATAAACGTTGAAATATTGCCAATTGTTTCGGACAATACCATTCCCAACATATGAAATGTCAAGATGAACAACAACTTTAAACAAAGTTTACAAAGTTGCATTTGTCTAAAATTAGCCTAATCTGATATTAAAAATTTTAATAAAATATTGCGGTACGCAGGCCTACTTTGTACTAGCTCGGAAAACTATTTTCCGAGTCTAGATCTTTTTCGAAAAAGGCTTATGAGATCATTGGCTTGAAATATTTTCTTATTTATAAGCCTTCCAATAATTAGTTATACAGCTGACTCATACTCAAATGTTGTCATAGTATCCAAAAATAAACAAGTAAATTATGTATATTATTGAAATTTATTTTAAGCGAATCTAGTTTTGCATTTTCTTAATTCCTTTGGGTAAATAATCTTAAATTATTGATACAAGTCTATGAACAATTTTTAAAGTAAAATTAAGGATACAAATTTATTTGTAAGTAATTCTCTCTTTAAACTGTAGGCATCAGATGTCATAAGTAACTAATTTCACTGTAGTAATAATTAGGTATGGTAGTAAATTAGAAGAAATGTTCTGTAGCAATAGGCCTATACTAACAACAGTTATATTTGAAGCAGCTATAGGCCTAATAATTATCCTCACTTTTTAATCTTGCTTTTCAATGAATTTAGACCATTAAATTTTGAACTACTGTTTTTTATACGTAAAAAATTACAATAAACATCAATATTTGTTTACAGTTTCGAGGTTATCAGTGAGTATAACTAATATTGTATACGAAGGGTAAGGAAGTAAATATAGGTATAGACATAAAACCCTCTTTATTATATATAGGAAGGATCAAGTGTTCAGTGTCGAAAATAGTTAAGCCTATAACCTAAAGATTTTATAGGCTACGTGTATGATTTTAGACTTAAATTCATTATTATGCATAGTCTCCTTATTAGGCAAAGCCTATAGGATATTGCATAAAATATTTCAACTGTTATAGGTCAGAAATTTAATATAGGCTACAATTATTATTTTATTTATATTATTTAAATTTATTAGCCTACTACAATTATATTGGCCTATTTTGCAACATTGGCAAGACTACCTAATGTTTGGGTGTTTAAAAAAAAACTAGGTAGGCCTAGGAGAAGAGTTAGTAAAGAGGTCAGGTAAAGTGCAGTCGGGTCAAGATGTCCTAGAGCGGGCGTCGTCTCTAGGGAAAGTAATTACAAGTGTAAAACAATAATAAAACAAATGAAATCTGTGTCGGTTACATAAATACCGAGTTTCTCTTAACCTCTGCTTCCTGGGACGCCAAACTCCTACTGTTTATCTGCATAGGCCCTATCTCTAGGAAGAAATTTTCAGTCATTTGTCTGAAAGTTAGTACGTGCTCGAACAGATGGCAAACAACATATAGGTACTTGATATGCAACACATATACAAAAACACGTCTAGCTTTGGACACTGAAAACAATTTAAATATAGGCCTATACTTAACACTACTAGAACTAAAAACTACATTTTACGTCTTTATTCGCTAGACTATCTGCTAGACTAAAAACGGCGTAGATTGTTGCTTTAAGAATTATTTAGGCATATACAAGACAAAGTTATTCAACCTCTTTCAACGTTTTTTTTCAATTCAACTTTTATTAATTTGGATCAGTTTTTTATTTAAATTTTATTTAAAAAACTCCCAAAATTTGTGATTATTCGTTATTAATTGTGAGTTTTTTACTAGTTTGTCAGATGCTTGTTCATAAATTACAATAAAAACATTAAAGGACATCACTGAAGATGTATAGGCCTAATGTACATCTCTGAAATTTATTTATAGTAGCCTACCAATAAAATACGAAATATTTCTCTAATGTTAAAAAAATTCTGGTTTAATGTATCAAATATTTGCCATGAGTTTATTTCTAAAATTGTAAATGAGCAAAATATTTTAAACACGTACATATGTATGGAAGTATTTTAATTTAAATATCCTGTCAATTTACGTTTTGTTGTTGAATTTTTCCACAGAAACGATACTTAGACGTCTTTGCTTTAATCTATCTTGTTTTATTCAGAGTATAATGGACTTAACAATTTTAGATTAAACACTTTTGTTATAAGTTACAAGAAAAGAAAATGTTTATATAAATTGTAAAATTAATTTTAATGAGTTTTATTTTCAAAGTTTCACAGTCGGATCGTCGGATGATAATTTAGTTATAAATTTACGTAGAAAGTTTGCGTAAGCTCCCCTTCATGAAACTTTGATGCAACTGGCAATACAAATCTGAGAGGCAGCCCATACTAACTTCAACCAATAAAACCTGGAAACTTCTTTATGTTTAAAAGATACATTTAAAACGTTTGAAATATTGTCTGGATATCACTAGACATAAAGTAAAATTGTTTTGTAAAATTTTGAAATTCAAATGATTAAAGATAATACGGAAATAATATTTAAACAAATGGTTCAACTGAATAACCAAACAAAAGTTCCCACATTATGAGTAAAAAAGTTGGTAATACTTGACCAAATGGGGTTTAACTTAGACTTGTCCTCTTCATATGTTATTTAAACACACTTTCTAAGCAAAACAAAATAAAAAGAAGTGGTGCAAAACATAGCCTAAGTGCTGTTTAAAAATGCAAAATATGAAATGTAACAGCAACGTAGCAACATAGATAGAACAGTATAAAGTAAATGTTTTATATTACTATGTTAATACAGACATACTGGAATGTAGATATAAATTATTCATTTAAGTTAGATTTGGTTATCAAAAATTACACAACTCAAAATTATTGGTTTTCAGTATGACAATAAATATGATTTCCATGACACACTCAAATATAAACCCACCATAGTTGGTAATTTGTTTTAAAAAAAATTTGTATTCTTAATATGGCTGTTTCATTTGTAATTGGTAATAGTGACATGGGTTGCATTGGTTCTTTCCCGAAACAAAGGATTTATTATTTTTGTTTTATGAAGTATATTTTATATCAGTTCTCATCTTCAATATTAATCACTTGTGGTTATATGTAACTTGACTGTAATTATTCCCACTACATATACTTATAGCTTTGTGAAAGGTGATGCAGTAGATGAATAGTTGCTAGCCAAATAGCTCATTCCTGTAGTTACATGTCACTATTACAATATATATATATATATATAATATATATATTTATTATAATAAAATATTATACTATATTATACTACATATTACTACTATATTATAAATAATATATATTTATATAATACACTATTATGTCACTATGATATTATTTTAATAACGAAGGTGGAGAGGCAAGGGTGGTTATATTTGGCTACTTTTACAAATTACTGGGTGATACAACTTGAGGTTTTTCTTATAATTATGAGTGCCTTACCTTTTACATCTGTGAAAAAGGGAAAAACTTTACCACATGATACAACGACTGCCCCAGCTTTTACATAGGTCAAACAGGGCGACACTTTACCACATGATACAATGACTGCCCCAGCTTTTACATAGGTCAAACAGGGTGAAACTTTACCACACGATATAACGACCTCCCCAACTTTTACGTAGGTCAAACAGGGAGAAACTTTACCACCCAATACAAGGAACACATGAAAGACATAAAAAACACATTACAAAATCAAACCTTACCATACAGAACACACTACACACATACACCAATATAGACACTAATATAAAAATCCTTCACTACATAAAAAAGTAACAAGCTAAACACAACAGAAAACTAAGAGATATACAAACACCACAAAAACCACCCACAACACATCCTAAACGACAAAACACATTCACAATTGAATATTATATTTGAACACATAATTAACAATTACTGTATGAACAATAACAGACCACAGAAGAAAAATACACCACAGACTCACACTAACACAACACACCTGAGCAACAGTCTTGTGCAAGACTCAGATCATTGAACAATGCACTAACCTAGTGTGAAACGCATTTGCTGAAAGATATCAGTAAGTAGTAGTGATACCAAAAGTATATTTACTGGGTGAATAATGAAATCAAATATCTTGGTCAATCACAGAGCGCACCTTCCACAATCAAAGTTGCTATTATATTTCTTATTTGGTGGTACTTTTTTCTTTCGTTTGAATTATATTGTATTTTTTCAGGGTTTTTTATAAAAAATGAGAACTCGATTACAACTTGCAAAACTAGGAGACAATCCTCCATCAATTCCTGAATCCATGATTTCAGCGACAAACGGGTCTAAAAATAATAATGAAACAAACAAAGATGGACAAACAGAATCTAAAAAAACTGTTTCTCCAAAATCGAGTGAAAAGATGCCTCAAGTTCAATCAAACCAGCAAAACATTACTCAAAGTGAAGAGACACCATTACAGTCCATGAAAGCTAAATCAGGCAGTAAAGTTGTCTCATCCGCTCAAAAACCTCCACAGAAAAAGGCAAGAAAAATTAAACAATCTCAATCCTAACAATATAATTCAGTAGTTATTTAATGCCAACATATTTATAAATTGGGAAACTATTCAATCGATTTGTGAAATGAAATTATCTATAGGTTACTGAACTATTATTATTTTTTTTATCAAAACCACAAGCTGTAGTATGTATTTTTG
The DNA here is from genome assembly GCA_036971475.1 of Prosapia bicincta. Classification (NCBI taxonomy): domain Eukaryota; kingdom Metazoa; phylum Arthropoda; class Insecta; order Hemiptera; family Cercopidae; genus Prosapia; species Prosapia bicincta. The sequence continues at coordinate 197,092,373 of JBAIZL010000005.1, forward strand.
CCAAAATATAATACGTCAATAAATAACAAAAACAATGAAAACAATAACAAAATGATAAAGATGATTAAAAAAGGACATTACAAGTTGGAAAATGCATATAAATTATTATTTAACGAAACTACAGAAGCTTGTTTTAGTGTTATTCTGTAGTTCCTACAAAATTTACATAAAAATTTTTATTTTAAACTAAAAATGTTATTATAACTTCCATTGGTTACCCTGCACACTCCCATCTATCTGAGCTCAGGTACTGAAGCTGGCAAAGAACGTCCATATATGATATCCTCTTTGTATTTCTAAGGGATCAAGTGTGGGGAATATGGGACCATTCATTTGGCACATTATGACCATTCCATTGAGCTGGAAAGTAATTGATTGAGAAAATCCCAGACATCAGTCAGGTAGAAGGTTGGTTCACTATCATGCATAAAGTAAACATTTCATACTTGTCATCGTCATTGATCTGTGGTATCAAAAAGTTTAGTAGCAGCATATCCGGGTACGCTATCCCGCTAATGTTTCCCTCTTGAAAAAAAGGGCAGTAAAAATTTGTGATGCTCAACGCATATTATAATACATTAACTTTAGGCCTATCACAAAAATTTGTAATGTTTCATGTGAATTTTTGCTGTACCAAATACAAGTTATGTTTATTTATGTCGCCACTAAAGTGAAACTTTGACTTGTCACTAATAAAGATGATGTTGTCCAGGAAATGTTTGTCTTGTCCTCTTCTACTTGATTAAACAATTTGTAAAGTAATCCTTACAGCCAATCATATCACTATCTTTTATATCTTATAAAATCGTCAATTTGTACTGTTTAAATGCAAACGTATTTTCAACACACACCAAATAGTTGTTTGTGGGTCCTGCATCTCACTAGAAACACAGAAGGTTTTTAAATGAAATTGATATGAAATTGCATTGATTCTGTATGCTAAAACATTCAGCCAGCATGTTTCTGTCCAGTAAAGGCAACCCTCTTTTAATGCAACTACAGCAAATGCAATTTGTTACGTTGCGATTCAGTACTAGATAAGTATTTGAGTCAAAACCTGGTCTGTTTCCCTACAAAACAACAATAATACCAGCTCTGCCTGAAATAAATTTTTTCAATATTTCTATATGAGTTTTCAAAGTTATAAAGTTCTTTTTGAAATCAACCTGTATAATGAACACCAATTATGGTTATTTCTTAACCAGGTCTTTAACAACTAAAATACATAACTCAGATGGCAAAACTAAGTTTTTCAATTTCTCACAAACATATTTTAAAAATGTTAGTCAATTTTAATGCTAAAGTGTATCATTGAGCAACTGTAGAGTAATTTTTTATTATAAAGCCTCTTAAACCACAAAAATGTTTTACTTATGTCCTTGTGTACATTTCCATTGCAAAACAATCATCTTCAGAGGAAATTACTACAAGACTAACTACATTTGGCCTGTTACATTTAATATACATATATACGAGGGGTGATCAAAAAATACAGTGAATGAATATTATAATGGCAACTGCTGACATCATATGATGTAATTTGGCTAGTAGCCTAATCTGTTGAGACAGGCAGTAACAAGTTTCAGTCGACTGCCAGAGCCGCTAGAGTAAGGTTGTGTTTATCGTGTCTATCATGCATCATGGATTCTGAACAACGCATTAACAATAAGTTTTGTTTTATGTTGCAAATGAATACCAAAGAGCTCACAAAATGTTAAAATCTGTGTATGGGGATAATGTGGTAACTCTGAAGACTCTGTACAAGTGGTATGATCGATTGAAAAACGAAAATGAGTAGGTTGTAGATGAGCAGCATTCGGGATGTCCATTAACCTCAAAAACAGACAACAATGAGCAAAAAGTAGATACAATTGTTTGTTTAAACATGCAAATGACTCTTCAAGAGCTATAGGATGATTTTAACATCTCGTACGCTTCTGTTCAAAGCATTTTCATCGATAATTTGCAAATGAGACGAGTGAGTACAAAATATGTTCCTAGACTTTCAAGTGATGAACAGAAGAAAAGTCGTGCGTCAGTCTGCACACAGGACAGGGATTGTCACCAAGCAGATCCGGACTTCATGGCCAAAATTGAAACTAGAGATGAATGTAGGGTCTATGGATATGACCCTTAGGCCAAAATCCTAATGGAAAACCAGTACATCTCCTCGCCCTAAAAAGGCCCATCAGTCAAAATCGAACATCATGGTCATGCTCATTGTTTTTTCGACAGTGAGGGCGTAGTGCGGACAGAGTTTGTTCTAAGGGGAATAACTGTGAACTCTGATATTTATAAGGGTTTAGTGGAACATTTGGAGACCAGAAAAATAGGCAAATTGCTTTCATCTTCATCATGACAATGCGCTGTGTCACACCTCGCTTCTCATTCGTGAGAAATAAGTATTCCTGTCTGCCCACTTCCGCCATACTCACCCGATTTAGTACCATGCAACTTTTGGTTCTTCCCAAAAATTAAAACTGTGCTTGAAGAAAAACGTTTCAACATCATTCTTGACCGACTAACATTGAGAGGGCCAGGACCAAGCAGCTAAATGCCCATCCGAAAAAGGCCTTCCAGAAATGTTTCCAGCCATGGATCAAAGTTGGGATAAGTGCATTGCCAGCCAAGAACAGTACTTTGAAGGAGATTAAATCAAATTCGATTTACGTTTACTACTTTGATGTATTTGATGTACCTTCATTACTTTTTGAAACAAAATTATTCACTGTATTTTTTGATAAGAGTTTTATACATGATGTTGGTACTGTTAGCCAACGAAAAGTTTTGAATTGTAGATTCAATTATAATTCTTGTATTTGTATTTTGACTTAGTTATTTATTAATACACAAGAATACATATTGCGATATATATATATATATATATATATATATATATATATATATATATATATATATATATCATTAATGCACTTGCCATGCCTCTTATACTATCTAACCAATTACATAAGAGCAAGGTCCACCTCTTTTCCTATAAGGTGACCATTGCTAATAACATTAAATTTACAATATTTGAATTTACAATTTTGTTATGTTTGTAAAATTTTTTCAAAAACTAATAAGACTACGACTATCACTTAACTAACGAATATAATACAGAATATTATACTCTCTATCCTCAGAATAGGCCCTCTGTCAGGCAATAATAAGTTATTTTTATCATATTTATTAATAATCAGACTTTCTAAACTATTTAACATTTTTTTGATATTACATTTTTAAGCAATATTACATTGTTTATTTTTAATTTATGTTTTGTTTTAAGGATTTGTTCAGCAATGTTTGATTTTTCCGGTCTTTGACATTTTATATAAATAATATGTTATTTAAATATAATTGAAATTTGCTTCTTTGGCCAATATAAATTATATCACATGAGTTGCAGTTTACTTTATAAATCCCTGGCTTAACACTATCCCTGACCGACAGACAAACACAAATGTTAAAGAAACAAATTGTAAAATATTTAAACCTGTTTTTCTATACTTTTCTCACAAACTCAATAGAAATTTGATCTCTTGAATTTTGCAGTCCATTACAATCTGTAAAACGTAATTATTAACTTTTACATTAGTTTTACATAATTAATATTCTTAAAATTATTAAATTAGTTTACATCATTATTAAGAAATTTGGTCTTATATTGAGTAATATTAAATGTCTTGTGATTTATTAGGAAAAACATGCCTTTGTAAAGTTTCATCAGTTGCCAAAAATGAAGTGCTAAATTTGTTTAAAAATTAAATACCATTAGAGTTATTATAATAATGAACTATTATTTAGTAATAAAGTTATTATTAACAATAATAAAGTTAAGTTAATAACAATAAAGAGTTATATAATAATAAGCCAAATACAATTAGGTACCTGTATTATTCATTAGCTTTAAATTAACAAATCATATATTTTACTTCATAAAATTTTGTATAGAGATGATTTTAATAATAATTATCCTTTTACAGTTAAACCTAAAATCAATAGCAAAACCTTCAAGAAATCCTTATATTAATTTTATTCAAGCTTTTACAAGTGTAAGTACTTCTGTCACATATTTAAAAATTAAATTTAGATGGAAAGATTTTAAAAAATAAAGCCTAGAGATAAATATCTAATTAGTTCATAAATTATAGTTAATATATGTTGTTACAATATTATCTCAAATCAAGAAACAAGTGAATAGATTTACATTTAATATTTAATGTAAACAATATTTAAGATATCTTATATATGTTCATAATAAATTTTGAGATAGAAATTAATTTTAAACTGCATCGTTTTTAGTCATGAAAACAAGCAATCTTCTTTAAAGATAAAACTTGAGTATTAGTTGAATCCCTCTTCAAGTGAGCTACTAGTTTTCAATAAAACACTTGTAAATATTTTGCACTTGCCTATAGAGCACTTACTTATATTTGTTGAGGGCGGCCGTTTCATGAGATGTGTCCCATTGTGACAATGGGACACAACTTTCGAAACGGCCGTACTCAACAAATATATGTAAGTGCTACTATAGGCAAGTATAAAATATTTACAAGTGTTTTAGTTATATGTTTATGTTTCACTACATGAGAGTGTAGAGGAGAATGAGAGTGTCCATTTCTAAGGACTGTGACTTTGGAGACTATGTTTTAAACAGGAAGATTTATAGTAGGTTTGATTCTTAGTAGTATCTAATATATAACTTAGTATGAAGTGTATATATATATTTATATATATATATATACTACCATATCAATACTATGATATGTATATCAATAAATAAGTGAGTGCACATACACACACACAACACCCTCCACCTTCCCACACACACACGCTGAAACAGCTAAAGGCAACTTGAAGATCGAAAATGAATTTAATTAAATTCCTTCTATTAGCTCACACACTCTCCTGATATATATCTTGTATGAATTTTCAATCGTTAATAAAATACGTTTTTATTGATTCAATCAAGTTCAAATACATTTTTTTAAACCTGATGACAATTGATGTTGAAACAGTTTTTTCAAATATGTATTCATAATTAAATTATAAAATTTGTGGTGTCCAGCCGGATTTGAACTGAGAATCTTCATGTTTAAAGTCTAGCATGCCTTGCACTGTCCCAACCTTTCAATATCTACAAATATATTTCTCAAAGAGGTAAATGAATTTTCCCCCAATCTGGTTCATTAAAACCTCCAATGTAGAACCTTAAACTGTTGTCATGGTTATCCCACAATATCATAAATAGTCCTCTAGGGTAACTAAAATAAAAATTTTCTTTGTTAACCTCAGAAACAATTTACTTAAAAAGTGTTTTTTTTCTATTACTTGTTTACAAGATTAACTTTTTAAAAAATAAAACTTTAAAAAAATTGAAATTGCTGTAATAGGTAGAAAAAAAATTAAACAGCATCAAATAATTTCATACAATAATTTAAACATTGTAACAATAATATAAAGGTTTGTAAACAAAAAATCCATATTAGAAAGTAAAAATTAACTGTTTTGAAGGGGAGGAATTTATTTTGGAATAAAAACTCCAAGTCACTGCAGAAAAAATGTAAAGAAACTATAGGATGGTTTAAAGTGGTCACATGACAACAAATCAAATTTTTATATATCACAAAAGCAGGGAGGTCTGAAAATACACAATTGATTTTTTCCACAAACAGCCAGGGAAAGGTTAGAGAATAAAATTGCAACCAAAATAAACAACCCGAACTGGATAATAGCAGTAATGTTCAAATAGAATGTACTGTATACTGAAGCCTTGTTATAATGTAGACAAACACAGAATTTACATCTCAGAAAATAAAAAAAATTGTTATTGGTTAATAATTTTTACATTTTCGATGGACTGCAGGAGCAACCCATCTATAAATAAAACAGATAAGATTATTTCTGATTGGAGTCTCTGATCAAGACAGACCGAATTTACTTGTTCCTGATTTTTTATTGGTTGTAATTAGAATTACAAAACGCATTGCTAAGCTACTTTCTTGCTAGAAATGAAACCTCGAAAACTAATTGATATTTTAGGCATAGGCTCTAGATATCCAAATACTCAACCATAACATTTTTCCCTATTATGGTTCTAATTATTTCTAAATAAATAGAAATTGTTATATATTTCTAAAAACAAGTACAGACAAAAATTCGCAACCAAGGATAAGCCTATCAAAGACGACCAAGGAGGATGTAACCACATTATATTAACAACTACTCTATGAACAATAACACCACAGAACACCAATACACCACAGACTCACAATAATATGACACATCTGATGTATTGTCTGTGACTCACAGCATTAAACAATGCAATGGTCTAGTACAAAATGCATGTGCTGAACAATATATCAACTGGTAGTGGTTTTTTTAACAAGTGATATCAATACAAATAAAGTTTTAAAATTACCTATCATACAGTATGTATTAGCCTAATCACTGAAATAACATGTTCTGACTTCTTGAAAATGACTTTGATTCTACACACAAAATCAGTGATTTAGTTTGATTTAACAAGTTTTGTGGCATATTACTTAGTGTGAGAGTTCTGGTTTATTATATGAAAATACAATTTTACTTGGTTTTTATAATACTTTAATTTTCTTTTTGTAATTGCATTTACTTTTATTTATTTGTTTGTTTATTTATATTTATTAGGAATTAAAGGAGAAAAACATTCTGTTACATGGAAAAGAATTTGTTTTAAGATGTTCTTCTAAATGGAAATCTCTTACTGAATCAGAAAAACAACCTTATATAGAGTTTGCTCGAACAGTACCACACAAGAAAGTTACCGTGAAACGAAAGGTAGAAACTTAGATATTTTTATTGCATATGGTTAGTTATATCTATTAAATAGAAAGATGATCATAGCCCTAACTTGTAATGTTTACTTAATTAAACCTCTAAACTTGTAAGTTTTTTATGTGGCAAAAATATACGGTATATGATATCCTGCAGCTTCTAGGTTGTATACCTTGAGGTTTCTAAATAGTATTTATTAATTCACTTGACAAAAAAATCTACTTACTGATGTTTCTCAGCAGACATGTTTCCACTTGGTCAGTGCTAGACTCTTGTTCATAACTCACAGCATTGAACAACAAGCTGATCAAATGCAAAGCACATCTGTTGGGAAACATCAGTAAGTAGTGGTTTTTGCCAAGTGATTTAATAAATAATTTTTATCATTATATTTTAACAAAAAACAAATTTATATAATTTCGTAACTAAATAACAGTTTAGTAATAGAACTAATTTTTGAAGCATTCTACAACAGAAACTGGTAATGCTTAGACAAAAAAATTTCATTTTTATTAATTAATCACTTTTACATTACTTTATGACAATCCAAACTTTAAATTTTGCAAAAACACACTGAGACAGAACGTTTTTACAATATTTCGTCAAGGAAGACACTGATGAAGATCACCCTGGAGCGAACATAATGGACTACAAAATTCAAGAATTTCTATTAAAATTTGCACATTGCTGTGGTTTTGGGCTTCATTGTTGGTTTAGGTTTCAATTAATCTAGACACCCAAACGTTATCTTATATTTTCCTAAAACCATGGCTGACTTTAATAGGTATAGTTGGGTGAAAAATGTTAATTTAAATGAATAAATTTTAAAGCTTTTACTAAAATACTAAAGGCTGTTACAGCGTCCACAAATAAAAAATAGATCATGGTGCAGGACTTGGGCCTGTCATGGAGGCCACTCTCCATCATGTCATCTTCCTTTTAAACAGAGAGATGCCTCTAATGAAGTCTAGTGCACCTTAGGTATTGACCAATATTCTTTCTCCCTAAAACCAACTCTTTTAGGAAAAAATCAATGTGCATAGCTAGAAGACTCTTGATTAATCTAATTTCAAGTCATACAAATTACATCTGATATCCACCTGCTGAATAATTTAACCAACTTTGTATTTAACTACCAGCAGCCACTTAATTGTATGAATTTGTTATATGAATACGCTTTTGTAAAACTTAAAAGACTTAGAGCCTTCTGAGAATTACAAAACTATGTTGTGTTCTATAACACCACAGCCTTGGTACAACCAAACTTATTAATTTAGCGAACGCATGTTCTACACAATAGTTTCAACAACAATGTTGCCTTCATCAGTGCTTGGCTACTACCAAGAAGTTACATTGGCTACGAGGCCTTCCTCTACAACTGTTTTAATTTTTATCGTTGTAAAAAATATGTGTTTCAGAAAAACACTGCAATTCATTTCTTGGTAAACAAATCTGGCAATTTAGCCTATTTACATATTGTGAGCTGCTTTCGAGCTGTGCGATCCCATAGTCTTTTCAGGATAAGACACAAAACATTATGTTCATTATTTTGTTTATCTGTAGGTCTTAGACATTTTAATTGTTGTGTTAGACTTTGTATGTAAGTACTGTAGGCCTACTTATTTGATTTTTGTTATTTATTGTACTTCACAATCATTCTGGGTTATATGGAGATCTGGGTTGACAGGGTTCGAGATAATAAATAACATAACAATCATATAAAAAATTTATAACAAGTTATATAGAATTTTTTAAAAAAAGGAAATTCCTACTGAGGCCAAGAAAAAGTTGTTAATAATTGTTTGCTCATTTTATTCTTTTCATTCAATTTTACTGTACAGCACGATTTATGATATTTAATGGTAACCATGGGAACAGTTTAAGTTTGTACAATGGAGGTTTCGACAACCAAATGGGGTATAACAATTAATATACGTTTTTGAGAAATTCATTTCTTGGTATTGGAAAGTTGGCGCAGTGCCAAAGCTCGCTAAACTTTGAACATGAAGATTCATAGTTCGAATCCGGATAGATCTCCAAATTTTTATAATTTAATTATTGAACAAATATTTGAAAAAAACTTTATTAACATCAATTGACATCCACTAAATGTATTTGAACTTGATTGGGTAAATAAAAACATATTTTATTAACAATTGGAAATTTGTATAAGATATATATTGGGGGGGGGGTGAGGTAATAGAGGGAATTTATAAAGAAGTAGATGCTTTGAAAATAAAAATTGTATCAATATATATGTGTATATACATTACTTATTTTATTGAAATAGTGATGTGTTTTAAATTGATTTTAGTCGAAGAAGAGAAATAACAAAAGATATGAAAATAAAGAATCAAATACAAGATATTCCCAATCAGACTCCTCATACTGCTCAACATTTACTACATCTCCTTCATTGGCCAGCTCATATGCAAGTACATACAAAACTGCAGAGTCCTATACTTCAGAAACTTCATATTAAGTCTTTATACAAATTTCAAACTTTTGTATTACAGTAAAATTTCTATATATATTTGATATTTTATTATAAAATGTATAACCATTTTAATTTATATAAATAAAACTTGGGAATTCATATTAGTGTTTTTTTTTTTTAATATACATAATACTGATTAATGCACCAGTCAATATAAGACAACTTTATACAAAACCAGCAGGAAGAAGTCTTCTTCATATTAGTCCTAACCAATAAGCCACATTTCTTCCCTGTACCAAGCCAAGGGAAGTTCATATTCCTTTATAATTCTAATCTAATTTCACTTAATTTTCTACGCCTATCCTATGAGGAGAATGCCTATAGGGGATGTAGAAACCCCCTTATAAGACTAGTGGTAGATATTAGGTCCACATTAGGAATGAGATTCTGTATGTGAGCTATGGTTCACTACTTTTTGACAAATCTAGGAAAGTTTTGTTTTTACCTTAATCTATGATTAAAGAGTTTTCCACATCCCTGATAAGTGATAATTGGCTGATTATGTGGTTAAATAATTACAAAAACTTTAATTATGGATTCATATAAGAAAACACCTAATTTATCAGATGTGACATACACGTTTTTTTTGTAATTGAAGTTTTTATAACATACAAAACTTATACTTCAACTAAAGGAGTTTATCATGGCTAACCATAGTAAAATATCTTCACACACACATTCTAAAAACAAGACTTTGATTTTTAATTAAATGTTGAAAAAATAAAATCCTTAAATGCTTTTAAAATGATAAATAGAATTGTTAAACATTTTATTTTCAGATATCCTACTTAGTAAAATAGTTATGAATGAGGGTCACTATTTATATTTTGAGCCTTGGCAACACTGATTGTTGTTGGGTATCAGCTGATATTTTTATTTCAAAGCTAGACATTTTTAACCATAACATACACTAGATATATTGTAAACAAAGCATTGTTGTGTTGTTAATAGCCATTTAAGAAGATTGTGTCAGTCAAAAAATGGAATTGAATCATGCAAACTTTCATGCAGTGGTTTATTACGATTTTCGTCGTGGATCAACTAGACAACTTAATTCCACTTTTAGTGATGAAACCCCATCCTTTGCCACTGTGAAACGCTGGCATAATGAGTTCAATCGTGGTTGTTGTTCTCTCAATGATGAATTTTGTGAAGGTCGTCCAAAGTGGGTTGTTGTTCCTCGAAACATCGACCCTGTGCTAAATATGATCATCCAAGAGTGTCATGTGACATATTATGAGATTGAGACATCTTTAGGCCTTAGTCCTACAAGCATGCATAAAATATTGCACAAACACTTAGCTGTGAGAAATGTGTGTTGTCAATTGCATCCCACAGAATTTGATAAAAGCACAAAAAGATGCTGGTGTTGATTGGTGCAAAAAAAATGATTAAAAAATTCAATGCCGATGCTTCCAAAGAATTGTATAAGATTGTAACAGGTGACAAATCATGAATATATGCGTATGAGCCAGAACAAAAACAACAGCCGGCAGTATGGGTGTTTCAAGATGAATCTAACCCAACAAAACTTGTTTGTGCTCAGAGTACTTCAAAACAAACAGTTGCCTGTTTTCTCAGGAAAACTGGTCATGTGGCAACAGTACTTTGGAGGAGCGTAAAACAGTAAATTCTGAAAGGTATACAACCATTTGTTTGCCAGAAGCCTTTGGTGAAATCAGAAAAACAAACAATTGTCGGATCACCTCCCTCAAGACAACGCAAGCTCCCACACATCTTGTGAAACAACCAGCTTTTTCAACACTCAAAAAATCGAATTGATGGGTTATCCGCCTTATAGTCCTGATTTGGCACCCAATCATTTCTTTTTGTTCCTAACTATCAAGGATAAATTGCGAGGACGATTTTTGTCACCAGAAGCTCTTGAAACATTCAAAAACCATGTTTTGGAGATACCCGACACAGATTGGAAAAGATGCTATGAGAACTGGTTCTAAAGCATGCAAAAGTGTATAATCCTTAAAGGGGAATATTTTGAAAAACAATAAAGTCACTTTCAACAAAAAATAGTTTGTATTTATTTTTAGGCTCAAAATATAAACAGTGACCCTCGTATATTACTGGACTTTATAAAAAAAATATAAAAAAGAAATGACTATGCAATTAGTAAACGCTAACAGAATTAAGAAACCAATTCCTTTAAGACAATAATTAATAACATATTGTTTTTATTTATACTCCAAAGCCCGAGACACTTCAATGACAGTTCTTAAACGCATGTTTCCTGGCCGGATTATCTCACGTTTTGGCAATGTTCCTTGGCCTCCCAGGTCTCGTAACTTGTCAGTATGTGACTTTTCTCTGTGGGGGTACCTTAAAAACTGTGTTTATAGCCACAAACCACAAAATTTGGACGAGTTGAAGAATGCAATCATTCAAGAAATTGCTGCCGTCCCTGCAGAGATTTTAGTCCGTGTGATGGAGGATTTTGAGAAGAGACTTAAGTCCTACATTCGAAATGATGGACATCACCTTGATGACATTATTTTTCACAAATAACTTTGTTAACTAAAATGGTAAATAATGAGCTTCGATTTTGTGTAAATAAACACGCATTAATTTTAAAGTTGGCTGAGTATTATTTCATTAAAAACTGTCTGTCTCCCGTGTGTCACCCTGTTTTACACTTTTGCTATTACAAGATTTCGATATAAATATTTACAAGGTCTGTTAAAAAAATACGCGGACTGAGGTCATTAAAAAAAATGTACTTTATTTGGACACGTCTGGGTCTCCTTCAAAGTACTCTCCTCCCCAACGCACACACTTATCCCAATGTTGTTTCCACTTGTTAAAACAGTCCTTGTACGCTTCTTTTGTGATGGCTTTCAGCGCCTTCGTCGCATTTGCATTAATCTCCGAAATCGTTTCAAATCTTCTTCCTTTGAGGGGTTTTTTGAGTTTTGGGAATAAGAAAAAGTCACAATGAGCAAGGTCAGGTGAGTAGGGGAGGTGGGAAAGAACAGTGATCGAGTGTTTGGCCAAAAACTCAGAAGTTCTGAGTGAGCTGGAGCGTTGTCGTGATGGAAAAACCAGTTATCACTTCTCCAAAGTTCTGGCCTTTTGCGTCGGAAGGCGTCCCTCAGACGTTTCAGTACTTCAATGTAGGTAATCTGGTTGACTGTAGAGCCTTCAGGGAGGTACTCGTAGTGAACAACACTCTTCCAAAAAAAAAAAACTTTCAGCATCACCTTGACATTCGACCAAACTTGGCGAGCTCTTTGGGGGCGTTTGACTCACCCATTGGGATGATTGGACCTTCGTTTCAATGTCATAACCATACACCCATGATTCATCACCAGTTATAATTCTTGACAAAAAGTTCTCATCTTCATTTGAACGATCAAGGAGTTCCCGACAAACCCGGATGCAATTGGCTTTTTGGTCGTTGGTCATCAGGCGTGGCACAATTTCGCATTGTGTGGGAACCATGGCAACAATTTAAGGTTGTGCAATGGAGGTTTCAACGACAACCAGATGAGAGCAAAAAAAATTCCTATACATCTTTGAGAAGAAAACTTTTAGCTATGGGAAAGTTAGCTCCAGTGCAAAGCGCTAGACTTTGAACTTGAAGATACTCAGTTCAAATCCAACCTAGACCCCCAAAATTTTATAATTTAATTAATGAATAAATATTGTTAAAAACTTTATTAACACAAATTATCATCTACTATTGGTTAAAAGAAATGTATCTGTACTAGATGGGATGAATAAAAATCTATTTTATTAACAATTGAAAATTTGAACAAGATATATAAATCAGGAGAGTGTGAGCTAATAGAATGAATTGAATAAAGGACTTTTTTGCTGGCCTTGGCCTGAGAAGCAACTTAGCTGGCACTCAGGTAAAGTTCAAGGTCGTGTACAGTTATTATTCTCAGAATATTCTTATTTACTGAACTGAATCTTTTGAACATAACTTTGAATTAAATAGCTTAGGACTCTCCAGTACTTTGTATTGTTAAAATATAAATCGAAACTCTGTTATAGCATAAAAATGGCTACAAAATATTATTTCCAAAAACGTTTTGATATTTTGAATTTTTTTAAAATTATACACTTTGTTTATCATACACACACTTAAATTGAAGTTGAAACCATATTGGTTCTCAAAAAATTATCTTCTTTACTTTCTTCTAATTTACTTTATAATTTCATAGAACACTGAAAGTTTTAGAAGACAATCCTAAAGGAATACAATTTTCAACTGAAAGTATGTTTATCGTTTATGGATTTTATTACGCATAAAAAAAACAAACTATATGTAAAATTATAAATCTTAATTTTGTTACATAGCTAAAAATATCTATTAAAAGTAATTAACATAGTAAGGTTTACTCAAGTAGTTTGTAAAGATGTTTAAAACCTTTTCATAGCATATATTTCAATACACACAAAATTAATATTTTTACACAATTAAAACTATATTAAAAGGTTTTTTCATTTGCAATAGCGATCGGCTTTCATTTTACTTCTTCTATCAAGCAGTGTTTCATGAAGAGATCCTGATAATCTTGCTTTTTTCAATTCCGATTTATCATCTGTGTTGATGCGTAATTTTTTATCTTGAAATTTTTGAAATTTTCTCCTGAAATAAATAATAAATGTATTACTATAAGGATTTGGTTCAATAACATTTATTTAGATTATCTTAACATTTTTTTCTAATATTTGTACACTCATTTTTTGAATTATAAATTATTTTTACAAAGACATTGATAATGATTCTAAACATTAAAAGCTTTTGCGACATTATCAACTGCTTTAAGTTAAGCTTTAATCTAGTCTTATCGTTCAGTTACATATTCGTGGTGGTATGGGATTGTCCAAGTTGGATCATAGTCCAAGTAAGTAACATTTTATTTTTAATCTATTTATTTATTTTACATATGTATTATTTCTAACCCTTTGCACTTTGACAATAAGAACACTTGTTTAGAATCTGGGTACGAACCGGCATACGACTTTGCCGCTTCTACTGCGATACTAGCAACACCGTTGTCTGTGCTACCGCTCCGATGGCTTGTAACATATGTTTTCTCTTAGTTATGCTGTAAATTATAAAGGCTTTAAATAATTCATATTTTGCAATTATACAATATGCTTTTAAAACTAAAAAATATTAAGGTATAAGTTTAGGTCTTACATGTAAACAAATCACATTTAATTCAAAATACTGTATGTTTTTATTTATATTTCACTTGTGATTTTATTATTTATGGAATTATGGATATTTATGGATTATTTATGGAATTACTCAAGTGATAAGTTCAAAAGTAATTACTTTTGTCATCGTCAATGTCTAGGCCAATATCGAACTCATCATTTTCTAAATCCAAAAATTTACCAAAAGAACTTGTTTGAATTAACATTTGAATTAGCTCTCTCATTGTCAGATAATTCTGATAGCATACCTTCTTCCTTATTCAATAGTTGCATAACATTAGCTTCTTCCATTGTGAAATAAAATTTACTTTTAAACCACAAAACTTTAACAAAATGAAATGAAACAAATTAATAATCAATTCACCAAAAGAGACTTTAAAAGAAACTTAGTACTTGCTTATAAGAAACCAAGACAGTTTGTGACGATGTAAAACGGCGGGATGTGTTGTTCTATTAATGGTTCAGTTTCATCTGAACCATCAACTTGGGAAAACGATAAGGTTTTGTACAAAGGTAATACAAAACCCAAAGTTCGTCATGTAATAA
>JBAIZL010000005.1:197112418-197369918 GCA_036971475.1 Prosapia bicincta
GAAATAGAAAAGCGAATTATGCTAAGGATGTGAACAGAACAAGTGGGTTGCTGTAGACGAGTAGCTCGTGATCGTATCATAATAATATATATTCGATATATATATATATATATATATATATATATATATATATATGAAGTTAATATATTACTATTTTTGAGTAATTTTATCCACCATTAAGTGCAATAATTTTACCTTGAGTGATGAGGCACCTTTCGGTCTTTGACCATTGTCGAATCACTGATTTTTCTCTGCTGTGGATGCTACGTCTGTGAAGCCGGTGTTTGTTGAAGTTACGCGCACTATTTCTTGATCTGTGTACATACTATACAGCAATATCATACACACAGATCAAGAAATAGTGCGCGTAACTTCAACAAACACCGGCTTCACAGACGTAGCATCCACAGCAGAGAAACATCAGTGATTCGACAATGGTCAAAGACCGAAAGGTGCCTCATCACTCAAGGTAAAATTATTGCACTTAATGGTGGATAAAATTACTCAAAAATAGTAATATATTAACTTCATAAAGTCAGTGCAACGGAAAAACAATGGATAATGTTAAATATCAAGAATATATATATATATATATATATATATATATATATATATATATATATATATATATATATATATATATATATATGAAGTTATATATTACTATTGTAAGTAATTTTATCCACCAATAGCGAAGCCCCGCCAAGCGTATATTGCAGTTTACTCGTATGTCGGGGGTCACCCGACACGATTATTGAAAACAATATGAACTAAGTTGAAAATGCCTAGGAATATGTGTGTCATCACAAAATCTAGTTTGCCGCTACGTTGTAAGCTGCAAGTAGGTTACAGTTTTGCAGGTTATTTGTTTACTCGTAGCTTGCCGTGGCTTCACGTGCAATTAGTGATTCTGAAATTCCTGATCTTTTACTTGATCCTGATTTATCAGAATGTAGTTCAGTTTCATAAACAAAATAACTAAACCAACAGGTACTTGTAAATATAACCAGTTTATGGGTGGTATAGATTTAGCTGTTCAATATAATGAACTGTGTAGTTTTACAAAACGAACAAATAAATGGCGGAGGACAATGTTTTTCTGGCTATTAGATGTAGCTGTAGTAAATAGTTTTATTATCTATAATAACAAAAAAAGGAAATGAGAGAAAATTCTGTTAAACAAAAATAGTTTCGCCAAAACTTGGTGAGGGAACGCATTGGTGATATCAGGAATAACCCGTATAGTGAGAGGGGTCGGCCGTCAACTACTGACAAAGAAGAAAGACTGAATTGAAAATAACATTCAATTTTTTTCCAATGATAAAAATACTTCTAAGGATTATGTAGTTTGCAGTAAGAGGAAGATAAAAGGAGGTAGAAGGGAAACAGTTTTTCACTACAAAACATGCGGCAGAAAACCAGGACTTCATCCAGAAGACTGTTTTCAAAAATATCATACTCTGCAAAATTACAAATAAGATAATAAAATCATGTACATACAGTATTAGTGAATAAAAATAGCTTAGTTTACTAAAATCATGTACGAGAAAACAAAGTTTTCTATAAACAATAATGCAACCTGCAGGTGAGGAATTTGTCCCAATTTAATTACAAGTGGGGAAGCAAAGCATGTTACAAACATCCGAGCGCTAAGGGTTAAGTGCAATGATTTCACCTTGTGTGACGAGGCGCCTTTCGGTCACTTGACCATTGTCGAATCACATTACTTTTTCTCAATTTTTCTGGTGTGGATGTTTGGTCCGTCGTGTTGGTACTTGTTGACGTCATACACGTTTCCTCCTGAGTCTTGTGTATAATGTTTTTGAATAGTATGTCTTCTGTATATGTTGTTTGTAGATTCATTAAATTGTTGTGTATGTTTTTATAAATGTGGTATTTTTCTAGTGAGTTTAGTTCTATTGGGTTATTATTTATTTCAAGTATGGTTATGTTATTTTCGTAATTTGTTATTTCATGTTTATGTGATATTAAGTGTGCTGCAACATTTGATACTTTTGAATTTTTGTTTTTGAATGCTCTATAATGTTCTTCAAATCTTATTTTAAATGATCTGGTTGTTTTCCCTATGTAAAATGCGTTACAGTTGTTATATGTAATTTTGTAAATTCCTGATAGGTTATGTTTTTCTGAATTTGTTTTGTGGTTTGTGTTAAGATATTTTATTATTTTGTTGTTTGGTTTGTATATTGTAGTGTAGTATTCTTTGTTGTATATATTTGTTAGTTTTTCTATTTTGTTATTGGTGTCTTCATAAAGTCAGTGCAACGGAAAAACAATGGACAACATAAAATATCAAGAATATATATATATATATATATATATATATATATATATATATATATATATATATATATATATATATATATATATATATATCACTATATCATAATATAGTGATAAACATATCATATTTTATATATATAATATATTAATATATCAATGTATAATTTTTTTTTTTGGCAAAAAACCAAACATGGTTATTATTATAAATAATATTCGAGCTGGCTTGTGAGTGAAAGTTATAATTAAAGAATAAAAATATGGTACAACTCACAAATATACAATTTTTTATTTCAAACGCGTTTCAACGACTATTTTGTCGTCATCCTCAGTGAAAATACACAAATGAAATTAACTAAAAAATATATATATATATTAAACATAACCTATAAAGTTTTAGCAAAAGTAAAAAATATACCTTTTTAGTTTTTACTTTTGCTAAAACTTTATAGGTTATAACTGTATGAATCAACTGTGGCATAATGTTTATTTTTAAATAAATAAAACCTCTAAACCACAATTTATTAACAAAGTTATAACTATCTCCTAATTAATGAATATAACTGAGATTTAGGGATAGGCCCTTTATCACAATTTAATAAATTATTTTCGTCATATTTGTGAATGTACAAACTTTCAAAACTATTTAAAAGACCTTTTGAATTAACAGTTTTCAATAATTTTAGATCATTTAATTCTAAAGTGTGTTTAGTGTTTAGAATATGTTCTGCAACACTAGATTTTTCAGGTCTTTGAAATTTTATATGGCTAATATGTTCATTAAATCTGGTTAATATTTTCCTTTTTGTTTGGCCAATATAAATTTTACTACATGAATTACAATTTATTTTATAAATCCCAGATTTATCTATCATCTTTATTTTATCTTTAGGGTGACCTAATACATTTTTTAAGCTATTTAAGCTTTTGTAAGCTACTTTTAAATTTACCTGTTTAAAAACTTTTTCTAGACCTTTTGTTAAATCCATATTGAATGGTAGGCTAATGAATTGATTTTTAATATTTTCTTTTTGTGTTATTAAGGTAGTAGAATCGTTTCCAAACTTTTTAAATTTTTGTTTCCTCAATATATTATCTATTATTTTAGGATCATATCCATTGAATTTAGCGATTTCTTTAATTTTGGCCAACTCACATTTAAATCTATTTCTATGCAATGGAATAGTAATTAATCTATTAACCATAGTATTAAAAGCTGCTAATTTATGGGATTTGCAATGGTTAGAATCTACCAGGATATATCTATCATTATTTGTATGTTTCCTATATATATCAAATTCAATTTTATTATTATTTCTAATACACAATACGTCAAGAAACGGTAAACATTTATTATGCTCTATTTCAAAAGTAAATTTAATGTTTTTATGTTCATAGTTAATTAATGATAAAAACTGTTCTATGTTGAACTCTTTGGTATTAAAAATTGCAAAAACATCATCTACATATCTAATCCATACTCTAGGAAAATACGGGAGTTTGTTTCTTAATTCCTTTTCAAAATTTTTCATAAAAAGTTCGGCTATGAAAGGTGATAAACTATTCCCCATAGCTGTACCATCTTTTTGTTGGTAAAATACATTGTTAAATGAAGAATAATTCTGAGTCATACAACATTTAGTTAATTTTACATATTCGTTAACTTCATTAATCTCTATGTTATTTTCAATTAAAAATTCTTTTAACAAAATTAATGTTTCAGCAACTGGAATGCTTGTAACTGTAACTTTTCACCACGAGAGTTGGAAGACCGGACCAAGTTGTAGAGGGGGAATTTACTGCAACGTGATTGGTCGTACTAGTTTTTAAATTAAGGGGCGTGGCGAAGTAGTTACAGGTTTAGGCCTATATATTTGTTGTATTTTGTTGTTTAAAGTTAGTTGTATTTTTTAAATACCTCTGAAGATGATTGCTGGGCAATCGAAATGTACATAAGGTTTAAATAAATGTTATTTGCGGTTTAGAGGTTTTATTTATTTTTTCATAGGTTATGTTTAATATATATATATTTTTTAGTTAATTTCATTTGTGTATTTTCACTGAGGATGACGACAAAGTAGTCGTTGAAACGCGTTTGAAATAAAAAATTGTATATTTGTAAGTTGTACCATATTTTTATTATTTAATTATGGTTATTATTGCCTAACTAAGATGTTATTACAAAAGCAAATCAATATATATACATATATATATATATATATATATATATATATACACACACACATATGAGTATATATATATATATATATATATATATTTTGTTAATTAGCTCATGTAATAATAACTACAACAGCGTTCTGAGCTTGACTAGCAGGTGATCTCCTTGCTCTGTGCTGTCAACATCGACATCAACCACGAGCTACTAATCTACCGTGACCCACTTGTTCTGTTCGCACCTTAAGGGATCATGCATATTTTGTGAACCTAAAGCTATTCCCTTATAGAGAAACCAAAATCAAACTTACAAAATTCTGGTCGGGCCTGTATGTACCAATTAACCAGCGGTGTGGTGCATCTCTGCTGCATATAGTAATAAATTTAACATCTTTAAAAACAAAATAGTCAAGAGTATCTACAGTGCAAACTTCATTGATAGAATATAAAAGATGAAGACTAACAAAGAAATTCAGCGAATTTTAAATAACAAAGATTTTGTAATTATATAAAATATTGAAGACAAAGATGGACTGACATGTTATATGAATGAGAGATAGAGTGCGGTGAAAAAATCTAGAAATAGCAATTAATACTAAGAGAAGAAGTGGAAACCCTGTAGTTAATGGGTGAACAAACTCAGGAAAGATTTAATAACAGTGGGCGAAGAAATTGGAAAATGACTGCCAGGGAAAGATAGAGCTGGGGAATCATTTGTACACAATGCCAAGCGTCACACCGTCTGTAGGGCTGTGTAGTTGTAGGAGTTAGCAGACACTTGATAACTCATTCTCCATTTTGTAGTTGAGTATGAGGTTATGTGTTCCTTTAGTAATTGTGCTTTATTTGTATTAAGAGTGATGAATTTTAAATGAAATTTATAAATTGTATAAAATTATTAATAATTATTATTATTATCCATAGATAAGGTCAGCTAGTTACGACTATTTATTAGTAGGGTGTATAAAGACTAGCCCAACTAGTCATAAATGTTGTCATCGTTTGATTGATTTGTTTACTTCAAATTAGTTTATTTTCTGATATATCAGGCAAAGATAGACCTCTGCACTTTCTCAGGGTTATTTATCAACTCTCAAAACTTACAGCATAAATAAAGAACGATATTTACGGCTCATTGACCTTCTATCAGACACATAAACATAATAGAATGCTTAAGAAGTTTTTATGTCGACTGAAGTGAGAAGAACAGAATAGCTTTTACTTGGTATCGGTCAGTAGTGCATTGTTGTGTGCATATGAAATGAACAATAATAGATAAAGTTTAGAATCTAGGGCAAACTTCAAACTGTAATTAACTTTTAATCATGTTTAAGTTATTACTAATTATGAGAGCACATAATAATCATTTTACAAATAAGAAATTAACTCATTTACAGAATAAGAAATAAACAAATTGCACCTTTATGGACAATATAATATTTAGTGCTTTATAAGGGAGAATATTTTTGTAGCGTAATACAACTCAACTGACGCAGAGAATTCATTTGTATATGCTAGTGTCAGGGGTGCGCATATAATTAGATCAGCAATGAGTTAAAACAGGCTGCATGTTGAATTAATTTTATATCATGAATTACATTTTTTAAATTAATTTAGAAATATATCTGAATTAAACTTGTCTAGGTAGGGATAAACTATTATATAATGTATGAAGTAATAAGATAGTAGGCCTTTAGTTGGATGTACTTGATTTAAAATATATAGCTTAATTATTTTCTATATTATTACATATTTATTTCTCTGTCATCTATTTTATTTATGTAGTGATAAAACTTGCATTAATTGTTAAAATGAATTTGGATATTTATAAAATACAATTAACTAAACAAAAACACAAATAAAGCACCTGAAGATGAGTAAAAAAACAAAAAATATTGTTACCTTCATTATGTGGTGCACCCAAAGTGAAAAGACCATTATCCAAGGCAATAACGTAAGTCTGACTTCCAAACTCAATCGCAACTGATCCTCTCATATCCACAACATTTGTTACATTAGCCCAGCCACCTGGAAGGAAATAATACAAACATTGATATATTGTTATTTTCTCTGTACTCTGTCAACAGCGTTTCTTTGTACTCTGTCAACAGCTCAAACAACACTGACACAACAAAACAACAATCTGTGCTGCGTCAACTATTAACCTGTAAACTATTAACAGTGTATGAAGATCTTGAACATAACAATATATTACACTGCGGAAAAGCTTCAAGTATACTGTCTTATACTTATTCTTGCTGATGAAATGTATGTACAATAACGAATAAACATTTAAAAAGGGAAACATCATCATCATCATCTCAACCCCCCCCTCTCTCTCTCTCTCTCTCTCTCTCTCTATATATATATATATATATATATATATTAAACCCTCAATGTTTTTAATTTCTTTCCCAGACGGAAAGGGATTCGAAAAAAACGAGCTTTGCGGAAATGTGGTATATAAAAAAAAGGAAGAAATGCATTAAATAAAATGACAGAATTAAATGATTTTCCATCTGCATATGAATTTTTAGTAATGAAATTATAAGTGAAATTTAACATTTTATTAGGTTTTTGGAATGATTGTGTGATTTTAAAAATTTAAAATGTAGACTCTGTTATTAATAGTAGATGTGTTAGTGTATGTATCTGTGATTTGTCTGTTTTATTGTGATAGAAAAAATTTTGACTTGTAAATGGATATTAAGACTTTTGTAATTAGTTGATTTTTATTGTTTTATATAATGTTATGTATTTTATAAATCGTAAGTTATAATGTATAATTGTTTAATTAAAGCTGAGCTCTTGAAAAGGAATTTCGGAAAGAATGTTGTAGTACACCTAATTTCACATAAACATGAAATAACAAATTACAAAAATAACCTAACCGTACTTGAAATAAATAATAACCCAATAGAACTAAACTCACTAGAAAAATACCACATTTATAAAAACATACACAACAATTTAATGTACCTACAGACAACATACTATTCAAAAACATTATACACACGGCTCAATGAAGAAACATGTATGACGTCATCAAATACCAACATCACGGACCGAACAACCACAACAGAAAAATAGAGAAAATTAATTCAGTGATTCGACAATGGTCAAGTGACCGAAAGGTGCCTCATCACATAAGGTAATATTAATGCACTTAGAGGAGGGAAAAATTTACTTGACTTTTAAGGACTTAAATTAGATGTTCTCACTTTCTGCTTGTAAGACTAGTGTGAGACTCACATGATGCTCGAAAATGAGCACATTAAAGTATATGTATGTATATATATATATATATATATATATATATATATATATATATATATATATATATATATATATATTTGTATCATCATTAAGACAATATTAAATGTCGTTACCAAGCAGATATTGCTTATAACGGACTGTGTTTTAAAGAAAGAACATATTATCTGCCAGCTACTTAACAGATTCTGTATAGCCTGCACTGATGCAAAGCTTAAACGACTGCTGTCATGTTTGTTTATACCTTCTGTCAAGTAGCATTTCCCCTAAAATTATTACAAAGGAACTATAAATTGTGTAACTTACTACTGATTCTAGTTTAATTATTACTACTTTACTGAATAATTAATCTAAGTATTAGCATTAAATGTCAGTCTGTTAAAACTAACACATTGTGCAAGAGAACTGTATATAGTGTAGATATATCAGTAATGTTTAAAATACCAATTTTTCAAGCCTTGAGAAATATTTTGTAAACAAATATAGACCCTGCCTTACCCAAAAAGTCACTGGCTTAAAACATGTCTTCCAATCTTTAAAACACTTTCAATATTAATTAAAGTGATTCATTAAGATTCATCAAATGTATTAGACTACAAAATTCACGAATAATAATCTGTTTTGATTTTCTAACTAAAAGTAAGTACTTTTGTTGAATTTGACATTACAGTAAGTAGCCACAATGAAAGTGTTGACTAATTTTTAATTGCTGTAAACTGATCAATGTTTTAAATAAGTTTACTCCTTTTTAATAACTTTTTACAGCTTACTTAGAGCTTTTTATCACAAAAGACTTACTTGTTATAGCAAGCCAGCTTTCAGAGCAATAACCAATCATTCCATTTTAAAACTGATTATAATTAACTGAACATTACTAACCTAACTTTAAGAAGTGATCGTCTACCTGCTTGGATAACAACTAAAGACTGTTATGAGATATGTAATCATCAAACTTCTGATGCAGGCCTAAATACATTTTTCTACCATTTTATGCACAATTTCTTCTTATGTGACTACAATTTTTCCTTTCTTATGACTCAAAATTTGTACAATTTTCCATTTATAATAATTTTTAAGCACAAAAATTGTAATTGCCTCTAACAATTTTTTTAAAAAACAGCTAAATGTTCATTTGAAAATAACACAAATAATTAAGTAAATAGCATATTATCATTTGGCTATGTATAGATGAGCTACTCAAGTATTAATCATACAATCATATTTTGAGCATAGAAATTTTTTATAAAAAAAACAAATCACTGAACTCAATAACTTAGTAAGCTTATAATGATTTAAATACATTTATGATAAAACGTACTGAAACATAAATTGGATTGCTAAATTTATGAAACCAATCAATAAGTTATGCATCAGTACGTTTTTCAAAACTTTACTTAAATTATGAGTTTGGCAAGTTGTCAATGTGTTCGCTATAAACATAACTGTTGAAAGTTTGTTTTGAGAAATCATCTATCTGATTTTGAAAAATAAAATTATTTTTCAGGACAGAAACTTATTTAATTATATAATTTTAAATTTTTTTGGCCTACTGTCGCCTCAATATTAGTAAAATGAGTTCTCCTGTATTTATAAATTTTCAGAAAAGCTTATAACTATGAACAAGTTTTAAATATGAAGGAAATAAATTACAATACTACCATGACTAATTTTGTCTTCATCTCTCACAGGCTCTTCTATCTTCTTAGACTCCTTATTCTTGTGTTTTCTTTTTCTTTTGGATCTAAAAATAGGTTTTATTTTTCAATAAATTTATATTATAACAAATATTTAAAACTGCAAATTCAACATATTAATATACAATAATGTACACAGTAATCAGAAAACAGACGTTATTAAATAAAAATAAACACTATTTACTATAAAAATTACATCTAAAGAAGTTGTAATTTATGTATGGTGTTTGCTTCGCTGTTTCTAATTTCTTGAACAAATGTTGCTAAATAACAGTTAATTTTAGAAGCTGAAAATCTTAATTTATTCCATCTGCATAAGTATTTTAAATCTAATTCCATTTAAAATATTGCTTTCAATTTCATTAGAAATTATTAGTTGTTTATTCCAGAATATTAATAGGTTTGAATTTGAGTTCTTAGTTAAGTGAACATTTCTTAGCTTGCTTATTAATTCTCTAATAATTCATAATCCTTATTTAAAAAGTTTGACAAAAATATAGTCTTAATGACGTTAAATATTCTTTTTGTTATATTACTCATCTTAAGGTGTACTTGAACACGAATATCAACTTTTTTGCGCAGGAAGAAAGGCAGGCATGTAGGCCTATAGCGTGAACCGGGCACACAGTAGCTACAGCGCACTGCACTACGTTTAGATCTGTAATTTTATACAACATTACTATATACCTATATTAAAATATACACACAAATTATCCAGTCAGGATAGATTTGGTTATAATTTTATTAAATATGGCTATCTACCTATATTAAAATATATCTTCTAAGTATCCAGTCAGGATAGATTTGGTAATAATTTTATTCAATATGGCTATCTACCTATATTAAAATATATCTACTAAGTATCCAGTCAGGATAGATTCGGTAATAATTTTATTTAACATTACTATGTACCTGTATTGAAGTATATTTATGAAGTATTCAGTCTGGATAGCTTTCGTTGTAATTTTGGTAAATATTTAGACTTATTGCCGATACAGAAGTGGATACTTCGTAGGTATATTTTAATATAGGTATATAGTATTATTGTATAAAACTATAACCAAATCTATCGTGACTGGATACTTCGTAGGTATATTGTAATGTAGGTATTTAGTCATGTTGTATAAAGTTATATAAAAGATAAATTTTTAGATTTTAAGTTAAGTATTAAAATAAACTGACTTTGACGTAGACTAACATTAAAAATGTGCAGAAAAATTAACTTTTTGTATTTATCCCGGAAAAAAGTTTATATTACTGTTCTACACATTGAAATGAGTAATTAAAATTTTTTTTAAAACAATATCAATAAGACTCGTTTACGCTATACATGCAATTACCACCTAACATTTAAAATATGAAAAAAGTAACTTTCCGTATTTTCCGCGGAAAGGAAAGTTGATATTCGTGTTCTACACATTAAAAGGAGTAATATAATAGCAAAAAAAATGTTTAACACCAGCGCCATTAAAACTATATTTTTACCAAAATTTTCTCTCAAATTTTTTTTTCAATTTAAAATAGCATATTATTGTCTCCAAATCATACGGATAGGGATGCAACTATAATGGGACCACCGCGAAGGTTTCCTCTTTTATTTACAAGAAAATTACTTTGATTGGTTAAATACTACCAAAATTATTGTGAAACAAACAGAAAACAAAATACGAATCAAATACAGAACCTCTTCTTTTGAAGTTGATTAAAAATTGATAACAGTATAAAGAAGCTACAGAGTTCATGAATAGCACAAGAATTTGTGAAGAGTAATGATTGCTGAAAACAATTTTTGTTTTAGGAACTAAAAAAGGTATAAATTTAGTTACAATATTTAAAACTGCTACAGTCTCAGTATTTTTAAAGTAATATATAAAACCATTACCAACTCTAAATTAACTCCATTTTTTTAAAAATTTTACATATGTTAATTATAATTACTTTCTAAACAACAACAAATTATTATATAGTATTGCCAACAATTTTTTTATTAATTGAATCTGCAAATGCATTAATTTTAATTTAAAAAAAATGTTTTTATGCCTATAAAACTATCAAAAGGTTGTCTGTTAACATATAAACAATTTATAAAACTTGTCAAAAACCGCTGAAATGTATTTTTGAGTAGAAAACATTTATCTTATGAATGGAATTGATAGAGACCAGCATTCTCCTTCTGAAGTTTGCAGTCATTGTTAATACCTATTCCATACAACGTTTTGGTTTGATACAGGGGACAATATTACAAAAGTCATAACTTAGAAGCATCTTACCAGTATTGTATGAAAATAGAAAACATGTTTTTTGATACCTGTATCAAAATTATGGTAAAAATGCTGAAGCTCGGTGCCATAGGTTATTGTTGGAAATTTTGAAAAACTACCAAATCCGACGATATCCACGAGAAATTATTTCGTATGGTGCCGAGCTACTGTATTTCAACCAAACTTATTTATGTTTCACTAATAAATCTTTTAAAAAGTATGTAAAGTTTTCTATTACATGATGTAAACAAAATTTAATGTACAATTATTTGCAAACTATTTTTTAAATTAGAGGTTAAGTGCCTTTTTTGTTTTGGTTGTTCCATTTGTTTTTAATCTATGTGCATGATCTGAAAGATATTTTACATTACTTAAAAAACTTGTTGCCTAGAAAGTTGATATTCACTAGCTAACCTTTTAGATAATTACGTTGACTAAATAATTACAAAAAAAATAATTCAGTAAATTAATGAAGCTCTTTAATTTTTTCAATTCCCATTTAATAGACAGAGCCAAGTTTGATATCATTCTTTCTTTGATTTAATGGCAAATTAAGATAAGTTTTGTTATACAACAGGTATTTCAGCTACAATAAAGAAAAATCTTCTCTTAACTTACTTTGAATTGTCCCCTTTAAGTACTATTTTACCTTTTCGAACTAGATCATATTCTGACATGATTTTGTTCTAGAAATCGACCGTTTAATTGATTAAGTTAAAACTTTTGTAGGTTATGTTTTGCTACTACAAACCGAAAAATACTGTGCTGTAGTATTGTACACAAGTCAGGGCTGAGTCTATCCTGGAAGCCTGGATGAATGAATACATAGAATAACAGTAGTGCCTCCACAATATTATAATGACTCTTATGACCATCAATAGAGTAGCATGATATATAATATTAAAATTTTTATATAGCCTCAGTTGTTCAAAAAAAAAAAAAAAAAAAAAAATGGCAACTATAAGGGAGTATGTAATATTTTTTATTTTTTAAATTTGTTTTGACTGGGAACGTTATATTTATAATATAAATTTGATAATATAAATTTTGAAATATGTTTTCAGTTTTACATTCAACATCTACCTAGCACAAGCAAATATTGGGAATGAATAAGATGATAATATATGTTAATATGTATGTAACATTAATAAAAAAAAACGGATAGATAATATCTAATATAATATCTTTTTATATTATAAAAATAATTTTAAAAAATTTGTTAGTTAGCCTTTAGAGTTAGTCTAAAAGACTGGCGTTAAAAACACAATATCATATATGGATGAATTTATATTTTCAGTGTTACACATAAGATTTATGCATAATATTTGAATAAAATTTTTTATCGAAATTTTTAGGATATTTAGAACATTTAAATCGAAAATATTACAATATTAGGTTTAACATAAACTATTTTACTAAAACACTTGTAAATATTTACAAACCTGCCTATTGTAGCACTTATATTTGTTGAGGACAGCCGTTTCAGGAAATGTGTCTCATTGTCAACTCAGACTATAACTGATCTCAAGGTTTTTGTAGGTTAGGCTATTAGTGTGGGGTGGGATATTATGGTGGTGTGGGTGTACTTTGTGAGTATAAGGATACAACTACAAAATAGCCTACTCCACACACAACACTCTCAATAAAAAATTTAAACTCAACAACAAAATCACTGACATTTCAAACACCGCTGGAGCTTACATACTAACTTGCACTTTTTGCCCCAGTTTTTACGTAGGCCAGACAGGGAGGTCTTTCTACACATGTTACCAAGAACATATAAACACACTAACAAACAATAACTACCAATCAAACTTCGCTGATCATCTCAACTCCACAAAATATGACTACATAGACATAGCATCTAACCTACCATTTCTTTATAAACAACACAGAAATAACCAACGTTACACAACCGGACAATACAAAATATACAGACACTTCAAACTACACCCTACACACATACTCAATACATAATTACATTGTAACTTACATACACTTTTTGACATCATAACTCCTAATACTTACAAAGTACACCCTCACCACCATAATATCCCACCCCCACCCTAATACCCTACCTACTAAAACCTTGAGATCAGTTACGGTCTGAGGATGACAATGGAACATATCTCCTGAAACAGCCGTCCTCGACAAATTCAAGTAAGTGCTACTATAGGCAAGTTTGTAAATATTTACAAGTGTTTTAGTGAAAACTAGTAGCTCACGTGAAGATGGAATCAACAAATATAAACTATTTTACTAAAAAGACCTGGGAAGTGTGATATATGTACTAGTGCTTTTAGTTTAAAACTAATAGCAATATCTCTACAAACAAGGACACATCAGAGAACTCCAAAACACCACAGACTCTCATTAACACAACACACCTAAGGAATAGTATTGCCATGAACCACAGCATTGAATAATTCACTGATCCCCTGTAAAACATGTCTGCTGAAGAATATGAGTAATTTGTGTTTTTTACTATGTGATATCTATAAGAATATATGAAAGACTTCAAGATGTACAACACAAAAACTTTAAGGAAAATACATGGAATAAACTATTTAACATAATAAAATTTAAATTATGCCTACATACAAATTTATAAACCTCTTCTACATTTCACATTTGTTACTAAGCTTGGTACTTACCTTAAATCCCATAATTGTGATCTAGTCAGTTTAAAGTACTGTGTTCTGGTATGCATGATGAAAGATCAACAGGTCATGGTAAACAATGTTTCAATTGAAAGTCATACAACAATGACTTCCCTTCCCTACCAATCTTATACATTTTGCATAAGTAAAATGCATTAACCATTACAATTTCTAATTCATTCATGATCACACTTTTTTATGCCAATTCGTAATTTTTCTCTTACAAAGGTAGAAAGGTAGCATCGAAACCAATCTGTCAACTTCTTTCATGTTATTATTTTTACATTGTAATAAGTTTTACGGAACGTAATAGACTACAATAATCAAGAGTTCTTTCATGTGTCAGTTATATAATAAAATTGCTTAAGGATTCCCACATGTTTGTTATTTGTGTCATGTGATTTTCAAACTCAGTTGACATGTATTTGACCATACACTTGTCTTTCCATTGACCAACAATTACATCTTCAATTGATGTATAATCAATATCTCTCTTTTATATAGCATTACTGTCTTCACAGTTTCCGCATTACAGTCTATCTGTTAGCTCTTATCGTTATAGTACAGTAAATAGAGTTCTCCAAAGGTTTTGAGGCTAAAACTATTATAAAAATTGTCTGATAAAACTGAATGTCCGAGACTTGGCATAGAATTAAGTTCTACTACAATGTTGAGTGTGTGACTTTTTTGAAGTGCTAACTCTACCTCAAAGTATTACAGAGGTACTCTACATATCTTTGTATGTAGTACAGAGATACCTTTTGGGCTATTAGTGAAATACACGTTGATGAGATATTTACAGCATTTCTGAATGCATTTCATTTTCATGAAAAGTGAACTATTAAACATAAATTTTCTAAAACAATGGAAATAAATATTTAATTCTTAGTAACTCTAAGATTCTTGAAGTCGGTTTAATATTTGTTTCGCTGCAAGTTTGCTCAAAAGAACCGCATATTAACATAATCCAGTATTAACATAGTCTAATAAAATAGTTTATTTTAACCATGCATTTATTTTAGTATAAATGGGATTTCTCTGAGGTCAGATGTATGAACTGACCAAATTAGATTGATGGTGTGATTGTCTCTTCACACATTCTACATAGAATACTCATTAGCAAATACCAGCCTCATAGCATACAACACTCGTTAATCAGAACGTTGTAGTGATCTTGCTTTTAATACAATTTTGAAATACAATTGAAGTCATCATCTTTGTGGTTTATTTTTGAGTGTTGCGTTACTTAAGTGCTTCATGATAATTGTGTGTATGTGTATGTATTCATATATATATTAAATTAAAAATATTTCAAAAACAAGAATACTTTTAATGCATATATTATTCAAAGCTTTTCGCCGATAAAACAGTATCAGCATCTTCCTTGACGATGCTTACTTGAAGATGCTGATACTGTTTTGTCGGCAAAAGCTTTGAATAATATGTGCATTAAAAGTATTCTCGTTTTTGAAATATTTTTAATTTATTAACTATATTATAAGAAAACATATCACCATATTTAATATATGAAGTTAATATATAACTATTGTAAGTAATTTTATCCACCATTAAGTGCAATGATTTTACCTTGTGTGATGAGGCACCTTTCGGTCACTTGACCATTGTCAAATCTTTTCTGGTGTAGATGTTGGTATTTGTTGACGTTACACGCATTTTCTCTTGAGCTGCGTGTATGATGTTTTTATATAGTATGTCTTCTGTATATGTGGTCTGTAGGTTCATTAAATTGTTGTGTGTGTTTTTATAAATGTGGTATTTTTATAGTGAGTTTAATTCTATTGGGTTCTATGAATGATGACTTCTAGTTTGTAACTTCTTGTGTGCTAGATTGTACTTTGTAATAAGACCCTCTGATGATGATGACATGGTCATCGAAATGTACATAAGGGTTTAATCTTAAGTAACTTGTTTTATTGTTATTTTTGATTATTTTTGTGTTATTGGGGTTCTTTCCAATATTTTCATTGTAATTATTATTTTTAATAAATGTATCATTATTTGCAAGAAATTTTCAGTTCTTTGTTCTCCACTTGTAAATGAATTTTATATATGTAGTAGTTGCTTGAAGTATGGTGGAAGTGATAGGATAGCATCTTTGCATGTCAGTCTTTGTATTTTGTCCCTCTGAGGATAGTTACTTGGTAACTGAAATGTACATAAGGGTAAAATAAAGAAAGCTTGTGGTTAAGAGGTTTTTGTATATTTATTATTAAATTCAACCACAGTATATTCCTAATAAATAGTTGTGTCTGTTTATATTCATTAGGTTACACGCTTTTTCCAAAATTATGGAATTTAAATTTTGCACTTCTGTAACAAGGTGTATTTCATTCAATTGTTCCAAGCAGTATCTGGTCTCTGTCAGCTGTCTTGTAGTATTTAGCTATAAACCATAGGCATTTTTATGTTTTGAAAGTTTCATGAATCCATTGTTTGGGCAATTTGAAGATAAATGTAATAATAGGTTGAATTTGTTAAGTATTGAAAGCCCTTTGTATCATGCAACTTGGGAAAGTAGTCTGGCTGCTTTTATAAATTTAAAAGCGTATAACTCATAAACCACTGAATATATCGGTCTTAAATTTTCATAACTTGTTTCTGTATTGATTTTTCTTCATTTTAGTTGCGTAATAAATTATATGTAATTTTTGTGTGTGAAAATACCTATACTTCAAGAAAATAATGTTATATATACATCTGAAGATGGGTAATCAATAAACAAACAACTTGTGAAACTTTGAGCTCGATATCTTGAAGGGTTTAGGAATTATACAGGTTTAAAGTGATAAAAATACAGCCTGAATTTCCATTTCCAAGTTTGCAAGATACAATCCTTTTTTAAAACAGTCATACCTCTGTTAATATCCAACCCAACAAGAGGTTTTATATACGAAACGAGAGACGAAAGTCTATATTTTCTTTTGCTGTATTCGGTTTTAAATTATCTTTAACAGTTTTTGAGTAATTAGCCGGAGAAAACACATAATTTTTGACTTTTGCAAAATGTGAAGGGGGTACCCTACAATTTTTCCTAAATTTTGACATAAAATCAGATTTTCTGTTATATAGATGAATTGTAGGAGGATTAATTGTAGAATCAAGAGGTGCCAATAGTTTTTCAAAATTTTGTCTAATTTTCGAGTTATTTGCATTTTTGTGTTAGTAGATTATTACTAAGACTTGCCGTCAGGTGCTGCTACCGAACGCACTTACGCTGAACTACTAGATACGAGATTGCTCTATGCAGCTTAAAGTCGAATATTAATTGCCTTTTTTCTGGGCATTATTCCAAAACTGTAAACTATATTTCTAAACTGGAGTTGACAAATAAAAATATAGACCTACTTCTCTCATTCTGTATAAAAAAAGCTTTTTGTGATGAATTTTGTAAATAAATGACTATTTTAAAAGCGCCTTGAATCATGCAACATGGGAAAGTAGTCTGGCTGCTTTTATAACTTTAAAAGCATATAACTCATAAATCGCTAAAGATATTGGTATTAAATTTTCATAACTTGCTCTGTAGTGATTGTTCTTCATTCTAGTAGCATAAAAGCATAAAACATTATATGTAATTTTTGTTTGTGAAAATACTTATACTTCAAGAAAATAATGTTATATATACATCTGAAGATGGGTAATCAATAAACAAAGAACTTGTGAAAATTTGAGCTAGATATCTTGAAAGGCTTAGGAATTATACGCGTTTAAAGTGATAAAAATACAGCCTGAAATTCCATTTCCAGGTTTGCACGATGCAATCCTTTTTTAAAACAGTCATATCTCTGTTAATATCCAACCCAACAAGAGGTTTTATATACGAAACGAGAGACACAAGTCTATATTTTCTTTTGCTGTATTTGGTTTTAAATTATCTTTAACCGTTTTAGAGTAATTAGCCGGAGAAAACACGTAATTTTTGACTTTTGCAAATTGTGAAGGGGGTACCCTTCAATTTTTCCTAAATTTTGACAAAAAATCAGATTTTCTGTTATATAGATAAATTGTAGGAGGATTAATTGTAGAATCAAGAGGTGCCAATAGTTTTTCAAAATTTTGTCTAGTTTTCGAGTTATTTGCATTTTTGTGTTAGTAAATTATTATTTTTTATTTTACCCGGGTCTGAGCCCCCAAAACCCGCCCAGCCCTCGTGGCAGCCAACCTCTAGTGAGCTACCTCCGTCTCACATGCGCATGCGGTTAGTATCCCTACCGCGAATGAAGGAAACGGGATTGATTGCCCATGTATCAAGCTCATAAGCTCTTTCCATGGAGAATCAGGAGATAGTGAAATGAAACAGTACGGTAAGTGTCGCGCTAAGAGCGGGATGAAAAAACCTGGCAAGAAAGAAACCCTGCCAGGAAAAATCCCGCGACAGATCATGCAGGAACCCTGGGGGCTTGGATCACCTTATGCTAAGGAATAAGGAGAGGTATTACCTTGCAAATACCTTGTTAGTGAGTCTATGGCAGGAATGGCATGCACCTCTTCTTCTGCTGCCTACTCGAAACTGAAAAGGCATGCAATCAAATTATTACTTCCGTTGGGGCTAAGCTGCGGCCCTGGAGATGTGCCCCTGCGTCACCTGGAACATAACTGTGAAGCAGAATTTATTAGTATGTATATTTTATTTTGGTGGTATGGTGTGAGCTAGGTGGTCAGTAAGGACAGCGGCCGTCTGTGTGTGTCGTGGGTGGGGTCATATCAACCCAGTGAGGAAATGAGTGTTGATGTTGTATGTGAGTGAGCCTGTTTGTAGAACTTTGTTGCTAAGTGTCGGAGGTGTTGTTTGATGAAAGACACTTTTAAGTCAGTGTGAAGCAGTGTTAATCTTGTACATCTAGGTGCCTTCGTGATTATTCGCAAAACCTTGTTTTGGAATAACTGTAGTCTGCGTGTGCGTGTGTTACCTGCATGGCCCCAGACGGGTGATGCGTAAGTGAGTAAGCTGCGCAACATAGATACGTATATAGTAGTGGCCACCCGTAGTGAAAGTGGGCTTGTTCTGTTAAGCATAGGATATAGTTCTGTTAATCTAATTGTTGCTTTTTTTAACGTGTTGGTAATGTGAGGGTCCCAAGTCAGGCCTCTGTCGAGTATGACTCCCAGATATTTGACCTGGTTTCCCCAGTGAATGTCGTCGCCTAATAGTTTTAGAGGTGTGTTGAGTTGGTGTGTCCTACGTTTGGAGAGAAGCAAAGCCTGGCACTTGGCCACGTTCACCTTAACTCTCCAGTAGCTCAGCCATGATTCTAATACTGTAAGGTGGTCCTGTAAATATAAGTGTATTAGATGTGGTTTCCATGACTGAGCGGATAACGCGGTGTCATCTGCAAATATGACCACTTGTGTGTTGAGTGTTGTCGGTATGTCGTTGATGTAGATGTTGAACAATACGGGCCCAATAATTGAGCCCTGAGGGACTCCAGCCCGTATAGTCCGTAGTGTAGATTGAGCTTGATCTACATCAACCCTTAACTTACGGTTGGACAGGTATGAGCTAACTAGGTGTATGAGCCCGTCTGAAAAGCCATAGTGACGAAGTTTCGCTAAGAGCCCGTTGTGCCAGACCCGGTCAAAGGCCTTTTCAATGTCCAGAAAGACTACCCCAGTCGAGCAGTAATTGTTGAAACCCTTGGTTGCATGCTCCACCACTCTCATCAGCTGAGGCGTAGCCGAGTGATTTGTCCTAAAGCCAAATTGCTCTGGCCTCAGTATGTTGTGTGTGTGGATATGCTTGTTGATACGTTTGAGCAAAATTTCTTCAAATACCTTGCCCATCGTATTCAACAAGCTTATCGGTCTATATGAATCAGGTTTGTTG
Source organism: Prosapia bicincta (assembly GCA_036971475.1). NCBI lineage: Eukaryota > Metazoa > Arthropoda > Insecta > Hemiptera > Cercopidae > Prosapia > Prosapia bicincta. Next base: position 197,132,628 of record JBAIZL010000005.1, read on the forward strand.
TGGTCTTTTCCCGGTTTGGGGAAGACCAAGATCTTGGCATCCTTCCAAGCGACCGGGAAGTGTTGTGTCCGGAGTATAGCATTATAGATGTTTGACAGATAAATGATCGCTTTCTCCGTGAGGTTTTTTAGCGTTGTGTTGGTGATGGTGTCTGGTCCAGGAGCTTTCCTGGAGTTTGTTTGTGAGATTGCCCACTTTATCTCTGTGATTGTAGTGTCAGTGTTTGGCTCTAATGTAGGGCAGTAGGCAAACTGTGCTGTTTCTAAATCTACTTTAGCTGTAACAGCTGCATCAGCTGGTTGGTCGTTTGGTTGGAACGTGCTCTCAAGCGTGTCAGCAAACAAGTTAACTTTGTCAACCGGGTCGCCCACCTGCCCATTCGGGCCGATGAGTAAATTATTACTAAGACTTGCCGTCAGGTGCTGCTACCTAACGCACTTACGCTGAACTACTAGATACGAGATTGCTCTATGCAGCTTAAAGTCGAATATTAATTGCCTTTTTTCTGGGCATTATTCCAAAACTGTAAACTATATTTCTAAACTGGAGTTGACAAATAAAAATATAGACCTACTTCTCTCATTCTGTATAAAAAAAGCTTTTTGTGATGAATATTTGTAAATAAATGACTATTTTAAAAGCGCCTTGAATCATGCAACATGGGAAAGTAGTCTGGCTGCTTTTATAACTTTAAAAGCATATAACTCATAAATCGCTGAAGATATTGGTATTAAATTTTCATAACTTGTTCTGTAGTGATTGTTCTTCATTCTAGTAGCATAAAAGCATAAAAAAATTATATGTAATTTTTGTTTGTGAAAATACCTATAATTCAAGAAAATAATGTTATATATACATCTGAAGATGGGTAATCAATAAACAAACAACTTGTGAAAATTTGAGCTCGATATCTTGAAAGGCTTAGGAATTATACGCGTTTAAAGTGATAAAAATACAGCCTGAAATTCCATTTCCAGGTTTGCACGATGCAATCCTTTTTTTAAAACAGTCATATCTCTGTTAATATCCAACCCAACAAGAGGTTTTATATACGAAACGAGAGACAAAAGTCTATATTTTCTTTTGCTGTATTTGGTTTTAAATTATCTTTAACCGTTTTTGAGTAATTAGCCGGAGAAAACACGTAATTTTTTACTTTTGCAAAATGTGAAGGGGGTACCCTTCAATTTTTCCTAATAAATCATCTTTCATTAAATTATTTCAACCATATTTAAGTTTTCTCAATATTTTCTGTATTTAAAGACATAAATATAATGTATATTTAGTGTAGCCACAAGTAATGGTGTTTGTTCTACCTAGTAATATGGAAAGAGCATGCTTTGGAAATGCTTATTCAATATCCCAAGAAATATTATAAATAGTGTATTGGAAGGGTAGGGAAAAAATGATAAATAAATATTTGTTGATTCCATCTTCACGTGAGCTACTAGTTATCACTAAACACTTTTAAATTTTTATAAACTTGCCTATAGTAGCACTTACTTATGTTTGTTGAGGACGGCTGATTCGGGAGATTTGTCCCTTAGTCAACTCAGACCATAACTGATCTCAAGGTTTACGTAGGCTAGGGTGTTACAAACCTCAACAAACATAAGTAAGTGCTACTATAGGCAAGTTTATAAACATTTAAAAGTGTTTAGTGATAAATAAATATTATCTTGAATCTAAAAACAAAAAACGTAAAAATTTCCATAGTTATATTGGGACGATAGGTAAATAATCACCTAAGAAGACCAATCACTGAAAAAAAACGTACTCATTACTCTAGAAAATATTTTTAAAAGGAAATTCTTCATTTTCAAATGGAAGCGTGAGGAATTTTCCCTAATTTCTCACAAAAATGTTGATTACAATACTAAATGGCTGGCCATCCTACAAATGAGGAACGTTGCTAACAATTAATTAGCACATTCTTCAGGATAATCTTTGAATCTAATTGGCTCTTGAGGCTTTTGCGTGAGTGTTGTCCACCTGTTATGATGAAAAGTGTTATGTGCTTGTTTCTCATGAAGCATTTTGTGGTCTGTTCCCCTTGGAATAATTATAATGTAGAAACCCATGATGTTTAAAACTTAGTATGGAATCAATGTTTTACTTAATTGTCCCACCTAAACTATAAATACATGAAGCTCTTAAAGAACGTTTTGAAAAGTATCACTGAAATATGGATGAAATATCAAGTTTCAACAAATCAGAAAAAAACTCAAAACATATATTATAATATGATTGAGTACATTTTTCTGCCATTCCTAACTTTTCAATATTCTCTTGTTAACGCGTTTTGGGTAAACTCCATTTAAAAAACTTCAATAGTACTCAGGAATATTTCTTTATGTTTGAGTACATTTTTCTGCCATTCCTAACTTTTCAATATTCTCTTCTATTGATGCGTTTCGGATTAACTCCATTTTCAAAACTTCAACAGTACTATTGAAATGAAGATGAGTATATTAATAATATTTTCTGATACTGATAACAAATCACTACAAGTCTGGATAATCAAAAAAAAAGGAGAAAGACAACAATTCATGTTAATAGTTGTAGTTTATGCTTTCACTAGTTTTCAAAATTTTATAAAAGCTATTGTTAATAAAAATTAGCTTCTTTGGGAAAAATATAAAGAAACTATCAAGTACATTAAGAGATTGCCCATGGTGCTGTTATCAAATTGATCGACTTGGTCACTGATAAATAAATATTTAATTCATTTCTTTAACATTGCTTTATTTGATCTTGGAGAATACCTTGCTTGTACAACAGTTACCTTCCTTTGACTCTGCTCTTGGGCATGACATAAACTGTCGTGTTATGATGTAGGTGCTATTTGTCACAGATAAAATATTATGTTTATTAGATTAGGCTACTACATCTTAAAGGAGGAAACTGATTTAAAATCAGAAGCAATATATTTTTTCCAAGATTTTATGCACCAAATATTCTTTGAATTTTTACATATGTATCTAAAATATATTAAAAAGTTGTATATTTTGGAAATCTGCTTTTACCACATTTTCTAAATCTTACAAAAATTCACTGAATTTCCCAATTAAAGTTGTCATATTTTGTAGTTTTAAAGACTCTTATATATTGTTTATTTTGACTCACCTTGTATTTACAACTCTAAGTTTATCTGTATAAATACTAATTTGACTAATGTTTCCCATTAAAAATTTTATGAAACAAATTGACAGATGGCAGTGGACTCAGGCTATATTTTGAAATTTTACATTTGTCAATCTTTCTCGGTTGATGGGATTATTTTTAGTTGACACAATTCTTGAAATATAACTAGCCTATATAAATGTTGGAAGAAAACTTTAAAATGGGGAAAGAAAAAATAAATTTTGTTTGAGCAAAAGTTTTCAAGTAGGATTCAATTTTGTATGCTATAAGTTTTGCTGTGAAATAATTCATGAAGATAGTTCAGTCTAGTTTTTCTCTAAAATTATTACTTGTAATCTTACTGCAAGCTATAATCTTACTGTAGTCTATAAATTATTATGTACTGTAACCTTGAAAAATGTTTACTCATAATGATATTTTACGTTTTTTATCCACTAAATTTATTTTCTGTTTTGTTTTTCATAATATTACAAATTTAGTAAAACAAATAAAAAACATACACAAAACTTACAAATTAATCATTTATTGACTCATACACGTTTCAATGACAAAGTCATCATTATCAGTGAGTGTTACTAATGTCAGTTGTAAGTTAAAGTTTGTAGTAGTAACATTTACTGATAATGATGATGATTTTGTCATTAAAACGTGTATGAGTCAATAAATGATTAATTTGTGAGTTTTGTGTATGTTTTTATTTGTTTTAACATAACCTCACAAGCTAAGTTCAAAGAATAGTTATACAAATTTAGTACTTTAAAAGTGAAACTAATTGATCGTCAATCGGTTCAAGTGTTCACCATTTCCATCATACTGTCATTCAGTTACTGATGGATTATTATTGTATTACTTTTTTTTTTAGCAAGACCAATTATTCTAAAACAACCTTGATTTCCTACATAATGGTTAAGCCATTGATTTTATTTGTGCTCTATGCCTCATTCATAGTGCAGTAAGATGAGGCTTAGTCATAATTGGCTTACTAATCACTGCTACAGTGACATGTTTAACAGAAATCAACAACTTTAACAACTGAAAACCTGATTTAAATTAACAGGTATTCAAAATAGTTTGGGTGCTAACGTCCAAAAGAAGATTAATTCTATTTCCATAACATTCAAATGTTTTTTTGATGTAAAAACACTATGCATCCTGTTCATTGTATGAAGGGGATCCAGGTCAAGATCTGTTTGTAGTACTGATCATGTACCACATTTCCTCAGCAATAGTAAAAATTTCCTTTTTAACTTTTAATTTTAAATTTATTATAAATAAAATACTACCGATTTAACATTCTTCCTAACTTTTCAAAATTTATAGTTACATTGAATATAGTAAAATCAATTTCATTGATAGTTTGGAATTGGGCAAAGCAGCCAGATGTTTATTTTATACATCAAAACACATCGACCTTTATATGGATTGCTCTCAGTTTGAGGTGTTTTTTAAAAAATGAACTTTTCGTAACTTTAACAGTTTCAAGTACAGTTGAGTCTTCTGACTCCAAAATGTTATTAAGGAAAGTACTCCAGCAATTTTTTAGTTGAAAAGTTGTGTTCAATATACAATTACGAATAGGAATATAGGGTTTTATCTTCAGTCCAGATCAGTAGTAAATAACAGAAAAGTAGAAAGCAGATGAGGAAAAAGAAACTAAAGAATGTTGGTAATCACAACATGTCTGATTTTATACTTAAAGTTAACAATCTTTTCTAACAATAAATTGAACTCAAGGGATAATCAGTGTCGAGTTTATTATTTTAATAGTATACAAACAATGTTTTGGTCACATTCTAGGTGGCCTTTTTCAAGTTTTCAAATCTATAAACAAAAAACAATAATCGTTATCCAGTGCTTGTTTTTTGGGTTTTATCCAGTGCTTGTATGCTTGAAATTGTATTTAAAGTTGTTGACATTGCAATTTATTGTGAATCTAATATTTAAATTATAAAGATTATTGTTTTATGTTTATAGATTTGAAAGCTTGAAAAAAGCTACCTATAATGTGACCGAAACGTTGCTTGAAAATAATAAACTCGTCATTGATCATTGTTTCAGTTGAACATATTTTTAAAATTGCTGCAGTTAGAAGCTAAACCAAATAAACTTTTCTTTCAATTTAATTGAGAAAGGAAAGCTGTTAAACGTAACAAGCAGATTGAAATCAAGAATACTGTGCATTTATTTCTAGTCAAAAGTAGATGGCAGGGCTTGTGACTTATCTGTAAGTCACACTTAGTTATACCATAGATTTTTTGTATGATATGAAAATCCAATACTTTGTTACTGTTTTAGAACTATTAAAACAATAAATTAAAATTGATTGAAAAGTGGAAATATTCTCTAAAATATCAATTAAACCAAAGTAATAGTTGTTTTGAATAATACGTTTGTCTTTAAAGTTCATAAAGAAATAAAAACGATATGAGGAATTGATAGCTGTAAAACTAACTCCTTAAGTACAAAATATTTAAAATTACTATATTAGTTGTTTCCATCTTCATGTGACCTACTAGTTTTAAACTAAAAACACTAAATTATGTTGAGCTAATGTTAACACCCCATTCATTGACTGTTAGGCAGTACAAAGTTCACAGGGTTAGCTAGTGTGTGTGTGTGTGTGTTAATTTTTAGATTGTATTTTATAAATGCTGTTTATATTATTAGTATTGTGATTATTATTTGTATATATTGTTATACTATTGATTTTATTGTTAGTTTAGTAAATAATTTTAATATAAGTGTCTAAATATTTTTATAATTGGTTTAATTTTATATTCTGAAAACTTAAATTAAGAACAAATGTTTTTATATAATTATATGCTATGCAGTAATTTTTGTTTATACTTTGTTGTAATTTTTAAGTACATTATCATTTAATTTAATAATATTTTTATTTTGATATCCTTTTTTTATTGGTAGTTGCTAAATAATATTTAATTTATTTTCTTGGTATTTATTCAAGAATACTTTTAATAATACTATATTTTACTCTTTCTGTATAATAAATTGTAAAAACATTAATTTTTTTAAATGTTATAAGATGTTTTGAATAATTAGATATTATTTAACCTTTTTGAATCTGTTTTATAAAAATGTGTTGCCTCTCTCATGTAGATTATCTGAAATATTTTCACAATATTTTGGTGAATAATTTACAAGGAAGAAAATAAATAAAATTGTTATTTTTCATTATTTATATATATAAACTTATATAACACAAATAAAGTAGTAACTCATATGTATGAAAGCATATCTTTTACCTAATTAATCACTTTAACATCTACATACACTGATGAAGATCGCCACATAGCGATCAAAAATGTTCTGTCTCTGTAAGTTTTTACAAATTTACAAAATTTAAAGTTCGGTTAGTCATAAACTAATGTTGAAGTGATTAATTAAGATTCAATGTAAAGAAACAACAATTAAATATTACAGTTAATTAGATTAAGTTTAATTGAATATTTATTTGAAATATATTTCTTAATAATTTTTCATTGTAAACAAATTAAAGAAATCAAAAGTCAAATAAAAACTAGAAACAATGGAAAATATTAATCGGGTTTCTAAATGTATCTCATTTTTCAAATTTTACATTGTTCATTAAATTTGTGAAATGTCACAAACTTAAGTCATGTGATAAGTAGAATGAAATGTAATGATTATGTAAAAATTCTCAATTACATTCCTATTTTTTTTTACTTTACCAATGCCATCATATTACATGGGACAAAATATAAAAATGTCATTGTTTTGAGTTGTTAACTTGCATTCCTATTTTTAATTGCAATATGCATTCCTGTAGCTGAACGTAGAACAAGTTCAGTAGCAAGCTTGATATCTGTCTTTCCTGGTAATAAGAAGTATTTTCGAAGAATGCAAACAACTGCTGTCTTCAATTCCAACATTGCAAATTTTTGACCTGAAAATATTTTGTGGTCTTAGTTTTTTTATCAAATTATTTTAACAAAAAGATATTGTATCATTCTTGAATTTTATAGTCCATTACGTTCAGTGAATCTTATTAATCACTTAAACAATAGTTTATGACTATCCGAACTTTGAATTTAGTAAATTTCAACTTACTTAAGTTAACTTACTTAAGTTTTAACAAATTTACTAAATTCAAAGTTCGGATAGTCATAAACTATTGTATCATATTGTTAGTTGAATATCAAGGGTTTATTATTTCCTACAATAATTCTAAATAAAATAGAAATAAAGGTTACCATAGTATATTTCCAGTCAAAACTAAGTAGGTTTTTAAACCTAAAGTTTATGTAGGCTACATTTTCCCACATTGTCTGAGGCACTGATGAAGATCGCCACAGAGTGATTGAAAACATTCTGTCTCAGTTTTTATAAATTTACAAAATTTAAAGTTCGGATAGTCATAAACTAATGTAAAAATGTTATAAAATATAACACACACACACACACACACACACACACACATACACACACACACACACACACACACACACACACATATAAAATATGTTTTCTTGTTTAGTTATCTAAAACAACATAGGTTATTCAAATACAAGAATATTTAATTTATATCCAAAGCTTTTCTTTGGTAAACAGTACCAACATTATCAGAAATGAAAAATACAATAATGCAAGATATAGGCCTAAAACATAAGTTAAATTAGAAATAGAATTGTTGCTAAATTTATACAAATTGCCAAGTTTATTTTGTTGCTGTAACATTATAGACATTGAATATAGTATAAAATTTAGAATGTGTTTGTATTTGTTCTTTTATTAATCTGTTATTATTACTGTAGTTATATATTTCAAATGCTTCATATATATTCATTCTTAATCCTTTATTAATTTCTTTTATAAGTTTCATATTTTCAATATTTGTAAATTGGTGGTTATTATTAATATAATGATTTGCAAAATTTGATTTATATATTTCTAGATTTATATAAGCATTTAAATGTTCTTTATATCTTTTTTAAAATTTTTTCTTGGTTTGACCTATATAAGTTTTATTACAGTTTTCACATTCTAATTTATAAATACCACCTTTTTTATGCATATTATTTGTTTTATTATTGTTATTTATTATTTTATTAGTTTTGTATGCAATTTTGATATTTGTATTTTTAAATAATTTGGAGATATTTTTTATTTCATGGCCTATAAATAAAAATAAAATCCATATTGTATTGTTATTATTATTATTGTAAATTAAATTATGTTGTTTATTAAAAATATTACAATTAAGTTTGTCAACAGTTTTCTTTTAATAACCGTTTTCTAATGCAACTTGATAAATTATGTTTTTTTCTCTTATTTTATTTTCTTTATTCATGGGGATAATTTGATAGTAGAAATGTAGATTAAATAAGGGAAAATCATATAAAATATAGATGTTGTCCTATTGGAAATAAATGGATTAATATTTAATTAAAAATCACTTCCCCCAAAATTATCACTGCAATGATCCTATTCCTCTTCGATGTTCCAAGACAGGTTCTGAGTTGTTGTGAGAATCCAGCCTTCCTGCACTTGCCAGTGATCAATTTTAATGCCAATATTATTACTGTTTTTAATTATTTTGTTTTAAAAAAACTACAAATACGAGTCACCTCACCGCTAGTTTATGACCAATAGTCATAAGCCCGATGACAGACATTTTTAGCTTCCAAACTTGGCTACTGTTGGAGTCTAGTCACAGACCAACATCTTGTTTTCCATAAAATGTTCACCTCTTTGTTAGAAGTCCCAGTTTTTTCCTAATTTTACTTTGACCAAGTCTCCCCTCTACATTTCCTGGGCTACAGATGGCATGCTGCTGGATTAATAAGAAATTTAATCTTATATTTATACATCACATTGTAGGTTATAAAGTGGTGTCTTGAAATATTATTGCTTATTAATAAACAGTAATCAAACTTTATTGCACCCTAAATGAAGATTCCTTGTATAGTTCTTAATTTTACTTTGAATGATTCTTTTGCTTACCTAAACAGTTTTTGGGTCCTGCACTAAATGGGCAATAAGCATATGGATGACGTCCCACCATTTTTTCTGGAAGAAAATTGTCTGGATTAAACTCTTCTGGATTTGGAAATACATTTGGATCCTGGTGGAGAATTTGAAACAATATTGCTATATGACAACCACTTGGCAAAATTTCACCTTCTGTAAAACCAATATTTAATGTATTAGATATATTAACCATGTTATGAGAATAGTTTGGGCTTTGGTAACGAACAATATTTAATAATAAATGAAACCTCTTTACCACAAAAAGAAAAACTCATTTATGGTAAAGAGATTTCATTTTTGTTGATTCCATCTTTACCTGAACTACTAGTTTTCACTAGCACTTGTAAATATTTACAAACTTGCCTATAGTAGCACTTACTTATATTTACTTACTGAGTATTTACTGAGTTGACAATGGGACACATATCCCGAAACGGCCGTCCTCAACAAATATAAGTAAGTGCTACTATAGGCGAGTTTGTAAATATTTACAAGTGTTAGATTCCATTTATTATTAAACATTACGCCACAGTTGTTTTATACAGTTATAATGAACAATATTGTCATTCTGAAATTTAAACTTGAGATAAGAAACTTGTATATTCAAACTCACATCTAGATTTATTTAAATGCATTTGACGTGAATGTAACAAAAGTTGGTTTTGTTATACTAAACAAATATTTGATGACAATTCTAGAAAAATGATGTTACTCTTTGAAGAAACTAATTGAAAATAATTTTGAAGAGCTTTTAAAGTTAGTTTTGTATTATTTGAATATCATCTGGGTACATTAAAAAAACTATTACTTAAAGGTTTAAATTATTCACAAATTAAGTCTGCATAAAGTACAAAGGTCTGCAAGTTTATTATAAAACTGTTTTGTCTATGAAACTCAGGGAAAAGAATAGAATTAAGGATAAATCTTAATCATCATAAAGTAATTTTCATGGATAAGTTAGTTTTAAACTGGTAAGAACTTGAGAAAATATGAATTGGTTTCATCTTCACGTGAGCTACTAGTTTCTAACTAAAAACTCTTGTGGCAACAGTTATTATCTGTGTTGAGAATGGGACACATCTCCCAAAACAACCGTCTTTGACAATTATAAAAGTAAGCACTTCTATAGGCAAGTATAACATATTTACTATTGTTTTTAGTCAACTTAAGAAAGTGTGACAAAATTTGTATATAATAAAAAGGTGAAATGAAAAACTTTGCAAATCCTATACTTAAAAATATTAAACTTTAATGTTTTAGATTTATGCTTATGACCAGTAATGCAGTAATACGACCTAATTTGTTATAATAGATAAATTTTATAGTAACAACAAACTTGAATCAGATAAAAAAAGGGAATAAAAGTAAGGAGTAAAAGTTCTATTTGCCAATATAAGATTCTAAACACTTTAAATTTTAAAAAATACACATTTATAAATAATTTTTCTAATTTGAGATTTAAATGGTATATAGATTCAGTTCAAAATAGCTTTTATTTATAAACTTTTAGATAATTCACACCAGTGTGATGTATATTATTAAAAATAAAATAAAGTAAAACAATTCTTATAAAAAATCAATGATTCTAATCAATATTCTTCACTTCCCTATATTGCTAATTTTTATAACGAACATTATGATTTATCAATTGCAAATTCTTGTTTAATCAGTTGAACTTTTATATCAGTTACATTAAATGTTAAGCTAATTCCAAGATTTGCGTTAGTACAATAAAGTAAATTTTGTCTGTTCTGTATTTAGATAGAGATTGTTTTGTGTATCTATAAAACATTTACTGTGTAATGTAACTTCTTCATTGACTGTCCTTCCAATAAATGGGACGCTCGGATACAGCCTCAGGGTTTCCTTAATAACTCTTTCAAGATATTTCATGCTTGACAAGTTATTCATCGTGCAGGGTTTGTCAGAAAGATCACCAAAAGCTTCTTGTATTTCTTTTACAACTTTTTCCTGCAAATAAAATGTTTGAAAATACTTAGTAAAATACAGTTTAAAAATTAGATTCAACCCTCACCAAACAAAAGTTTAGGAAATAAAAAAAAAATTAGCCTGTATTTAGTGAAGGCTTAATTGGGACGAGTTGACTCTAACTCTTTTGTATTTAATTTTGTAAATAAGTGTCACTAGCTTGCCTTTAATTAACAATACAAGATACATAACTTTAAACAGTTTTGTGTGCATAAAACAGCATAATGCTTCACATACATATAATAAAATAAGCCAATGAACAAAACATACTATTAGAACACAATTAATTAAACAATTAAAGAAATGGATTGCTATGTAATGTTTGGCAAAGGATGAAAAATACAAAAATAGATGAATTAGAGAATAAACAAAATAATTGCCTGTATATATGATGGTGTGTTTATACATATTTATTTTAGATTTACTTGATTCAAATGTAATTTTTTTTAAATTGACAAAAAATATAGAAAAGGATGTTTATGAAAATAAAAATTGTCAACATTAGAATTACAGTAAAACTTTGTTAAGACGCTCTTCAAGAGATTGGCGCAAAAGAGCTTCTTAAACGGGAAAGCGTCTTATCAGGTAAAAGTAAAAAACAAAATCATAATGCAAAATCCGAACGTAAAATTTATTTTAATTCATAATACATACATACATATGTACAAACTGTACTCGTACAGGAATGTGATGAATGCTCACATGAATATTATGAGTCACTGACCAGAGAGAAACCTGTCAAGGGTACTTTGTTTCAGGTTCTTGGTTGCGTGCATGGAGAGGAAGTTGTCAATTCTGTTAACATAAGTTAGAATGTCCTCTGCATTTTCCAGGGTGGAAATCACTTTTCTGAGCTCGCCCACGATTTGCAAGCAAGCAGAAACTGTAGGTGTTGGTGAATGAACATCCTCTTCTTCAGAGTCACTCTTTTCTCTTTCACTTCCCACAGGGTCAGAGGTGGCATAGGCGATAATCTCATCAACAGTGCAAGTGTTGCTAGTTACAAGGGCGTCATCCACTGTCACGTAATCTGGGAAATTTTGGAGAATTTCCTCAGTTTCTGTTTGTGTGATGTCGGTGGTTTTTGAATCATCAGAAAATCTTAATGCCGCCTCCGAAAATAGTTTTTTATAATGAGTGGGTCAATTTCATCCCAATCAGCAGTAATAAAATGAATTGAGTCTAAAAGATTAATTTTGGTTGGATTTTCTCCCTCCATGTCTCTCAAGTACCGCTGGACTAGTTTTTGTCTATACTTTTGTTTGACCATTTTGATAATACCCTGATCTAAGGGCTGCAACTTGGATGTAGCATTAGGTGGCAGAAAAACGATTTTTATGTTCGAGACAGGGATGTCTTTTGGGTGTGCAGGGCAGTTATCAACAAATAGAATAACTTTTCTTTTCTGCTTACCAAAAATGGCATCCAACTGATGAATCCAATTTTTAAACAGATCTCCTGTCATCCAAGAACGAGCTTGAGATAGGTAATCGCATGGTAGAGATTGTACATTTTTAAAACAACGAGGAGAACGACGTTTCCCAATCACAACCAACTTTATCTTATTAGTGCCAGTAGCATTTGTGCAAGCCAAATCTGTCAAACGTTCTTTACTCAGTTTTCCACCATGCCATGATTCATTTTTAAAAACAAAGGACTTGTCAGGCATGAGTTTAAAAATACGCATTGGCACGGAGAAAGCGTTTCTTGGAAACCAAATGCGCACTTCCCCACTTTGCTACACCTATCCCTAAAAGAAGAGTAGAGAGAAAATGCTATCTTGAATTCACTTCCTATTAGTTCAAAAGTTTTGCCTATCCAACACCCATTTTCAGGCGAAAAAAAAACGTATTATCCAACAAAACAGAGCGTCTTACCGAGTAGATTTTATTTGCATTTGCATAGAAAAATTCAAGGGACTGACGAAAAAGAGCGTATTATGCGGGAAAGCGTATTAAACGAGAGGGTCTTAACAAAGTTTTACTGTAGTTATGGTATGTTCATAGAGGGTAAACAATTATCTGTGAATTTTATAAAGTTCAGTAGTCATAACCTGATGTAAAAACTATTAATTAAGTTTCACCAAACGTAATGGACTACAAAATTCAAGAAAAAACAAATGTCATCATAACAATTGTGTGTATGTGTGTTTATTGTAGTTTTATAGTTTAATTAAAATGAGTTGAAATAAAATTAACTCAATAGAATATTGTTGAAGTGACCTGTTTATTATTCATATCCATTTAGTGTATTCTTAAAATGAAATTAATAAAGAAATAAAAATATATATTACACAATTGAATGTTTTAAAAAATAAACCTAGCATTAAAGAGATCATAAAATATATAAAATATTATATTGCTAATACAATGACACCTGTTTTGGGGTCTAATATATTAAATTATGTCTACATATCTTGTCCTTATAGTACATAACTTACTCTCCAATTCCAAGTATTAACGGATTATTAAGTATATTAGGACAACATTTGTATTCCTCAAGCCTTAATATTCTTTTTTGGTACTAGGCTTCTTTTAAAAAGACATCTCATTATGATTCTGATATCAAAATATGAAAATTGTATTTGCTAAAATATTTGAACCTTATATTATTTTAACCATGCAATGATGGATACAATGATAGCATTCAGGGATTAAAATACTGTAAGGCGATCTAACTAAGAAAACCAAGTATCCACAATACTATTGACAACATAAAGCTTTGGCCCTTGAGCCACTATTATTTCTTTTTTTTACAGGAATATTTTTTCAAAGAATATATCAAGTTTCAAAATTCATATGAAATAAAAGTAAATTTTTATTTTACCTGCACCTCTGGATGTCTTGATAACAAATACAGAATGAAACTTATACTTGAAGTTGTTGTGTCATGACCCTGTAAATATAAATAACATTTCATTATAATAAGTGTAAGTAAACTTGCTCTTTGTAATCATCTTGGATTTACGGAATAAATCATAAATAACTATTGTATAACTAAATGTAAACTTTTAACTTACTTGCTGGCGGATTTAGAAACAATCGTTTTATTGACGATGCCAACTCGCTACTGCCGGCAATCGGTCAAAGTTCCAGGTGTATGATTTAAAGGCGTGGAGAAGGTGTGGGTTAAGCGGGTTGTTTACTACATAATTGAATAAGTTGTTAGTAACCCTTGTTAGTAACAATTGTTTCAAAACACATCAGTAAATAAGTTAATGTTTCACTCAGAACGCAATAATTACAGTACTCTCAAAATAATTTTGTGTCTATTCTCAACATTGATTATACATATGAAGTTATTGTTATTACAATTATACATGAAGCGAATATTATTATATATTACATATGAAGTTAATTATATATATGAAGTTATTATTATTAATTGTAAACAACTCTTTCCACCATTAAGTGCAATAATTTTACCTTATGTGATGAGGCACCTTTCAGTCACTTTACCATTGTCAAATCACTCTGTTATCATAAAAAAAGCCAAATTAACCTACAACAGTACACATTTTTTAGCTTATTAGAGTGATTCGACAATGGTCAAGTGACCGAAAGGTGCCTCATCACATAAGGTAATATTATTGCATTTAATGGTGGAAAAAATTGTTTACAATTAATAATAATAAGTTCATAAAGTCAGTGCAATGGAAAAATAATGGAAAACATGAAATATCACGATATATATATATATATATATATATATATATATATATATATATATATATATATATATATATACACACAAACACACCCACACACATGTAAGTGAGAACATGGGTGTAATCATACCTTTAGTGTACTGAGTTTAGACAACCTCTAACCTTAATATCAGATAATTCCATTTAATTTTTCAATAATCTCAACATCAGATAACTCTATTTTCTTATTTTTAACAAACTTTAAATATATATATATATATATATATATATATATATATATATATATATATATGTATATATATATATATATATATATATATATATATATATATATATATATGTATATATATATATATATATATATATATATATATATATATATATATATATATATAAGTTACAATCATCAATAAATAGAGCTTTTAACAAACAAAGTGTGTGAGTCAATATACCTTTGTAAACTATATATCTTGTCCTATGACATTTGAATATTTATACTTGTAACACATCAGTTTCTATCTCTGAATTACAAATATACAGTGGGTCCTAAATATATTTTTATTTTAGTGTTCATATGTCTATTTTAATATTAAATATAGCGTCCATCTCTTTCTAGCCGTATTTGAAAAATTATAGTTTTTATTAAGAAGTATGTTTGGTATAGCCTGACTTTACGAATTCTAACTCTCCTGAGCTGATTGAATGCTTGTTATATCTATATCTTGACCTACTATTGAGAAACCACTGTTTTCTTCAACTGTGCTGTGTTCACAGCTCTACATGAAACATTTTAGGGAAACTATATACCTTTCTGCAAGTTAGCTATACAACTCTCACTACAAACGGTTCTAAAAGTGTGTATTTTCTACTTTCTCTTCTCTTTTGTGTGGAGTTTAAACTAAATTGTCTTCCTTTGGTAATTTTCACTTATTTAAACTTCACAAGTATTATTAAGTGACTATTGTGTTTGAGATTCATCTCCAGTCTTATAAAACATAAATAATTTATTTTTGTGCATGTGGCTGGTAATATTGTTTTTTGAAGATAACGTTTTTACTTAAATACAATTTTGTTAAAGCAATAAGACTCATTCATCCAGCTGGTGAGCTCAACTATTTAAAAAAAAAATCCTACACTACAAATATAAACTGGTTTGAGAAGATTTTGAAATTATATTCACTTTTTAAGGGTTCATGTTTACTACTTTGATTTAAATGTAGTTTTACTTGTTTCAAGAAGATTTCATATACATACTGTAATCTAATACTACTGTAATTTTTTGTTAAATAAAGTTTATTTCTCTTCACATTTTTCTAATCGTAGAGCTGTTAACCTTTTTAACAACTCTAACAAAAAGTAAATTAAAAACATATGCAAGTAAAGAGTAAATATGATGCACTATATAAAATGATTGATAGTTTGGCAGCAATATTCATATGCCCGAAAACCTGCCTTTTAAACAGTCACCGCTTAACCTAACAACTAAAGCAGAAGACACTGATGAAGATCGCCACATATCGATCAAAAACGTTCTGTCTCAATAAAGTTTTACAAATTTACAAAATTTAAAGTACACTACTTACTGACATTTTTCAGCAAACGCATTTCAAACTAACCTAACTAGCTCAGTGCATTGTTCAATGCTGTGAGTCAGGACAAGACTGCACAAAAACAGTGAATATATTACTTATTCTATGAGCAATTACTCTATGAACAATAATACACCACAGACTCACACCAACAATACACTTGAGCAAGAGTCTTGTCCGTGACTAGCAGCATTGAACAATGCACTGACCTAGTGCAAAACGAGTCTGCTAAAAAATCAGTTAGTAGTGGTTTTTTTTTACAAAGTGATAGCAAAAGTGTAATTAAAATCTCTTACTGAACTCCTAACTCTCTTACTTATTGCTCCTAAAGACTTTTTGAACCCTGTGAAATTAGTTTTGATTTATACAGGTTTTTTTGTTTGTATAAAATCTATTAATTAGATCATAATTTTTTATTTTCAATTTAATATTTGGTATGGTCTAAAAATATTTGTATAATACATTCTCCACAGTTTCTCTACATTCAAGAATATTTAAAAGTTTGCATTTACTGGAAAAAAGATTGCATTTAGATAAACTTCTAGTTTTGATTTACAAATATGGACCAAGAAATTGAAGATAATATAACGTATCTTGGTTTTATGGTTACCCCCATAAAAATTAAATAAAATATATATTAAAGTATAAAGTATAAAAATGAAGGATGCATTCTTGGACAAATTTAAAACTATTTACCAAATTTGGATACAAACAGGGCATGATTTACATGTTTACAAAAACATGATTTGCAATAAAAAATTAAAGCAACTCACTGCAAACATAAATGTGTTTACTTCATCCAAAATTTCTTGATCTGTTAATGAGTTTTTGGAGCTTGATGCAAACTCTAAAAGAAGATCTAGGAAAGCAATTCTTTTCTTGTACCCTGAAACAATAACAATCTTTATAAGAATTTACAATTATTTGATTTTAAACAAATTTTTCAGCATTAAAATTCTACTTGAACGTAAAAACTAAAAAAAAAAAAAATTAACACTAAATAATATTACAAAATTATTACAATACTCTTGATGTGGGAGTGTTTAAGTGATTAAGTCTAAATACAAATAATAAGAAAACCAAAGACACAATTCTTTATTTATGCTAAAAACTAATATTTGAAGTACATTATATATATATATATATATATATATATATATATATATATATATATATATATATATATAATGCCCTTACAAATTGTTAGGAACAATTTGAACAACAATGAAGGTATAATATTTCATTGTAATTATTAACTAGTTGTTTTGGAAAAAAATTACAAAAGACTCAATGTTTCAAGTATATAAATACTGTTTTTAATATAAAAGTACCTTGACCAATATAACAAACTATAAACTCTGCCTCTAGTTAAATAAGAGATATTGTGAAGAGATGGGATTGTTTAGAGATTTGGAAAACAAAGCAAGGACAGCTCTAGGGGAGGGATAGTAGGGACAATTGCTCCTCTCCGATAATTTGGGTACAATTTTGTTATAAATATATTTTTCGTATATGGGACACATTTAAATTTATCCCAGTTTACTTATGAAAATGTATTTTTCATCTGACTTTTATTTTAAAGCAATATATATTGTTTTTATATGTATGTAAAGTTAGCTGTAGAAATTCATCTGATAACATTGGTAGTTCCGCTTAGCATAAACAACACTGGCATGTTACAGGTCATACATTAGTTCCATACCGGCTTGGATATGGTACTAACAGTCTGTGTACTATGACTCCTCCTCGTCCTCGTCAGACCGAGCCGTTTGATGAAACGAAGAAATTTTGTGTGTGTTTTTTTCAATTTATTTATTATAAATAAATACAACTAAACTGCAACTAAGATAAATCCTATCTAGCAGCTTGCTTTCTGATGGAGATTACAATGTTCGTCTTGTTCCAGTGAATGAGACTGACTTAATGTTGCTCTGGAATCAAGTCCAAAGGTTTAGTGCGTTAAAGTCTACACACTGGTATCCTGTGAGCTAGTTGCATAGCTGCAGGGTTCGTATGTTCCTGGAGCCGCCCGAAGTGATTCACTGCTGCAGTGGCGGCCTCCTCTCTCACGCTCTTCATCTTGAGGTCCCTAAGTATATAATAGTTACGGACATACCATGGAGCTCCCACTATAGCTCTCAACACTTTATTTTGGAAGCGTTCTATTACTTGTAAATTGCTGCTCTTGGTGCATCCTCAAAGTGGTAACCCGTATGTACATACTGGCTTTAGCATTTGCTTATAAACAAGGAGTTTATTGTAGGGGCTTAACTCCGAATACCGGTTCATGAGCCATGCTAGTCTTCTGTATCTTACATCTAGTTCATCTCTTTTTTTCTTCACATGAGATTTCCAGTTCAATTTAGCGTCCAATGTTAAACCTAGGTATTTCACCTCCTTACAATTAGGAACAACCCGGCTATTTATTATGAGGTGGTTTTGCTCTCTGCCTTATTGGTAAAAATAATATGAGCAGATTTATTTTCATTAAGTTATATGCGCCACTGCCTAGTCCACTCACTAACACTATTTAGGGTGATCTGCAACTTAGCTGTTGCGTCAGCCTCATTTTGTGCAACATACAGGATAGCTGTGTCATCTGCAAATGTCGCCATAATTGTATTCCCATTTACAGGTATGTCCCTTGTATACAAGAGGTACAATACTGGTCCAAGGACACTACCCTGAGGCACCCCAGCAACGATGTCCCTGAAACCAGAGTACTCCCTACCCTGCTTGACGCGGAAGATTCTGTCCGCCAGATAGGACTTTAGTATTTGACAGAATTTTTCTGGAAGATCTCGATGAATCGATGAAATTTAAATAATACTTTTTACTATGTCAAAAATAATAATTTTGGTATCTATGTAAATTCAGGTAAAATGTATGTTTAAAATTTTTTTAATGCCAAATTTACTGTGATTTTTAAGTACAAGAAGATTTTAAAATTTCATTTCCAGGCCTTTATTTTTGAAAGTTTTGTGCCCCAAACCACCCAATGTTTTCCTACGATTATGAACTCCCTCCCCAAAAGTCTATCCTGGAGCCGCCCTTGGGGCAAAATAAGATACAAGTATAAGCTTTGGGATACAACTATAAGCTAAGTAATAGTTTTTGGTTCTAAACTATTATGTAGTGAAAAAAAAATGTAAACAGCAAAACCTAAAACATAATAATAATAATAATATTATTATTACAAAAATAATAATAATGTGAAATTATTAGTGTGAAATCGGAATACATATAAGGTATTAGTTTTTTAATTAATAGATTCAATTTGAAAACAAATCATTATCACTTAAAAATAAATTTTACGATTAAGGCACAGCATTTACAAAAATTTGTTTACTGGTATGTTTAGAGCTTATATTGTCTTTATATTAGATCTTAAACTATTCCTTGTTATTAAAAAAAATAATCAGTTTTCTGATTTTCACTTTAGGTCTCATATAGTTCTTTTTAACATTTCTAAAGTACACAAATCTTTAATATTAGGAACAAGTGTTGCTACCTTTACCCAAATAATTCATATTAAAAATACATTTTATTATTATTTAATTACAAACTAACATTAATAAAATAATCTTACCGAAGGAAATATTGTCCTCTTTCTGTGAGATTAAATTTCCCATTTTATTACGTTCTTCTTTCCTTTTCAAAACTATCTGTAATTTTAAAAAAATGAATTAAAAACACTTTAGAAATATTTTATTTCTGCAAATCACACCAAGAAAAGCCATATTCAGTTTCAATAAAAGGGAAATTAAATATATATTTAATATTTATAGAATTTTTAAAGTTCTATATGAATATTAAAAAAAAGTGTATAAAAAAAATAAATAAGGTGAAGGTCTTCTAAAATAGACAAATTTTATCAATACATGTGACAGTGTAAACAAAAGAGTAAGATAGGCTGTCAGTAGCACTTATTTAGATTTCTTGAGTAACATAGTTACAGTTTACAAAAAGAAATTTTCTGAGTCAAACATATTTATTAATACAGTTAAGACATAATAAAAGATATAGAAGAAATAATGATTAAAATATGTTTAAAGTAAAACTGGTTTCCAGCTTTACAAATATTAGATCAAAAGAACTTGTGCTGACGATTATAAGGTCCAACATACTTTCCAAAACCAAAACCTGATTTTATCTTCTCTAAAATTATTTTTATCTAAATTTTCAACTAAAAACTTCTTAAGTGGAGTATAACCTCTTTTTCACTACTAACAGATCCTTATTCAAACATTTTGTCATTATCAACTTCTTCAATAACAGGAGAAAATGGAGAAGTCATTGACATTTGTTTTTATAAAAATATGTACAAAAAAAAAAATACTTTCAGTTTTAAAAATTTTCATTTACACATAAAAGGTTATTTTACTTGTCTAAATTATAAAAAATATGTGATTAATTTTTCTTTAATATAGTAAAATTAATGTAATCTCTAATATTTTTTACAGAATACGATGTATTCTAATATCAACAAAAATTATAGACTTCTTTATTTAACCTGAAAAACCTGAAAAAACAATAAGAATGTTTCTATAAATTTATGTTTAAAGGTACCAAAAAAATGTCTGTAATGTTAGATGGAATTTAATTATATAGCTTCTTAAAAGAAATGAATGTTTTGAAACATGTCAGCAAGTATGCCATTACGTTTTCACTTAGTTAAGTACTATTTAATTATAGTTTAATCATTGAATTGAAGATGATTACATCAAACAACTTTAATAGCGACCAACGATCTCACCTCTATCGACAGAAGAAACTCAAGGTTTACAAAACTTCCCTCCACATTTCCTTTAACACTCAATGCCTCAAACATAACCTAACACCTAAATAAGCTAAAATTACAAAAAATAATAAAACACTTGCTGCATTAAAAACAATAACACAAGCACAGAAAAAATATATAAAAAAAAGCATCAAACAATTATACGCTAAAAAAGACAAACTCAACCACACCCTATACAAATTACACCAAACCCTCACAACAACACTACACCACGGAACTCAAAGAAATAATTCAATACACTAACGACTATACACACAAAGAACTACAATTCATTAGAAACAAGCAAAATCTAAAGGTACACAACCTCGCAACACAAAACAATAGCACTATTTGTACCTATCACCAATTTCACCCACGCAACATCAACACCACAAATATCAAATTCAATACAAACGAATTAACATTATTAAACAAAGGCCTAAACAAACTCATCACATCACAAAACTACTTCACATACCAACACTAATTCTACACACAGAATGACAGCCTCCCTATGGGCTCCCCCATCTCAGGCATTCTAGCAGAAATCACATCGGACAACTATACATTCTACAGAACAACAATCATTTAACAAAATAATTTACTACCACAGATATGTAGATGACATTTTAATATTATACAACAGCAACAAATGGCAAATCAAACAGCATTACATTAATACCACACACCATAACCTCATATTCACCCTTGAATTAGAAGAAAACAATAAAATAAACTTCCTAGACTTTACTATCACCAAACACAACACCAGACACAATTTCAAAATATACAGAAAACCAACAACTACCGATACTGTCATACATAATACATTTAATTAGCCCACACAACACAAACATGCTGCATTTAATCACATGTTACACCACCTAATCAATAAACATATGCTACAGAAAGACTAAGATGAAGGACTCAATACAATAAAATACATCGCTCAACAAAACGGCTACCAACATACACTCATAGACAACATACTCAAGAAAATTAAACATAAACATCATCAAACAGCCATGCAGTCAAACCACCTTAAAAACCACAACAAATACATATCTCTTACCTACCACAACAAAAACACACAAAATAGCATCCACATTCAAAAAACTTGATTACCAATTATCTTACATAACAAAAAACACTTTAATACAGCACATATAACCTTTTCAAAAACAAACAGACAAATACAAACTATCAGGTATTTACAAATTAACATGTAACGATTGCTCCAACTATTTATCGGTCAAACAGGTAGGCCATTCTATAGACGCTTCGAAGAACACATTGTTAAAAGAAACCGAAGAAATTAAAAATCCAGCTATACAAAGAACCTAAAAAACACGCAACACACACACACACGGACATACATACTAATTTAAACGTTCTCTACATATAAAAACAAAGTAAAAAGCTAACAACTCAAAAAAACAACAAAAAATACGAGTTATACAAACACTACACAACAGATAAAGAAAACATATTAAATGATCACACACGTTTTCAAGCCAACAGCCTTTTCCATTACTTTTGTACCTAACACAATGCCACCAGTAGAGAGTTACTTTCGTAAAAGGAACGACTGTTTTGAAACTCGTCAGCAAGTAAGGAATTACGTATTCACTTAGTTAAGCAATTTTTAATTATAGTTTAATTAGTGAATTCAAGATGATTACATCATGCAACATTGAAATTTAATTGTTTCTGGCCTGTTATAGTTTTCCTACCAATATGAAAACAGCCTTTATTAAAAATACTCTAATTTTTAAATCTATCTACAATTTTTATATAAATTATTGATATTTTTATAAAATTTAATTTTAAGATTGATTACACCAGTTGTACCAATGATTTTCAGAATGTGTGTATGTCTATTCATTCGAAATATTTTGTATTTTAAAAATTTGTGTATAAAATTATACAATCAATTTAGATGTAAGCCGATATATTAGTTGTAATTGTATTTAAAGATAATTAAAAATAAATTCACAAAAAAAAATTGTCTATTTTAATAAAAGTGTATAGCTTACTTTTAGTACAAAGTCTTGAATTATCTTTACACTTTTATGAAAAGTTGCTCCAGCGCTTGACCAGTTGTAAATAATGTCAGGTGAAAGCCATGGCTTAAAAGAGCGGTATAACACAGCAAAACATATCCTGAACATAATATTAATTATGAAATCAATTTAATAAATGATTACAATATTAATGAAAAATAAAACAACTATATAATAACAAAATATATAATAAACAAAATGAGTACAATAAATATGTAAAAATTATCAATTTTATTTGCAGTACAATTCCGCAGGATATATCAAAATTTGCTGATTACCGTAGTACTTATTACCATAATTATTATTTTTGAAATACATTTTTTCATGGTACTAAAATATTATAACTAAAGTGATTGCAAAATCTCTGCAATATCTTTGAAACGGGTCAGCAAGTAAGCAATTATGTATTCACTTAGTTAAGTAGTGTAAAATTAGTTTAATCAGTGAATTCAAGATGATTACGTCAAGAAACTTCTATGTAATAGTTAATATTCTACTCATTGATTACACTTAATAAAAAAACAGCACTTACTGATGTTACTAGCATATTCATTTTGCGCTAGATCAGTCCGTTCTTCAGAGCTGTGAGTAATGGACAAGATTCCATAGGGTTTTTCCAAGTAAAATCAATAAGTGGATGTTTTAAATGTTAAAGTGATTAAGATTCACCGAACGTAATGGACTACAAAATTCAAGAGTTTACTAGAAGTTGTTTGTACAACCCAAAAACTGCAAATCATTATGCTTTTATAATTTCATTAAGGTGAAAATTGTTTTGCAGTAAATATGTAATTTTTTGTCAGGTTCTATTCAAGTTAATGTATTTTCTCAATCGTAGGCATACAATTACAAAATAATTATTGAGTTGAACTTACTGATTGATTGCTTTTTGAAACTCGAGTTCATTCATTTCACTTCCTATTTTAGTTGCCATGGCAGTTTCTAAATGAAAAATATACAATAAAGCAATTAGTAAGTGGAAAAAATAATAATATGAAAATAGTAGAATATTAATATGATAGAAAATATATTAATAGGAAACAAAAACATGCAATGTACTGATCAGTAACCAAATCAATCAATATAAACAACAAAATATTTGCTAGACATAATATATAAGAAAATATTTAGCTACTAAATATTATACTTTTAAAAAGTTAAAGCGTTTTCCCATTGTCATTCTCATGTAAAGACATGTCTCACTGGCCCAAACTGATGTCATCAGAAATCAAAAGTGTAAGTGATACGTTTAGAAAGGTTTTTATGTAAAAATATGGATATTTTAAAGTTAGTTATTAATTAGCAAGAATAAATTGTGTTCATTTTTACTTTATTCCTTAAAACAATCTTATCCTAAAATAAATTTAGAATTGAGTACAAATACCTGTATGAAGTAAAGAATGGGTTATAAATGTTTATACTTCACATACCACTTATAATATATAAGGTGTATTTATCTGTATAAGGTTGGACATCAAACTCTTCTTTGGTTAGCTCTACCTCAAAATCATTGGCCATTTTTCTAAAGTTGCTTTCAAAAATTTCAACATAGTTTTCTAAAATTTTAAAATGAAATGCTGGTGTAATTAATTTTCTATGTTTCCACCAAAGTTCACCTGAAATTTAAAAACAAAATATTATTTTCTGATTAAAAAAAAACATACAATGCACTGTATTTAATACTTGTAATGAGGTTATTTAGGTACAACTCCTAAATATGCAAATAACTGGAACACCAGTTTATGAGAAAATGACTCAGGAAAAAGTGGAAAAAGTCATTTTTAATTTCAATGCTATTTCTCAAAATCTGAAATTTTTTATAATTTTATTTTATTAAAATACTGGTATACTACCACAAAATAATATATTAGTACAGATACGTAGATGACATCCTAATCCTATACAACGGCAACATACGACAGATAAACACCTTCCACAATTATATAAACAAATTACACAATAACATAAACTTTACACTGGAAACATAACAGAACAAAATCAACTTCTTAGACCTAACGATAACAAAACAAAACAACAAACACACATTCAAAATATACAAGAAACCCACCACCACAGACAGAGTTATACACAACACATCCAATCACCCCACACAACACAAACATGCTGCCTTCCACTCCATGATACACAGATTAATCAACATATCCATGAGCAATGAAGAAAATATAAATGAACTAAACACAACTAAAACACATCCCATAAAAACACACCTTGATAGACAGCATAATGCGCAACACACAATAAACACAAAAATACATAACACTTACATATCACGACAACACATCACAAAAATTAGCTTCCTCGTACTGCAAACTTGAACACTAAGTAGCATTCACCACATCCAACTCCATTAAAGAAACACCAACACAGTTCAAAAACACACAAGGATAAACACAACAGGACAGGCGAATACAAGATTACATGCAAAAACTATCCCAGCTTTTACAAGGGACAAGCAAAAGTTAGTTTTACATACATGTATATTAATTGTATCAATAGAAATTAACAGTTATTTTTTGATAATTAATTATATTCTTTAGTTTTTGTTTGTCTGTTTCTCTTTTTTATAAGACTTTAAGTTTAAACCTGATAATAAGTTACCTAATTTAGGTTGTTCATAGTAATGTGTAATAATTATAACCATTAAAAAAACATACACATGCACTCACACACCATACTCTTTGCATCATTATTTTATTGTTGTTTACAATGGGTAAATTTTATTACTATGCAAATACTATAAACATATAGGTAAACAAAAGTACAATTGAAAAAAAAAAACATTTTTAATGTCCAATCTCAACAAAATGTAGTACAAACATGGGAAACTAGTATTAGTAATATTTAAACATTTGGCAAAATGTAACATCTCTTAAAACCATCTAATTCCATTTTACTTGTGAGGGTGTAGCACTTTACACTCATTCAAGAGAATTTAATTTTTATATAATCACAGTAACTAAAAAATCAGATAATTCTCAAGGTCTACAATACAAGGTAGCCTAACTGGTCAAACCAATAAAATAAGATTGCCTAGTGTTTTAGATGATTTGAAATTTTGGAAAAAATTCAAAATACAACACAACACCAACAACAAAGATAAACTACAAGCACCAGGCATATACAAATTAAACTGCAATAAGTGCAACAAGTTCTACATTGGGCAAGTAGGATGCAGCTTCAAACAAAGAATCGAGGAACACAAACAGAACACCAACTCAGCATATTACAATCACATAAAAGAAACAGTACACAAATACACAGACATTTACCATAACCTAGAAATCTTACACATCAACAAAAAAAAGACCACATCTCTACACACTAGAACAATATGAAATTTACAAACACACAAAATACAAAAACGTTAAACAAACAAAACCAATACAAATCATACATACGCGTTGATACTATCAAAAACCTTCCTTTAAATCCGTTACAGCTTAACCCAACATCTCCAAGCAGAAGACACTGATAAAGATCACCACATAGCGATCGAAAACGTTCTGTCTCAGTAAGTTTTTACAAATTTACAAACTTTAAAGTTTTGAGAGTCATAAACTAATGTTAAAGTGATTAATGAAGTTTCACCGAAATGGACCACAAAATTCAAGAGCTCTATTAGGAATTCATGATTATTTGTTTTTAAATATTAAACAAATAGAGGTTTATTAATTATATTCAGAAATTCTATTCAGGAGTTATTTACTCTACATTAAATGTATTTCTTACATCATTTGAATTTGCTTCTCAACAGTTTGTTTTCTAAACAATGATAATAAACAAATGTCATACCTTGTGCTGTTGTGAGACCTGATCCCAACCATGCCTTAAGATGTTCATACAAAGGTGGTTTATTTACATGAACTTTACTGCCTAAAATTATCTAGAAAATAATGAAAACCCATGAATATAAACAAGATAAGTGCAAAATAGATTTAAATAACACTTTACACCATAGCTGTAATTTAAGTATAGGAAATATTCTCCAGAATTAATACAATTATTGTATTATACAACTTAGCTCAGTATAGTAAATAATATACAGTTTCAACAAGATTGTAAACAACTTGAAAAAATTCCATATTTTTAAATATATTTTGCTGTAATTTGTTAAACCTATATTTGAAATGTTTACTCTTGAAAAGTGTGATTTTTTAATTTGAAAAATAAACATTATTAGACCTCACAGGCCAATGATTTGTTCTAAGTATGAAAATTGAAAAACTTCAAAAGGTACTTTTCATTTAATGAAGATTTATTTTTCAGTTTACATTTATTGGTTTTCAATATATTGTCGTATAAGTACATTATACTTTTTTATTATTAGGAGATCAAACTAATCCAACTGGCCTCTTTCATGGAAAAGATAAATAAGACAGCGACAAGAAAATAATAAATCGGAGTTATTTATATAAAGAGTATTAAAGTGTACACTCTTATCAAATTGGATCTATTACACATAAAGACAAATAATTATTCTGTCAGTTTCTGCATAAAAATATGTTAGCTATTATTTAATATTTTAAATAACATCTTTACTATACATTTTATAAATACTAAAAAAAATAGTTCTTAACTAGGTAGGTCTTTCTTAGTGAATAAGATTTAAGAGTACTCTTAGTAGATATTATTTCATAATTTAAAAATACAACATAAATTCAAAAGCCTTAAATAAGAGTTTAACATAAGCAATTGAAGCAATGTACAATAAAATAAAGTAAAATTAAAATGAAACACTGTGTAGTCTAACAATTTACTTGGAATTAGAGTAATCATTTAAAACTTCTTGAATCATATGCATATGTATATTTTTATATCAATAAGGAAGACTATCATATGCCTGCCTAAATTTTCTTGGTCTTTGTTTTAAAGCGATAATTAGATCAATATGAAAAAAATTAATAATTAAATGACTTTTACTAGATGAGTAAAAATTAAAATGTTTTACTTCCAAACACTTCAGACTAAATAAGGAAACAAACCTGTTTTCTGAATTTTTATTCCTATATTTTCCATGTTTACACTTTTAGTAATAAAAACCATTATTAAAGGATTTGTAGTATAAAAACTTCTTTCATATGTGACTCCATTTGGTCTGTAAGTTTAGGAATGTTTATATTTTAAATACTATTATGTGTAAATAAAAATTGTGAATTCATTTTTAAAGTACAAGATGGAAAAAGTATTGTGTTTAACTTTAAGGTATTAATTTGTATACCTTTTAATAATTTGACTAGCTTAGAAGCATGCTAACTTTAAATATTAATCTTTATTTTGTCTTCAAAGCAGAGATTTTAAAATATAAAACAGTATTTTTTACTCAGAAAAGAAATAAAGAAATGCAAAGAGATGTTTAGGTCTATACTCGCATATTATTTTTATTTAGGAATAATACTCACTTCCATATTTTCAGCAGAAGTTATCACGACATACAATGATCTTCCGATCCACACTGCGCACGCATCACCATATTTCTCTCCAATTCGGTTTATATTGTTCAGAAATTCTGAAAAGTGTAGGATTTAAACATAATCTTTGGTTCCTTATAAAAGAATTACATTTATTTCAAAATAATAAGTAAGAATCATTTTCCCCTTTGGCTTTGTGCCATTAAAAAAAAAAGATCAGATAGATATGCTAAGGAAACAAAGTTCAATCTGTAATTCACTTTAAGTTAACAATTAACAACTTTTAGTTAACAAATATCTGGCTGCAAGTAATAGCAAAAGTGTAATTTGTACATATTTATGTTAATTGTAATTATAAAATAAAAAGTAACTAAAATAATTTTTTTCCCGATCTCAGTAGGAACTGACTTAATTTCTTTTTATATTACTTGTTTCGATATTTAATGCAATTTAAGAAATATCAGAACGAATATCTATATTTGTTTAAGTAATCTGGAGATGGTCTTACATTTGAGTGATATTTTTTTTGTAATTAAAAAGAAATACAAGGTAGAATTGGTGAATCAAAAACTCTGATTTTTTTTAACTACCTAACTATGTTGTTACTAATAATTGTAAAACATTTATACTGAAGTATGACTGTAGAAGAATTAGTAAAGTATATATATATATATATATATATATATATATATATATATATATATATATATATATATATATATATATATATATATATATAATTGTCAAGTGGCTCTTCTATAATAATATTTTTTTTTAATATGTTTTTAAACATAAACGATGTTTAAAATTAATTTAGTCACTAAGAAAACTTCATTGATTCAGTAATTTCAGATCTTAACAAACATTGGAAAGAATGTGGAGATGAAAAAAACACAATTTCAAACAAAAATAATAACAAATTACATTTTTGTTATTACTTGCGACCAGACATTTGTTAACTAAAAGTTGTTAATTGTTAACTTACACTCAATAAGTTAACAACAATGTAAGTTAACAATTAACAACTTTTAGTTAACAAATGTCTGGTCGCAAGTAATAACAAAAATGTAATTTTTAATTTACAACTAGCTCGTCATGAACAGCAACAAGATTTCGATAAAAAATAATAAATTTACTCAAATTTTTTTTATGAATGTGATTGGAAAACAAGCAAAAATATTTTAAAAAATTCGTCAAGACATTGCATTTCAGGCTATAGTTTAGATCTTTGTTAAGGTTTTGATTTTTTTAACAAATAGGCCTACATCTACAATAAATACAGATACCTCCTACTCAGGTCAAACAATTGAAATGTTAAATTTATACCGAAAAAAACTGCTTAGTAATAAAAAAAAACTATAAAATGTATACATAAAAAGTTAGACTATTATCTACAAAGAATGAATAAGGCAGGTGATTGAAAAGAAATAGCTATGGAGTTCTCTTAATAATAAAATATACATGGAATGTTAAATTATGTAATAAAATGTTAATTCTTTAAATAATAACATTTTATACCTTTAATTATTAATAATTATCAAAATTTATATTATTTATTGAACTGTTGATTATTAGATACCAGTAAAAGATATTGTTTTTGGATTTGTATAAGAAGAAATAATGGAAGATAGAGGTAATTTTTTAGATAGTGTATAAATGAGTCACCAAATGAGAGATCAAAATCGCTTTAAAGCATATCAATCAAAATTTATTCAAATTGATACCAAACAGTTATAGTTATAGAGCTATTAAAATTCACTAAATTAAAAAGAGTGAGGTAAATCAGGAATTCATTTCTGTAGACACAAGTAAAGGTTCATCCTGAAGCAGAACTCATGTACCAGGCAACCCTTAAGGGAAAGCTGTAATTCACTGGAGTTAACTACGAGTATATAAGGAAAAGCTGTAATTCACTGGAGTTAACTACGAGTATATAAGGAAAAGCTGTAATTCACTGGAGTTAACTACGAGTATAGTCAATTCGTTTATTGCAGTTATACTCAATACTTACCGTATTGAAATGTACTTTAATATGAAAGAGATTTCATTTATACTCGTACGTGATATAGTATTTCCCAGATTGTAAAACTGAAGATAAATAAAATAATGTAAATAAAAATCTTAATTCTACTCTCAGTAAAAGTAAAGGCTTACTTTGCCCAAACCTACCTTGTGAGTCTGTACCAAACTCCAGAGCATTGCCAATTATAGGCAGAGGTTTCGGAACTCCTTTTAGTTTGCTTGCTAACTCCATGAACCTTTTCGTTTTGTCGCTTTTATTTAAATGCCATAAAAACAAGGCAATACTAATGGCAACAATAAAAATCCACATATTATAGCCTGTCTTTGAATACAAATTGTAAAACCTGTAAATTAAAAAAATTGAAATATTACTGCACTAATTCTGGTAGAAATTGAGAAAACGTAGTTTTTATTATATCAAGTCAAATTCCTATATTACAACGTTTTTTTACAAAGTTTTCTATTTAACAAAATTTTTAACGGGATTTTGCCACTGAAATAATTTTTTGTACTATTTTTTTTTGTCTATTTCATAAAATAAATTTATATTTAACGAAATAAAACAGTAATCTGTATTGAAAGCATTGCCTTACTCCAGGGATACCCAAGACTTCCCAGACAAGAGAAGATTTCAGGTGGTATGCTTCACGTGACCTCGTCCCGCTTACCCGGGCGCTGACAATCCCTTTCTCTCCCATGCTTCACCTATCGTTTCGTTCCACCAGCTTCGTGAATGTTTACATCTACGTAGAAAAAAAGGAGTGATTTGGGAGATAGATATAACGTTTTTATGTTGTGTTAAGCATAACTAGCTGTTGTGTGTGATTTTGTTGTGCTTCCATAGTAAACTATGAAATGGTTCCTGGTGAACTGTGGGACTTCAAAGGATAGTGTTAAAAAACCTAAACTGCAGGGCAATCGTAAATACAACAAAGTCTACTTAAAACTTGGTTTTATTGTTTAATTTGGTGCGGAAAACAGTGTCAATCCCACTTTTCTCTGTGTTGTTTTTTTTTAAACGCTTTCGAACCAAAGTATGAGGTCTTCTCTGTTGATGCATCACCAAAACACAAAGCACTCTGATTTGGTTAGTGAGC
This sequence comes from Prosapia bicincta, assembly GCA_036971475.1. Classification (NCBI taxonomy): domain Eukaryota; kingdom Metazoa; phylum Arthropoda; class Insecta; order Hemiptera; family Cercopidae; genus Prosapia; species Prosapia bicincta. Next base: position 197,164,417 of record JBAIZL010000005.1, read on the forward strand.
CGATTGAATTTTTAAAAGGAAATCTACCTTTCAAGAATGAAAATAAATAAATGACACACATTGTAAATACTGACACTAACTTAATGAAGTCATCCTACCTTGCTAGTTATAGGATTGCAAAAGATGCAAAGGCTCACACAAAGGTATTACCTTTTTACTATCAGCTGTTGTGGGTATGGTTTAAGCTGTTAGGAGAAAAGCAGCCTAAAAAATATCACTGTCAAACAACCCAGTGAATAGGTGAATTGCCAAAATGTCTTCCAGTATTGAAGAACAAGTGTGTTTAAAATTTTAAGAATGCACATATTTTGCAGTTCAAGTAGACGAAAGCACCGACACAACAAACATGGCGCAGCTACTTGTATTTGTACAATTTGATTATCGTGAAGACGTTATGGAAGAGTTTTTGTTTTGCAAACCACTTGAATTTAACACTACAGTGGAACTCATTTTTAACACGATTAATGATTATGCACTGAAAACAGGCACCCCTTGGTCAGAGTGTATTGGTTTATGCACAGACGTAGCAAAAGCTTTGTCAGGAAAACTGACAGAACTAGCAGTAAAAATAAAGAAAGTTTCTCCTGAATGACGAAGTACACATTGTGTAATCCACTGGAAATCATTAGCTGCTAAAGGCATGCCGGGAAATCTGATCTCTGTTTTATCAGATGCCATGAAAGTTATTAACTAGGGCTCTTAATTCAAGATTATTCTCCTTGAAGAGTGATGATATGGGTGGCAATTACAAAACTCTTCTCTTGTATACGGAAGTGAGATGGTTGTCTCTTGAGAAAATTTTCATACAACTGTTCGAACTTAGTTCAGAAGTTTTAATGCTTTTAACTGAAAAAATAGTAAGATGTAAAACTTGTTCTGTGAGGAAGAACGATTGTCAAGATTAGCATTATCTAGCTGGCACTTTTGATAAGACTCGAAATGCGAATACAACACTCTTCGCAGCCAATGACAAAAAAAACTCTTTTAAAAAAAAAACTTTGGTCTTTTTATGTTCGCAAATACAGTATTTATGTGAAGAATTTCACAGGATTTACTATGTGTCATTTTTAGAAAAAATTATATATCTCCAAAGCCATTTGTGTTTGTTGATATAATTCTGCACCAGGAAGTCCTTCAAGAAAGTTTTGATAAATATTTCTTCGAAGAATATATCAAAATTGACAGGTCAAGAAGCTGACCAAATGAGTTGAAACTGCAGGAGAAATTAATCAATCTAAGATAAGGCAGTTCCATGATAGATGTTTTTAAAGATAAATCATTGATAGAGTTCTAGATCGGGTGTAAATCCGAGTATCCAATGCTTTTCCTGAAAGCTATGCTGTTTTTGATGCCTTTTGTAACTAGTTATTTGTGTGAGAGTGGTTTTTCTGAACTGTTGTATATAAGGAATAAATATAGAACAAACTAACAAGTGTTGAAGAGGGACTTCCAAATAAAATTAAGTTCAATTACTCCTGCAATTGACTTTTTACTCACTGACAAATAGCAACAAGCTTCGCATTAATCAAAATACACATTGACCTTTGTTGATTTGCACGTAGTTTTGGCTGTTTGTTTTTACAAATTGTGTAAGAAGTTTTTGTATGGATATTAGTATTAAATAAAACTGTAATGTGCATAATTGTTTTACTTTTCTTTTATTATCTTATTGTTATTGAAAACTAATGGAAAAGTGAATGAATAATTAAATAGAAAGCTTTATTGCTTATTTAATAAAAGAAAATAAATAATGGTCATGTTTCTGATAGAAAATGTGTTCTAAAAATTAGGATCTGCAATGTGTTGTAAGATAGGAGGTCTTTTCTTCAATCTACTCCACGCAATGGTGGTGGTGGTACTCCGAAATCTTCAAAAACCTTCAGGTGATATGCAATAGCTAGAATGTTTGGAGCCCCTGCCCTACTCATTCATCCCTTGCTATACAGGTCGGGCGGGTAAACATATAGAATTAGAATTCTTGTAATAGCCTTTCAGGCAACAAAATCTTTGTCATTCTTATAGTACTGGAATTAGCCAAAATTGCAAGAGTTACACAAAGCGTAGAACAAGAAATGCATTTTAACTTCAGTCTCATTTACGTTACCTATATTATTTGATTACATGTTCACTCGAGTTACTACTTGTAAGTGAAAACACTTGTACATATATTAGTACGTTACACTTGCCTATTGTAGCACTTACGTTTTTGATTATTGAGACAACCATTTTGGGAGATGTGCCCCATTGTAAACTCAGATCGTAACTCAGTTACTTAGACTGTAACTCAGTTACAGAGAGAGTTACAGTCTGAGCTGACAATGGGACACATCTCCCGAAATGCCCATCCTCAATAATCAAAAAAAGTAAGTGACTATACGCACATGCAAGATACTAATATATGAACAAGTGTTTTATGTTAATTACCTGTGCATTTTATCTATTAAGAAACCATGGCAGAAAACAGGGTGATATTTTGCTAGAAAAGGTGCAAACTTTAGTGGAGTTAAAAAAGATGTTGCATTAAAGTACTTTATACCGCCAAGCAGTTTATCAACGATTTTGACACACAACCTGCCTTCTTTCCACCAAACGTTACCTTAAAACGTAAGCCAATAGACCTAGGAGTAATAAAAAGCGTGAAAATGCAATACCGGAAGCGCATATTAAAGAAACCTTTAACGACAGTAGAAGATAATCGGGCCTTAATAGGTTTAATTTCATTTAGATCTCTATAAGGTATTTCAGACATCGTTAAAGTATGGAAAGATGCCGCTACAGAATTGTTAAAAAAAAAACAAGTTTTTCACCAGAAGCTGGCCACAGGGGCGATGAAGATTTCTAGTGACTGGGAAGAATTAAAACTAAAGGCATTGTTGATAACAATGCAGAAGTAATAGATTAGTCAACATGGACAGTAACATAAAGTTATGGTTTACCGACAGAAGATAATATCCTGGAAAATGTGCTGAACAAAGTAAATAAAGAAGATTTTAGTATGACATACTAGACCAAAAGCTGTCGGATAAGGAAGTATTTACGGCATTTTACACTATAAGATGGTATAAGCTATATTTCAATTTTGAGATGGTAAAAAATAGTTAATTTAATTTTAAAGTCTTAAGAAAGTACAAACCATCTTATGAACGAATAACTTTACTGAGAGAGAATGTTTTCGATCGCTATGTGGCGATCTTCATCAGTGTCTTCTGGCACCGAACGAAATGGACTACAAAATTCAAAAAATCTTTTAATGTCTACCTATAGGTTATCTGACTTTGAAGCTAATTTAAACTCTTTTGACATAATTCTCGGGTTGGTTATTGTTACGTTTCTGAAGTAATCAATATATATATATATATATATATATATATATATATATATATATATATATATATATATATATATATATATATATATATATACAGTACATACATTAGTGTCCAGCCCCGGTCGCGGCTTTGTCCGCGTAATTTTAAAGTTGACACACTTTATATAAACATCATAATGATAGTTGGTAGTACATAATGCATATATTTACTAATATAAGTATTATTTATTGATAATTGACTCAAAAAAATTAGTAAAAAGTAGTTTTTCAATGGCTTATCTCAAGACGTGATGGTAATAATTAACTAATAATACACACTGACTTTCAATTATAAAATTTCTTGACTCAAACGCGTTTCGAAGGCAATGTCGACAACCTCGCTTCTATGATATCAGTTTGTAATATTTATAACTCAATGACGAAGCCATTATAAACGAACTCGTTTGAGCTGATAAATTATTACTTGTGATTCAATTGCATTATCAATAAATTATTGAAAGTGATATAAGATTTAAAAGCGTACATACATATATCCACATCTTTAACAAAACAGTCTGTTCAAACATGAGTAAATAATATATGACAATAATACCAGATTCATCTCTAGCAATTTTTAATTTCTAAAAAAATATTTTCAGAATGGTTAGTATGTAGCCGCACAAACACTTGACATTGATAAACTGACTCCACTACTTAGGTTAGAGTGACCTTGAAGCTATGTTTTTGGAGCGCGGAATACTTGATCGACCGGAAATTTGTACTAGAATCATCACACAACCCTCAAACCGTATATTTTTATTATTCTTGCGAAATATATCGACCAAAAATTACCGCCTGATAATACCGGACGCGTTGCTCATGGATTAGTTTATGTTTATTCTATTTACAGTCGTTAATAAGGTGATATGGGAAATAATAAATAACAAAGCCCTTAAGTTTTAAAAATGAAATTAGTAAACTAAGTTATCCTATCTTGTTTCTTGCTCGAAAAATTTCGTGGGAAATTTGCTTCCGAAATTAAATAAAAACGATTCTGGTTACAGAAGAGAAACTAGACTTAATAAAACTTTATTTGTTTATCTACCACTCTTATTATGGTACAGTCTATTTTGGAAAGTAGTTAGACCCAGTAAACCCACACGCAATGCCCTCAAACAATAGTTATGCAAGAGATAAGACTAATAAATAACGTAAAACATTTATGACTTTTTTTTATTTAAAGACCGGTAAAACGACTTTTTCTGTAGTTGTTCTATCGATAAGGTGGCGTCATTTTTATAAAAACAAAATAGTGGCTTGTGATATATCTGTTGTAGGCCTACACGTTTTATTGGAAACCAAACAATTTAGCGTGAGGTAAAAAATGAGTAGTGTACTTAAATAACGTATATTTAATTAAATAATTACTGTAATTAAGTGATGTAAAGTAGCCTATATTACCAAATAAATGTTTAAATAAAAGTCTAATACAGTACTTTCAAACAATACGTCCTAATTGTTAATGTTGCTAGCAACACAATCGGCGAACCTTTCTAAATGAAACTTTGTAATCGAAATAACTTCTAACCTTATAAAAGATAGAGTAGACCTAAATGTAAAAAAATTAGAAAGTTATAACTTTTAAATAAGTTCACTGCCTTCTTTCAAATGAATTATAAAACATGGAGATTCTAGAATGAGGAAGTCTTGATTTTCAACAGCAAGATACAGTAGGCTATATTACACTTAAAACCACTTAAATATCAATAAAGGTGATTTCCAACCACAATGATTGGTTATAGGCAGGGGCGTAGCCAGAGAGTGACACAGGGGGCACGTGCCCCTCCAAACTAATTAATTTTAGGAAAAAATATTACCCCTATAAAACAGCACTTGATTTTTAGCAAAACAGTTTCTCTATGACCCAACAATTGTGTAATTTTAAGCGCCAACATAGCATAAAATATGATTTCTAAATATAAAAATGTCTAAAGTTTCCCCGGGAGGTTTCCACCCCCTACCCTCCGGTTGTATCTCCCGCAAACATCGTCTTGGCTACGCCACTGGATAGGCTATAATTATACAGGCCTAATGCCAGGTTGTCGTGGAATAAATTTGCAAATTGACTGGTTGGAATTAAGCAGATTTAAGCACGTAACCTGTTTTAGAGTAGCCTATTGAGGGCAATTATGAACAATTTTAACTCCTACAAATAAAATTAGTACTTTCACAGAATTTGTTACAGAAGAAAATGCAGCAAATTTCTGAGCTAATGAAAAGCCGTAACTAGGTAGAATGAAAAATACAAGTATTTTACAAACCTGAAATTTAAAAAAAATTGAAAACTTTTTCCCAATGATAAATATGAAATAAAACCTCTTATATGTTTGAGAAATACTTTTTAATTGCCCTATATCGACAAGACTAAATGTACTTCTGAAAATTAAATAGATTAATAAATAACAAACAAGTACAATTAATTGAATAATAACAAATATATTTGAGTACAGTTTTCTGCCATTCCTAGCATTTCAATATTCTCCTCTGTTAACGCGTTTCGGAGTAACTCCATTTTCAAGTTGGTCGCAAGAAGTAAGAGTAGGCGATTGAAGTTTTAAAAATGGAGTTACTCCGAAACGCGTCAAGGAAGAGAATATTGAAACGTTAGGAGTGGCAGAAAACTGTACTACATATAGAAATACTGCTAACAGAAATGAAGATGACTATAGGCCTATGAATAATAACACCATTATTAATAAAATTAATAAAATTAGGAATAATAATAATGAAAAAAATTAACAAAACAATGACTTAAAACCTCCAGAAAGATTTCTAACAAATGTTACAGAAAATTTCATATCATTACGAGTCTCCTCTTGGGTACATGTAACTCCAAGTTCGCGACCTAAGGGGGCGATCGAATAATTTCCGACCCAGATGCGGTTGACGGGTATGTGGTAAGTAAAATAACACTCGCAGACCAATGACTAGGTGACATCCTCCACCTTACTAATGTTTCCCTGTTCCATTACGTAGATGACAGCATGCTCCAATACAGCTCATGGAGCATTAACGCCACGAAGACCATTCAGGGAAGCCGGACCTTCTATCCTCGTGGGTACAGAATGGAAAACTGCTGTAAATACCGAAAAATCGAGGCGATCTGTTTCACTGAATGGATAAAACCGCAGATTGGAGCCATCACCCTCAAAGGGAGACCCACAGTCTGGAAGTATTCCATCAAATACCTTGACATCCTATACCATCCTACATCCTAGACAAGCGCTTGTACTCCTCCTTTCACCTTACCATTCCATTGAAAAAAGTAGAGTAATCCCTCCCAGGTTATACCCCCTCCTAAGAAGTCCCTAGTGTACTTCATGCTCCTCCGTCTTGTTACCACGTATGCAGATCCTGTTTTGCGGACACTTTACCCAATCTTGAACTCTTCTTGAATCCTTTCCAATTTCCAATCCTTCCGCGCTCCCACTTAAGTGGACTGAGCTATAGTCCCAAGCCATACGAAACTACCAGAAGCTCAGTCAACCCTCCTTCTAACGAAACTCAGCGACCCCGAACCAAAATCCTCCTTGATCCCACATAGGCCTAACCCCTTCTTCCAAGCAACCTCCTTTCCTTTGACACCTTTATTCCCTCCTGCCTCAAAGTAAGTTAGATTGAATTTCCTTTGTAAATAGTTTTAAAGTACACTCACACAAACTATAAATTACTTGTAGGCCTACTTTATTTTACGGGTTATTTTACAATTTTTGCCATCTTTTAAATGCAGTATAAACGTCTTTTGTTAGTAGTAAGAAAGCCTTCAGCCCCCTCTTACTAATGTTATGTGTAAGTTAGTTCTAATGTGATTTTTACGATACTTTATGTAAAAACTCTTATCCTATCTCTTTGTAACTTCAATGTAAATTTTTAACTAAGTTTGATTGTGTAAAGTTATTAATCCGCATTTCTACTTTTATATGTTAAATATATTCACACAGGTTATCACATGTGAAAATATCACAATGGAAAAATGTCAGTCAATCAGGCAGAATCCCCGAAAGTCAAATAATAAAAACAAAAACGCCTTTCGTTCTATCCGGCCAAAGAACTGCCTGGCGTTGAAGAACCCCCTCCTCAGATCCAGCCCTCACAACAAAAGTCATGTTTCCACATTTCTACCCGTGTTCAGTGTCGCGACAGTCAGACGCTGAATAGCCTCGGGGGCCATCAAGTCTTCTCCTTCTCTGACTGACGGAACCAAGAGGAACAGATGATATCTCAAAGTTGTAGTCAAAGCATTAGCAGAAGGGAGGTTTCAAAATACAGACGCTGCATAACCTCGGGGACCATCAGTCTCCTCCTTCTCTGACTGACGGAACCACTAGGAACAGATGATGTCTCAAAGTTGTAGTCAAAGCACTAGCAGAAGGGAGGTTTCAAAATACAGACGCTGCATAACCTCGGGGACCACCAAGTCTCTTCCTTCTCTGACTGACGGAACCACTAGGAACAGATGATGTCTCAAAGTTGTAGTCAAAGCACTAGCAGAAGGGAGGTTTCAAAATACAGACGCTGCATAACCTCGGGGACCACCAAGTCTCCTCCTTCTCTAACTGACGGAACCACTAGGAACAGATGATGTCTCAAAGTTGTAGTCAAAGCACTAGCAGAATGGAGGTTTCAAAATACAGACGCTGCATAACCTCGGGGACCACCAAGTCTCTTTTTTCTCTGACTGACGGAACCACTAGGAACAGATGATGTCTCAAAGTTGTAGTCAAAGCACTAGCAGAAGGGAGGTTTCAAAATACAGACGCTGCATAACCTCGGGGACCACCAAGTCTCCTTCTTCTCTGACTGACGGAACCACTAGGAACAGATGATGTCTCAAAGTTGTAGTCAAAGCATTAGCAGAAGGGAGGTTTCAAAATACAGACGCTGCATAACCTCGGGAACCACCAAGTCTTCTCCTTCTCTGACTGACGGAACCACTAGGAACAGATGATATCTCAAAGTTGTAGTCAAAGCATTAGCAGAAGGGAGGTTTCAAAATACAGACGCTGCATAACCTCGGGGACCACCAAGTCTCTTCCTTCTCTGACTGACGGAACCACTAGGAACAGATGATGTCTCAAAGTTGTAGTCAAAGCACTAGCAGAAGGGAGGTTTCAAAATACAGACGCTGCATAACCTCGGGGACCACCAAGTCTCTTCCTTCTCTGACTGACGGAACCACTAGGAACAGATGATGTCTCAAAGTTGTAGTCAAAGCACTAGCAGAAGGGAGGTTTCAAAATACAGACGCTGCATAACCTCGGGGACCACCAAGTCTCTTCCCTCTCTGACTGACGGAACCACTAGGAACAGATGATATCTCAAAGTTGTAGTCAAAGCACTAGCAGAAGGGAGGTTTCAAAATACAGACGCTGCATAACCTCGGGGACCACCAAGTCTCTTCCTTCTCTGACTGACGGAACCACTAGAAACAGATGATGTCTCAAAGTTGTAGTCAAAGCACTAGCAGAAGGGAGGTTTCAAAATACAGACGCTGCATAACCTCGGGGACCACCAAGTCTCCTCCTTCTCTGACTGACGGAACCACTAGGAACAGATGATGTCTCAAAGTTGTAGTCAAAGCACTAGCAGAAGGGAGGTTTCAAAATACAGACGCTGCATAACCTCGGGGACCATCAAGTCTCCTCCTTCTCTGACTGACGGAACCACTAGGAACAGATGATGTCTCAAAGTTGTAGTCAAAGCACTAGCAGAAGGGAGGTTTCAAAATACAGACGCTGCATAACCTCGGGGACCACCAAGTCTCTTCCTTCTCTGACTGACGGAACCACTAGGAACAGATGATGTCTCAAAGTTGTAGTCAAAGCACTAGCAGAAGGGAGGTTTCAAAATACAGACGCTGCATAACCTCGGGGACCACCAAGTCTCCTCCTTCTCTGACTGACGGAACCACTAGGAACAGATGATGTCTCAAAGTTGTAGTCAAAGCATTAGCAGAAGGGAGGTTTCAAAATACAGACGCTGCATAACCTCGGGAACCACCAAGTCTTCTCCTTCTCTGACTGACGGAACCACTAGGAACAGATGATATCTCAAAGTTGTAGTCAAAGCATTAGCAGAAGGGAGGTTTCAAAATACAGACGCTGCATAACCTCGGGGACCACCAAGTCTCTTCCTTCTCTGACTGACGGAACCACTAGGAACAGATGATGTCTCAAAGTTGTAGTCAAAGCACTAGCAGAAGGGAGGTTTCAAAATACAGACGCTGCATAACCTCGGGGACCACCAAGTCTCTTCCTTCTCTGACTGACGGAACCACTAGGAACAGATGATGTCTCAAAGTTGTAGTCAAAGCACTAGCAGAAGGGAGGTTTCAAAATACAGACGCTGCATAACCTCGGGGACCACCAAGTCTCTTCCTTCTCTGACTGACGGAACCACTAGGAACAGATGATATCTCAAAGTTGTAGTCAAAGCACTAGCAGAAGGGAGGTTTCAAAATACAGACGCTGCATAACCTAGGGGACCACCAAGTCTCTTCCTTCTCTGACTGACGGAACCACTAGGAACAGATGATGTCTCAAAGTTGTAGTCAAAGCACTAGCAGAAGGGAGGTTTCAAAATACAGACGCTGCATAACCTCGGGGACCACCAAGTCTCCTCCTTCTCTGACTGACGGAACCACTAGGAACAGATGATGTCTCAAAGTTGTAGTCAAAGCACTAGCAGAAGGGAGGTTTCAAAATACAGACGCTGCATAACCTCGGGGACCATCAAGTCTCCTCCTTCTCTGACTGACGGAACCACTAGGAACAGATGATGTCTCAAAGTTGTAGTCAAAGCACTAGCAGAAGGGAGGTTTCAAAATACAGACGCTGCATAACCTCGGGGACCACCAAGTCTCTTCCTTCTCTGACTGACGGAACCACTAGGAACAGATGATGTCTCAAAGTTGTAGTCAAAGCACTAGCAGAAGGGAGGTTTCAAAATACAGACGCTGCATAATGTCGGGGACCATCAAGTCTCCTCCTTCTCTGACTGACGGAACCACTAGGAACAGATGATGTCTCAAAGTTGTAGTCAAAGCACTAGCAGAAGGGAGGTTTCAAAATACAGACGCTGCATAACCTCGGGGACCACCAAGTCTCCTCCTTCTTTTACTGACTGAACCAGTAAGAACAGATGATATCTTGAAGTTGTAGTGAAAGCATTAGCAGATGGGAGGTTTCAAAATCAAACCTTGGGCTTATAAATATTCGAGGTCGATGATAACTCTTCGCTACTCAGGAAAAGTAAAACATTAGATAGCCCAATAGCACGACTCAAACTGGGTGGATTCAAAAACAAAACATTCGATTGTTTTCAAATATGGTTTGATTAAATCTATAAAATGGTCGATATTCTTGTTTTCATGCGAAAATTAATTACTTCTTGGATATGGCTTTTAAAATTTTTATTCCTGCCATTAATATGGAGTTGGTTGTTCTCAAGATGCGAAAATTAGAAAAACAAAAAACAATTTTTTTCCTGCGGTGCTTTCTTTTTTCAGATATTTATTTCGAAGGATTAAGATTGACATAATTGTTATTATACCGCCTTGTTATATTCATAAGCAATGAAATATTTATTAGACACTGAAAAAAGGTCTATTTAACCTTTTAAAATACAAGTTGCCTCGTATTTTATTATAACTCTATAGACTTATATTCTAATTAAGTTAGCTTACCTAGACCTATTGTATTTTAATTATTTGGTCAAGTCTTCATATAATCATTTTTTAACAGCGATTTATTTCAGAAATAACAGTGAATTATTAAAATTGGCGGAATTTACAAAATTAACCTAGGCTATAGTTTTTGTTAATTTTGCAGCCAAAATATTGATTTCCTAGATAAAATTAATACATAAAAAGTCTGTATTTATTTCACAAGCAAACGACTGTTATTTATAAAAATGGCCATTTAAATTATCACCTATATTTGTAATACGATATTTGTAATAAAATGCTTAAAAAATAATGACGCCGGAATTATTTGTATGCATTATTTCAGATTTAAAATAGTACAGGATCCGTTCACTTAATATTAACCATTACAAATTTTTTCGTTCAATTCCTTCCATTAGTTCACACTCTCATTATAGGTTATATATCTTGTTCAAATTTGCAATCGTCAATAAAGTATTTTTTATCCATCCACTCATATGGATTTGTTTCCCATATGATATACAGTAGGCTATATATATATTCATAATGCTTCATTATCCTTCCTAGTCGATAATAGTCATAAAGTCTAATCGTCTTAAAGGTTTATTCTCAACTAACAGCTTCTTTTAAAACCCTTAATCATACTGATTGGAAAGGAAGATAAGGGGCTGTGCGCATGCTATTAAAGCTAAATAGACTGAGTGTTAAAGACTTTGTCTCTTGTAATATCGAACGTCAAAGGCTGAACGAAAGAAATTAAACGTTTGGACTGAAGAAAGCTATTCTACAAAATTGTTTCACGTTTTGTAATTCAGTGTAAATTTTAGAAGACACAAAATTGCCTTCAAAATAACTAAAAACAGAATATTTAAATATGAATACACATGACCATTTAAGAATTTTTTTCAATAGGTTACAGACATATACGCGCGCGCATATACATACAGACATATACAAACCTGCACCCTTACACAGACACCCATACATACATACATACATACATACATTGTTAATATATTAAACAATGTACATTTCAAAACTAGAATATTTATAAAAATAGTGATATTTTAATTATAATACTGTGTTCGAAATTTATATTTAGAAAATATTTTACCAGCAGTCTTGTTGTTTATATATATATATATTATTACTTGTAAATAATTTTTTCCACCACTAAGTGCAATAATTTTACCTTGTGTGATGAGGCCCCTTTCGGTCACTTGACCATTGTTCCAATTACTGATTATAAACTCACTAGAAAAATACCACATTTATAAAAACATACACATTAATGAACCTACAGACAAGATATGCAGACGATTTACTATTTAAACACTTTATACACGAGGTTCAAGAAGAAGTATGTATGACGTATACAAATACCAACATCACCGACCGAACATTCACATCAGAAAAATAAAGAAAAATAATCAGTGATTCGAGAATGGTCAAGTGACCGAAATGTGTCTCATCACACAAGGTAAAATTATTGCACTTATTGGTGGAAAAAATTATTTACAAGTAATAATAATAACTTCATAAAGTCAGTGCAACTGAAAAATAATGAACAACGTGAAATATCACGATATATATATATATATATATATATATATATATATATATATATATATATATATATATATATATATATATATATATATATAGCCTATGTGACTTGAAAAGACATGTTTTTATATATAGTCGTATAAAACGTCGCTTTTAACAGGTATAAAATATTATTCTCAATTTTCAAAGAATAATTGAAAAGTAAAGGTTAGGTAATGATAGCGTCTGGCTAATGTTAGCTTTAAGGAATATTGAGAAATATTATTTTGCTATAGTACTTTTTCGAAAGCAAATATTTTTCCATTAAGTTAGATATAAGAACTGAAGTAGGCCTACATAAAAGCTAAAGGTTAAAAGGTAATAAAATGTTTAAACCACCCTGCCTTACAAAAAGTTACAACACGTATACCATACACAATATCAAGAGCACAGAGGTACAATATATTACAATGAAAATATTGGAAATAACCCCAATACCACAAAAAAATAATCAAAAATAACAAATAAAACAAGTTACTTAAGATTAAACCCTTATGTACATTTCGATGACCATGCCGTCATCATCAGAGGGTCTTATAACAAAATTACAATCTAGCGAACAAGAAGTTACAAACTAGAGTGATCAGTAGATGACTCTAGTTTATAACTTCTTCTTTGCTAGATTGTAATTTTGTATTAAGATGACGATGACATGGTCATCGAAATGTATATAATGGTTTAATCTTAAGTAACTTGTTTTATTTGTTATTTTTGATTATTTTTTGTGGTATTGGGGTTCTTTCCAATATTTTCATTGTAACGTATAACATAGCTAATTAATTACATAAAGGGAATGTTTACACAAAATTTTCGCATTGTAGCTACTCAATTTTTAGTTTACAAATATATTAATTTACCTGATAAATTTAAAAGAAAATCGATATCTGTCTCAAAACAGGTTTTAAACATTGTAAGATATTAGTAGCTAAACTCTTAAGAAGACCTACGTTACTAAATAGTTCCAGAAGTTGATTTCCGTAGGCCTAAATGTATTTCTAAAATAAAATAGGCTATTTTCAATGTAACAAATTTTTTAAAACATATTATTCTATGTGATTGATAATCATAAATAAAGTTTTATAGATTTAAGGGGAGGCCACGGCTCAGCAATATTTTAATATCGGAAACAATTTCTATTTTAAAATTTGATATAGACCTCTTAGTAATCTATAATATACTTAATTAATCATTATTATTACTTCTAAATATTTATTGAAAAATTAAACATTTTAAATTAAATGATGAATTACAACTGCAAACCTTTTTGGTTAGGTCTAATCCAATTTGGTTCTTTCTCTGGCACTCTTCCAATCACAATTAAGCAAAATAGAAATACAAAATTCGAAACTTGTAATTAATAAACTCAAGTAAATTCAGGAACTTGTAAAACCTGTTACCAAGGCCTAGAGTTTTTTTTATATGATTCGGGTAAATAAAAACTATCCGACGTAAAAAGTTGTGTAGGTAACTTAAATATTCCAGTTCTGACGCACAATAATCAACATGACAGTTTACTGTCTGGTTACTATTATTGCTCTGTTTTAATGAGAATAGCGTGCTACTCGTCGTAAATTCTCTAACATAAATTACATTTGATAACTCGTATATGTTTGATCTTCATCCAAAACAAGCTTTTTTGCTCCGGCGTTACTTTTTTGTTAGACTTTTATAGGCCAAGTCAAAGACACACCAATGGGGGCTTTTGATCAGAAGCGCCTCCGGAAAACCGTAGAGCTTCGGAAAAAAGGAGTTTTTCACTTTTCACAACGGTAAACATTAGGAGTTCACACAAAATCTCGCTACACACTAGTTATTAATATAAACATACTAGTTTCGACGACGATGTCGTCATCAGCAGTGATTGGCTGATCACTTTTTGAAGTGATAATTTCTTTAGGCACGGTGAATAAAACACGAGGTTAAATCATTGCTTTCGCGTCACGCAGTTTCTGTAGCTCATAATTTACATCATATATATATATATATATATATATATATATATATATATATATATATATATATATATATCCGTCAGGTTACGCTATGAGTCACCTCAAAGTGAGTTAAATGATAACATGATTTCATGTAACAACTGATTTTGTGTTAGGCTATAGATTATGGATCAGCCGTTTTACACGTAAATTATTATTAAATAGTTTTGATCAACAAATAGTCAATAAATGTATTAATTTATTTAAATTTTGATAAATTTCAATATAATTAATTCAATATTTTGATAAGTTTCGATATAAGTAATTCAATATAACGATAATAGTAAGTTATGTATTTTTAATCCAATTTTTGAAAGGAAAACAATTTTTATACTTTTTAAATGACTAATTAGAATTGAATTTGTTGAAACAATTTGTGTTTAGTAAACATGTAATAAATGTTTTTGTTGCCCAAATTATTATAATATTAGCCATAACTATAGTAAATATTATTCTTTATTAAATATATTCCCCAAATAAAAATGTAAAAATCATTTTAAAAATGTATAAATTCGTATTCTCAGCGATTTGTGTTGAAAATTTTGCGAAACTATTACCTGTATTTGGTTATAACTTCTGTTGGGACTCCCCCAAGTGCCAGAACCAAATTTTTTGCTTGTATTTGTAAGGAAAATTTCACTCGTAAGGAACATGAACAGAACTTTGTACTCGAGGGACAGTTACATAAAAATACGTCATTTTGTTTAAAAGTTTTGTCGGTTGAGCTGCAATTATTTTCGATATATCCTATTATATACGTAGGTCTATATTATTTTACAATAAATTATCGTCAATCAATTTTCCACCTTTCTAGGCGACATTATAGTTCTAATTTTATTGGCAGAAGAGTTAAAACTATTGTTATAAATGATAAAAAATTCAAATTTTCAAAGTATATGACTGTGTAGTGTTTTTGTTTTCAGATAATCTCAAGTACCGCGCTATGAGCTGCCTCATAGATTAAAATATACGTAGATGTGATGTAACAATATAGCGAACGTGGCCGAAAATATAACCACTGTGAAAAGTTACACGTGGGAGTTTTAAAAATGTGTGGTGCAAGCTTTGATCAATTTTTAAAGTGACAATAATACAAATTCCATTTTGAAAACCTGTTTGTGATGAACGGAATCACGTAAAGGAAAAAGAAACTAATGTAAGGGGGTCTAATTATCTTCTGCAACAGCCTGAGTGTTTCTCCTTTAAATTATCTTCATCATATGACCCCGTAAAGGGCTTTCAAATCTTAAAATACCATTCAGCAATTAATACCTAGGTGAAGCCATAGTTGATATAATTAAACATTCTTGTTCATTGAAGAGCATCTTCATTTTCCAAAAGTTATATTTACCCATAGGCTACTTGATGAGATGGTTCAAAATTTTGTAGGGAATTTCGAGTGGTTTAGATACCACATTTCAGTCATAAAAAACTTGACCACTTCATATATAATTTGTAATTTAGTTAAATCAAAGTCGAAAGCAGCAGATGTATAGGTATTCCCTTAGTTTGTAAACATTTTATGGATGTTGCGACGCTTATAAACTCAAACCTCACTATTCCTTTTAATATTTGTTGATTCCATCTTCACTAAACACTTTTAAATGTTTATTATAAACTTGACTTTAGTAGTCTAGCACTTACTTTGTTTGTTGAGGACGGCCGTTTAGGGAGATGTGTCCCATTTTCAACTCAGACCGTAACTGATCTCAAGGTTTACGTGGGTTAGGGTGTTATGGTGGGGGTGGGATATTATGGTGGCGTGTGTGTATTTTGTGAGTATTATGATGTCAAAAAGTGCGTGTGAGTTGTAATGTAATTGTGTATTGAGTATGTGCGTAGGGTGTAGTTTGAAGTGTCGGTATATTTCGTATTGTTCGGTTGAGTAGCGTTGGTTATTTCTGTGTTGTTTATAAAGAATTTGTAGGTTAGATGTTATGTCTATGTAGTCATGTTTTGTGGAGTTGAGATGATCTGCGAAGTTTGATTGGTAGTTATTGTTTGTTCTTGTTAACGTGATCTTCACGTGAGCTACTCTTCCTTTCATATACTTTTGGTTACTAATAGGGATTTATTTTTTAAATTGATTTATTTCTGTCCTTTATTTTTGGTAGATGACTTTCCATTGTTTAGCGTTATCCCCCCCCCCCAAATCCTTCCCTAGTTCAGTAACTGTAAATAATCCTCTAGCATCGCCATTGAAACACGTATTGCATTAAACATATTAAATCACTCTATAATAATTGAATTATTAAAGTGTAATCTGTAATAAAAGACCTTGTTAAACTAACTAGACAGATTTCTGGACCAATACAGTTCTATGCCTTAATGGTAGCCTATCTTAAAAGAGGTCGAACATATTTTTAGGTGACAGATTTTTTGACTGATATACCACAGATAGTATGTTGAGCTTATGGTAACATCTTTCCGATATAGAACACATGCCACAATAATTACTTCGATACAGATTTCGGTTACTTCTATGTTTAAAACATCCTGAAAACGGATTCTAAGCTTTACCTTTGGAGAAATATTCTAAACATCAAACAGCTTTTCATATACAGTAAACCCCTCCTATCCAAACTTCGGTTAACCGAATACGCCACAAGCTCCCGCTGTTAAGTGCGCGGGTGCGGTTGACTACCCGACCTGCTCCGTATTTCATACACTAGACCTTCTTTTGCTAGGATCTTCCATCAACGCGCATGCGCGTTAAGTCACAGCTGAAAAACGATGTAGGGTTTACTGCAGCAGTGGGGGAAGTAGTAATGACAGTCAAGATGCCTGACATAATGTATGGAGTAGGGATGGGCGAATCTGTTATTTTCGCACCGCTTTTACGCCGGCAACTGTTGCGGCTACGCATCAGTTTAAAAGAACTGTTGCAAAACATTTAAAATGCAATTGATATTAAGGAAAAAAGACAGAACCCAACCTAACGGCAAGTGCTTAAAAAAATTACTCATTATTTTCGTTTCTAAAGCACTAGAAAAATGGGGCACTCGTCTTGTGACTCTACTCTCTCCCTACATTCTCTCTCCTCCCTACCACGTGTCCCATTCAAGGAAACGAGCTGAAGGTTGCGCATGCGCGTAGATGAAAGATCCTAGCAAACGAAAGTCTACATAATTCATACACCAAGCGGTAAACATACTGCGCGGATGAGGGGCGGATTGATGTTGTGTTCTTAGAAAATACAACTACTGTAATATAATAGTAAAACATAATATACTTACCATTGTTTATCCGAAATTTCGGTTTATCCGAAGTTTTACTGTAATTTCTTATTCTATATATTTTATTCTATATTGTAGTCAATAAATAAAATGGACTAATTTATTTTTTCCTTAAGCAACCTAGTCAAATTCTAAATTAAATCTATGTGCTAAGTACTTCCTAAATATGCGAATTTAGGTTAACAACTTTTCATATGTTTTGTAATTGTATATAAAATTATTAAACTTATTTCACTCTAATGCAGGTCATAGTCAAGTTTTAAATTTAAATACTTCTGCTATTGTACTAACTAAAAATACGAATTTAGGTTGTTGTGTGTCAAATGTAAAATTTGGGAAATAACAAAGAATAAGGCAGGGCACAGAACAATACGAAATATACAGACACTAAACTACGCACTACACACATACTCAATACACAATTACATTACAACTCGCACGCACTTTTTGACATCATAACTCCAAATACACACAAAATACACCCACACCACCATAATATCCCACCCCACCCTAACCTACGTAAACTTTGAGATCAGTTATGGTTTGAGTTGACAAAGGGACACATCTCCCGAAACGGCCGTCCTCAACAAATAGAAGTAAGTGCTACTATAGGCAGGTTTATAAAAATTTAAAAGTGTTTAGTGATAATTTGTGTTAAATTTTCTTAATTCTAATGTTATTAGCCATTCATCAGGTTTATTAGTAATTAAATTAATTGTCAGCGCTAAATCTGTATTTTAAACAAATTAAATTTAGAAGAAAGAATATTACAATTTCTGGACGTAACAAAATAAATAAAATAAAATAAATAATATATAAAAAAATTGTTCAAGTCAATTCCTACTTAAGTCAACAAAGGAACATTTTGTTTTAGTTTCATTTTATTTTACAATTATAACTAATATAAATATGTAAATATATATGTAAGAATAACAATATTATATAGAAACAAACATATAGAAATATTCCAAACAGAAATGAAGATGAGTATATTGATAATTTTAACAATATTAAATAGCAAAATAGAAAGCAAATTTCGTTGTTATTTTCCTTTCTATGTATGGTGTTAGACTATTTTATTTCTCTGTTACTATTTATACATTTTCTTTTTTTTGTAACTTGCATTGTGTTGTAGTTTTGTTTCACTTTCCTTTATCATTGTCTGTTTGTGAAGCAAGGCCCGATACAGTTAATCTAGTTGGTTTGTTTATATTATCCTTTTCATTCATCTTTAATCTTTGAGCATATGCAATATTGTGTGGTAACCATGGCAACAATATAATGTTGTACAATGGAGGTTTCAATGAGAACCAGATGGGAACAAAACAAATATTCATACTTCTTTGAGAAACAAACTTTTAAGTATGGGAATGTTGGGTCAGTGCCAAGAGTGGCTTACTTTGAAGATTCTCAGTCCTAATCTGACTTGGACCCACAAATTTTTATAACTTAATGAGTGAATAAATATTTGAAAAAAAACTGTACTAGCATCAATTGTCATAAATTATACGTTAAAAGAAATGCATTTGAATGTAATTGGATAAATAAAAACGTATTTTATTAACGATTGAAAATTAGTACAAGATATATATCAGAAGAGTGCGAGCTAATAGAAGGAGTTTAAAAAATTGACTAATTAATAATTTAGAAGAACATCAATAAATTATTAATTATCAGTCAGTATGTATTATTAATTAATTAAGAATTTTTAATTAAAGTAAAATGGGTTATTATTATTGTTATTATAATATATGAGAGAGAGAGAGAGAGAGAGAGAGAGAGAGAGAGAGAGAGAGAGAGAGAGAGCTGTATTCTGCAGAACTGTCTTGGAAGTAGTACACTTTACCTTGTAGTTCTAGAAAGGTTTTTTTTTCTATGGCTTATTTCATAAGGAATGTTATATTAGTACAGTAGTGTATACCATAAGCTTTGATTGTTCACTTCAAGACTTTCCATTTTCATTCTTTTCCCAGAGAATCAGAAACAATTTCTTTGAGTTCTGATGTCGCATTAAGGCATTTATAATGGGAAAAAAGAAAAACATATTACAACTTTGTCTAAAAATTTAATAAAATTATTAATAACTATGGTAAAAACAATAGAGTTATATAACTAAATCTGTATACTAAACTCTAACAACATAGATAAAAATACAGATAATTTGTTTATTTACAATATTTTTATTATATTTTTTAAAATTAATAATGTTTTGGATATGGAATATTGAACTTTTTCAATTAACTTTAATGGCTTCAGGTCTAAAAAGGGACATAAATAAGACCCCTGCCAGTGTGGGATGCATGACAGGTTAAAGGTATTTCCAGAGCAGCATGAACAAAATTACAAAGCAAATGAAAAATAAATTTTATTAAGAATTTTATCAGGTTAGACCACATTCATTACTTTTAAATTGGGTCAATCATAACCAGGGAAAGATAGGACATTATTAATGTATTAAACCATTACAAAAACCCACCTTTATGAATTTTTAATATAAAAATAATAATTGATTAAAAAAATTCAACTTTCCAACAAAGAGCTGTGATGTTTGTGTATCTCTATTTGTCACCATTCAGCAATAATTTCTAAAAATGGACTTCACTGTGTGAAAGCTGAGATACAAATTAGCAATTGATTGTAATTTACAATAATATTTACCTAATATGTGCACTTCTGTCTGCCTCTCGACCAAAACTCAATATGACGGATAGCTTACAGTTTCATATATATATATATATATATATATATATATATATATATATATATATATATATATATATATATATTTTTTTTTTTTTTTTTTTTTGATGAATAGTTATTATTCAGAGTACATCCGTTCATTCTGCAATGCATAAAATCGCAGCTCTGACATTTCGCTAGAATCTCATCTATCATTGACGAGGTGAATCCAACAACAGCGAATTATATATATATATATATATTTTTTTTTTTTTTTATGAATAGTTATTATTCAGAGTACATCCGTTCATTCTGCAGTGCATAAAATCGCAGCTCTGACATTTCGCTAGAATCTCATCTATCATTGACGAGGTGAATCCAACAACAGCGAATTATATATATATATATATATATATATATATATATATATATATATATAGATTTTTTGGACTAGGAGACTGACAGACTTACCTTGGTAAGAGTCCACTCTGTAGTCTTGAAATAGAAACACATAAAAGCACTTAAACAATGATATATTTCAACCACACAGTGGTCTTTGTCAATCGAAGAGAAAACACAAACAGAAATACGAGAGAATGAAATAAAATAATGATAATATATATAAATATCATTTTACTAAAATATATTTGTATCTCTGTTTTTAATCGAAACATGCACACCTGATGATGATCGAAGAACAAGTTCAGAAGCTAGTTTAATATCTGTTTTACCAGGTAACAAGCAATATTTACGAAGAATACTTAAAATGGTTGCCTTCATTTCCAGCATTGCAAATTTCTGACCTGTAAAAATAGCAATATTTTATTTCCACAAGAAAGTATTAATTTAAAAAAAATCATAATGACATTACCATAGTGTATGTGGATACTTGACCCAGTAGCCATAGAATATAGCACCATTTTTACAATTGTTTGTTTTTTTGTGTTGGTATAGAAGCAATAGCCATAACTTTTCCCACCCCAGTCAAGATATAAATATTCAAATAAAATATAAAATCCTCACATATGTGTGCTCATGCATGTGAGTGTATGTGTGTGTGTGTGTGTGTGTGTGTGTGTGTGTGTAATAGTGTATGAGAATAGATCTTGCTATTCTCATCAATTTTCTATCAGTGAACTGTCTGTCAGTGAGAACATGCTATGTACTCTGTGAAATCCTCATCAGAAAATGTGTTGCTCAAAAATAGGGTTTATTCAAAGTCTAAATATTTATTTTTGTTTTGGGTCAAGTATCAAAATGTTTTAAACCCCAAATAAAATATTAAATAGCTGTAATTTCTAAAATAAAAATTACATTTTAAAATAAAAAATTCATTTACACTTTTAAAATGTTTTAAACTTGCCTATAGTAGCACTTACTTTGCTTGTTGAGGACGGCCGTTTCGGGAGATGTGTCCCTTTGTCAATTCAGACCGTAACTCCAAGTTATGGTCTGAGTTGACAAAGGGACACATCTCCCGAAACGGCCGTCCTCAACAAGCAAAGTAAGTGCTACTATAGGCAAGGTTAAAACATTTTAAAAGTGTAAGTGATTACTAGTAGCTCACGCGAAGATGGAATCAACAAATGAAAAAATTCATTTTAACATTAAAACTTCTACTTTTATAATTGTTAACAAAAGGGTAAGATGTTGGTATCGATTGTTGTACAGATAAAAAAACTACCTCATAAATATTAATTTAAAAAATCACTTTTATTGGAGCAAAATTTCATAGGGTATCTTTTTTCTGACAGCAGGTGTTCCAATACTACTTGTTTCCATTCACAACTGGTTTAAAATTCAAAATATATTAATTTGTAAACATTTACTTATATTTTTGCTCCTATTGGGAAGTGTTTACATATTAATATTGGTTAAAGTCTGTAAGTGATAATTTAAGTCTAGTTCATAGTAGAGTATATCCCCTTTCCATTTTTTTAAGTCTAGAATACTTTATTTAGGTAAGTGATAGTATTAAACTAACTCTCAACAACTCATATAAAAGGAATATTACCTAATTCTATCTTTACTTGAGCTAGTAGTTTTTTTACTAAAATCAATTGAACATAATAGTATAAATATATTCAATTGATATGTTTATACAAAATATATTACAGGTTATGTTCAATTTTTTAAATTAAGTTTTAATTGTGTAGCATCACTGAAGATGATGACATAATGTCATTGAAACACATCTGATACTAAAGTATTTATAATTAATTACTTAATCAATAGTTTATGATTATTCGAACTTTAAATTTAGTAAATTTAATAAAACTTACTGAGACAGAAAGTTTTCGATCGCTATGTGCCGATCTTCATCAGTGTCTTCTGTTTGGGGATGTTGGGTCAAGCGGTGACGGTTTTAAAGGTAAGTTTTCGATAGTATTAAATAGTATGTGTGATTTATATTGTGTTTGTTTGTTTAATATGTTTGTACTTTGTGTTTTTGTGTGTCTGTTAATTTCATATTGTTCTAGTGTGTTGAGATGTGGTCCTTTTTTGTTGTGTAGGATTTCTAGGTTATGTCTGTGTATTTGTGTCCTGTTTCTTTTATGTGATTGTAAAATGTTGAGTTGGTGATTTGTTTGTATTCCTTGACTCTTTGTTTAAAACTGCGACCTGTTTGTCCAATGTAGAATTTGTTACATTCGTCACAGTTCAGTTTGTATATGCCTGGTGCTTGTAGTTTATCCTTGTTTGTGAATCATAGCCTATTTATTCTTTTGTTTATATTAGTATGTTACATTAGATTACAGTAAGACGTAATTTTTTTATTATCGAGGATGTGCCTCTTTCTCAACTCAGAGTAAAACTGATCTCTTGGGGTAGGTGAGGGTGGAGTGGATTAGGATAGACATACTAGATATAAGGTTATAATGTCAAATAGTGTATATGAGCTATATTTTAATTGGGTTTTAAATATGCGTGTCTTGAGTGTAGTTTAAAATGTTTGTATATTTCAGATTGTTCAGTTATGTAGCAACGGTTATTTTTGTTTCACCATAAACATGTGTGGAATTTGTAGATTTGATGTTATGTTTCGCGGTTTGTGGATATGAAGTGTTCAGTAAAGTTTGATTGGGTGTTTTTGTTAGTGAGGGCTGTTATGTGTTCCTGGTAGCGTATGCAAAATGACTTTCCTGTTTGGCCTACATAAATACTGGGGCAAAAACTGCAGGTTAGTTTGTAAAAACTGGCGGAGCTGTAAATGTCTTTATTTAAGATGTTGGGTTTTAATTGTTTGTTGGGAGTCTTTTGTGTGGAGTATGCTATTATTTAATTATATTTACAAAATTTGTTGGTATGTTTATGAATTTTGGGTGATTTTGTATGATATTGTTAAGTATTTTATTAGCTTGTTGCATTGGGTATTTGGGGCTCAGTTATTAAGTTTATTTTTCAGGTGGTTTATAATCATTATTGTATTGTATCAATTGGTTTGTACCACTTGTTTAATGGTGTTTAATTCTTGGAGGTATTTTTGTTTATCTAACTATGTTTTATTAGGCGATATATCTTAGAGTTGTAAGCAGCTAGTTTGTGTTGGCGTGGGTGGTTTAAAGAGTTGTGAATTGTAGTATTGGTTTTGGTGGATTTTCAGTTTATGTATTTGATTCTTTGTAATTCCAAGGTCCAAGGCGATTGTAAGGGCCAAGAAATTATTAGAGTTATTCTGTTCTGTTTTGATGATGTATGTTGGTTTGGGGTATATGGAATTGAGATGTTTTAAAAATATATATGTCCCATGTTTATTAATTTCAAACAATGTGGTAATGTAGTCAACTTACGTATACTACTATATGATGTTGTCAGAGTATTTATTATTGTGTAAAATGTGGTTTTGTTCAATATGGTGTGTGAATATTTCCACCAAGATGCACACAAACTATATAGATGTTGTCTATGGAGCATCTGAAGTGACTTAAATGATGAGTCACGTATAAAAGTCTTCAAGCATTACTTTAAAAATACAATTTTTTTAAATTTTTGTTTGAATACTCATCTTCCTTACCTATACAATTTCTGGGTCCAGCACTAAATGGGCAGTAAGCAAACGGATGCCGACCTACAAGTCTTTCGGGAAGAAAATTGTCTGGATTAAACTCCTCTGGATTTGGAAACACACTTGGATCTCTATGAAGTTTGTGAAAGAGTAATATCACAGAAGAACCAATGGGCAGAACGTCACCATCTGCAAACAAATCTATGGTAATATCAAAGAGACTAATGTAATATGAAGCAGCATGGAAATAAGATTAATAGCCTAGACAAATATTGGGTTTTTTTTTCTAAATTTGTTTCAAATTTATGTTTTTAACATTTCAAACTAGAAATCTGTTTCACTCTAAGGCAACGATTATGCTTGTCTAGGAATTAGTGGCCTCTGAGATAGACTTGTTTGGTTTAAAATCTAGATTGTTAAATTTCAAGGGTCAAGGAGTAGAATTTTCTGTTTTAAAATGATATTGAAATCTATTTATACCTCTTAAAAGACCAGGTGGGGCAATTTTGAAGTGTTTTAATCCACTCAATTTTTGATAAGTATTAGGTTGAAAAATATAATCTAATTTAACCCCCTCACCAAAATCTTGATTTATCAATTTGCAATTCCTCATAGATAAGAGACTGACAGACTTATCTAATGGCAATAGTCCAAAACTGCAATCTCTTAGAAATAAACACATATAAAAACTTAACACAAAATTGAAATATTTCGATCCAAAATGATCTTCATCAGTCAAGAAAGAGAAAAACCAAAGTCACTTCAGTCTTTTGTTTTTCTCTTTCTTGACTGATGAAGCTCATTTTTGATCGAAATATTTCAATAGTGTGTAAAGTTTTTATATGTGTTTATTTCCAAGAGATTGCAGTTTTGGACTATTGCCATTAGGCAAGTCTGTCAGTCTCCTATCTAGTCCAAAAATTCCTATATATATATATATATATATATATATATATATATATATATATATATATATATATATATATATATAATAAATTATGTAATCTTGTGTATCAATGAAAAAATAAGAGAAATACAAGTACAAGAATAATTGATTGAATCATACAATTCTAAGCTTTTTGCTGCCAAATGGTACGAACATCATAAGGAATAATAAAGAATGTCAAACTATTATAATGACATTCTTTATTATTCCTGGTGATGTTGGTACTGTTAGGCAACAAAGCTTTGTATGTATATATATAGAGATTTTTTGGACTAGGAGACTGGCAGACTTACCTTGGTAAGAGTCCACTCTGTAGTCTTGAAATAGAAACACATAAAAGCACTTAAACAATGATATATTTCAACCACACAGTGGTCTTTGTCAATCGAAGAGAAAACACAAAAAGAAATATGAGAGAATGAAATAAAATAAATTATTATTTTGGATTATTTTATTTCATTCGCTCCTATTTCTTTTTGTGTTTTCTCTTCGATTGACAAAGACCACTGTGTGGTTGAAATATATCATTGTTTAAGTGCTTTTATGTGTTTCTATTTCAAGACTACAGAGTGGACTCTTACCAAGGTAAGTCTGCCAGTCTCCTAGTCCAAAAAATCTAAATAATCTTTACCAACCAAAACTAACCTAAAAATATATATATATATATATATATGTATGTATGTATTTTGGACTAGATAGGAGACTGACATACTTACCTAGTAGCAATAGTTCTAAACTTGCAATCTCACGAAAGTAAATAAATAGACACACAAATAAATAGACATCTACCAAGTTCAAGAATAAAACTGACCTGTTTAACTTTTTATTTCCAACCCAAGAATGAACAGTAATTTTAAAATACACGGGTCTATAAAGTTTTATTGAAATGTAAAAGTAGGTAACATAACAAGGCCTTACACACCTGTAAAGTTACTAATTTGTCTACATTACTCATATACCAGTTCTCGTCCGATCACCGAAGTTAAGCAACATTGGGCGTGTTTAGTACTTAATGGGTGGTTTATTACTGATCCACTACAATTGAAAAATTCTAATCTTCTTCATGTGTAATTGTTTATTTCTTTTTATGGATGTAACTTTTTAATGAAAAGAACTAACTGCTACTCATAATTTAGGACATTCCATAGAATAATTCACAAGATACTTAATATGTACAGGAGGGGAATTCTCTGACTAGTGAAGGTGGAAATCCAGGCAGCTGTCTCACATTTAGGCATAGAGGTGAATAAGACACAGTGTTTATGGCAGGCTGTGTATAATTGAAAGACTAAATTCAGATTGTCATGCAGATTTTAAGGTCCAACAGGGTGGGTGATGCCTCTCTAGGACCAGTCTGGGTGTCCGGCCATTGGGTAGGGCCACTCAGAAGTGGATAAAGGTCTGATTGCAATACCTGAACCAAACTAACCAGACAGGATATAAGGGTATGGAAACCTGGCCATTCAGAAAGTTCTACTGGTCCCAATTAGTTTTGGAAAAGCGAATGAACCGCTGTCACTGGAGGAGTTCGTCTCATCCCAGTGGCGGGCCGGTGACTGGTCTAGGCCTGATGAAGGTCCAAAGGCTCTGCATGCTGGTGCCAAGACCCGTGAAGCCCCCCACTTTTTGGGATCGACACTAGTCCCCAGGGACAGGAGCCATGAGTTTGAGGTTGGATTCGGAGGGGTATAGGTTTTATTGCTGAAAGTGGATATTCCCTGTCTGTGTGTTTTGGCAGGTGTCAAGTTGAAAGGCTGGATCCTTGTCACTCTTCACTTTCATCACCTTTCCTCTTCAATCGTTGCATGCTTACACATACAGCTGTCTTATCTGTTATCTGATTGAAATAAGTCCTTGATTTGCTCGAAATAGGCGAGATGCTCATTGGGTAAATCCCCTAACAGGTGTTATGCTAGTAGCCAGGAATATTATTATTACAAGTTTTAAATTAATATTATAACATATATAATTATCTATTAATTAATAATTTGATGATACCTACTACTTAAAGTAAGTTCTTCATTAAGCTTCCGTCCTACAAATGGAACACTTGGGTACATTCTTAAAGTTTCTTTTATAACTCTTTCTAGATATTTCATGTTTGACAAGTTGTTTATTGAAAATGGTTTGTCAGAGAGATCTCCAAACTCTTCATATATTTCTTCAACAACTTTTTGCTGCAAGTAGAGAACAAATTGTTGTTAATTGATAAAAAAACTTTGTAACTGAGAGTTTTGATTTGAGTTGACAATGGGACAGATCTCTTGAAATCTGCCATCGACATTAAACAATAAAGAAATGTAACTATAGCCAAGAATCATATGGAAACATTTGTCCAAGTGTTTAAGTGTAAACTAGTACCTCAAGTTACAGATGAAATCAATAAAAACAATAATAAATAAAATAATATTAAATGTATTTTTGTGTTTGTATTATAAGTATAAAATATATGTAAAACAAATGTAAACACAGGGTGTTTTACCTTGCAAAGTGTAAAAGGGTTTCATTATATATAGGCTGTCCAGAATGAAAACAAACATTGAGTTATAACTAAATAAAAACAAAAGTTATCAATACAAAACTTTATTATCAGTATTACAGTACCTTAATCTAATTTTCCATATAATCACTGTAGATATCAAGGCACTTGTACCTTGTAACCAGTTTTTCGATGCCGATTTAGTATCTTCAGTCCTCAATGATCAAAGCCATAATGATACTACTTCTTTCTGTTTTTCGTCTTTGTTGAACAGTTTACCAACAAAAAATTCCTTCAAGTTGAGAAACAAGCGAAAATAGAATCATTGCCATTTTAAAGTTTCAATGTAGGCTGCTGAGCTTATTGGTTATTCTCGTTGCATAAACTCCACATGAATTAAACCCTTTTGATCACAAAAATGTTGCAAAACACTTCACTGGTTTAAAGACTTTGTTTTTATTTCCTGGGTTTTGAGCGGTAGTTTGGAGATGTTACTGGTCTAATTGATTTGATAGCCTTTGAATTTGACCTCAATGATGTGCCTAAATTATAATTTAAGTCAATTTATAAAAAAACTTACTAAAACAAAAAGTTTTCATAAATTCAATTAAACTATTAGCTCAGCAAATTTTCAATTTGTTCAAGTGTTAATAAGTACAAATGTGAAAATAAGTTATTTTAAAATTTGTTTTCTAAAATTAAATTGAAAAATCTAAACTTGTATTGCATTTTCAAAGTAGTAAAACATATTACAAATTATTTTAGACGATTTTCTATATTATACAGTAGAATTTTTTTGCAAACTGAACTGTCTGGGACAGGATTGTGTTTGCATAATAAATTTCTTCAGTTAATCAAACATATATATTAATAAAACACTTGTAATATTTTATAACTTGCCTATAGTAGCACTTTTTTATATTTGTTGAGGACGGGCATTTCAGGAGATGTGTCCCATTATCAACTCAGATCGTAACGGATCTCAAGGTTTTTGTAGGTTAGGGTATTAGGAGGGAGGGGGTGGTATATTATGAAGGGGTATAGGTATACTTGGTAAGCATTAGGAGTTATGATGTCGAAAACTGTGTGTGAATTATAATATAATTGGGTGTTGAGTATTGTGTAGGTTGTAGTTTGAAATGTTTGTATATTTCGTATTGCTCGGTTGTATAATGTCGGTTATTTCTGCGTTGTTTATGAAGAATTTGTAGGTTGGATGTTATGTCTATGTACTCATTTTTTGTGAACTTAAGATGTTTGGTGAAGTTAGATTGGTAATTATTGTTTGTTAGTGCGTTTATATGTTCTTGGTAGCGTGTGTAAAAAGACCTCCCAGTCTGACCTATGTATATATATTATATTGAATATAAAGCTACAATTTACATTTTAGAAAATGTTTATAGTGTACTATTAAACTGTATATACAGTACTTACATCCGATTACTGCAATACAACAATAAATAGTTATTAGATATACTGAATTGCACATGAAATTAATAATAAAGGCAGATGAAATGAAAACAAAATTAAAATACAAATAAATTCTGGTATTTAATTACATAGACTGATGTGTAATAATGTGTAGGACAATAGTACTGTATTATTAAATGTATATATTAACTTAAAAATTTATAAATACAGTGAACGTCCTATAGTATTTATGTAAAGTTGTACTGGCATTCCGAAAAAATAACGAGAAATAACTGTCAACACATAACTAAGGAAATGTTCTACTAAAACAAATTAAAACATTTTCTTTTGAGTTAAATTTGGTTGTCTGATAAATCACACATTATCTCCAGCAGTAACAGTTGTGTAGAACCCTCTGTTCTTGTTGTTAATACCAAGATATTGCTGTACCAAGAGCTTTAAATGCTTTTCATGACTTTTTGAATTTATCTCAGGTGCTCTGTCATCATCATCATCATCATCATCATCTTTAATGTCGGTCTGTTGATCTTCTTGTAGTAATGATAAAATTTCAAAATCATTTAAAATCTGGAAAACAGGATCAAAAAAGCCTACATTCAATCAAGGTTTCTCCATTCTCAAAAAGCTATTCTGTTTGAACCGGCAATTTATTCCATGCTTAACTAAGGTTATTTCAAGACAAGGAATTCCAAGCATCAGGTATAATGTAGCAACAGTGTTTTAGGTGAAGTTTTTTTTGTAAATAACACAACACTTTATCGTTATTGTCAGTCAACAACAAGCGAGATGGAACTTGCTTTTCCTACATTTTTTTCTATGATTCCTTAGTCCATTGGCTGAAGTAGAGCTGTAACATTTGGATGTAAAAATAAAACCTTAATGTTCAAATCAATAGAATTAAGTTTATCAGATTCCAGGTGTGTTGGCGCATTGTCTAAGATAAGGAAGACTTTCCTGATTTTATTTTCTTGCTTTCTGAATACTTTTACTTTGGGTAGGAACTCATTTCCATAATTGTCACGCAATCTTTACTTACTTATAGCCAGGGGCTGCTGTTTACCTTTATGAAACTAGTGGTTTCCGGGGAAGGATTTTCCAGTTTAGTCCTATTTCATTAGGATTGCAAATGGAATCCAAAGAATAACCCTTAATTTTTGAGAATTCTGAAGGTTTCTTTAAATTTTATAGCACCAGGTGCATCACCAGATAAACACACATTGAATTTCTAACTCACGAATAGTATAAAGTAATTTAAAGTTTTTTAACAACTAATATTAGTCTTAAAAACAGCCAGGCTGTAACCCTTAAGCTGAGCATTTATTTCAAACCCTTTTCAAACAAAGAGGTTCAGAAATAGGCACTTCCTTGCACCTCCTTTGCACAAATGATATAACAATAGCCTTTTTTAGTTTTTCATCCCTTGGTTTGTTTCATGCATTTGATTTTTTTATCTATCCTGAATATTAAATTTAGACTCAAAACATTATCTATTCTTCTTTTAATATCAGATATTGTAATTTATCCAACATTATACGTCTTTGCAAGAGATGACCTGCTCTTTTTTTTGAGTCAATTGATTATTTGAGTTTAGATTTAATAGATAACAAGTTGCGCCTTCTTTTACGTTTTCAAGATGCTATGCTGAACTTAGAACATTATACTTGACAAAATTAAACACAAATACTAAACACCTAAACAATTAACATATCAAAACAATACTGTATGATACATAGATTGAAATAATACAAGAAGAGCTGACACAATGTTTTAACATACACTACTCATAAGTAGCTTATAAGGTGCCAGTGTTGACCTTATCACAATCACAGGGGTGTGCTCGCCTGATACTCAATAAAAGTGGCACAGTCATAATGCTTGCTAAATACTATACATCATGTGTTCTGCTATGCGAATAATATATTTTCCAGCGTATTTTCCATGTTCAGATAATTAACGCACAACTATAATCATGATTCGAAGGATTTTTAAATATTTGAGTTTTTGAACAAGCTAATGTTCATTTTACAAAGAAACAAAATATTTTTATAAGTGGAAAACACTATTATTTGTTTCTATCTTCAACTTGGTGAGCTACTAGTTTACACTTATACACTTAATCTCATGTTAAACATTACCATACACTAACATGTAAACACTTGTCTACATTAGCACTTCGTATTTTGAGGTTAACCATTTCAGGAGTGTTATCCATTACGAATTCATACTGTAACAGAATGGTTTATAATTTAGAAGAAACTATAAGAAAATAATTAATATTTTCAGACCATTAACTAAAAACTTATACAACATAGTCTTGACTACTACAGAAATTAGAGTAATCTATTCAGTTATATGACTTTAAAATATTTTAAAATAGTAGAAAAAACAAACAAAACACTATGAGTTACCTGTGGAACAAAACAAAATAAAGGACATAATAAATACACAAAAACCTCTTAACCATAAACTTTGTTTAATTTACCCTAGGGATAAATTAAAGAAAGTTTGTGGTTAAGAGGTTTTTGTGTATTTATTATTAAATTCAACCACAGTATATTCCTAATAAATAGTAAAATAAAGGACTATATACAGAATTGAGGTGCTTACTTTGAGTTGGTTAGGAAAGGAAGGTGGTAAAGACAGAAAGTTTTATTACATCAAGGGGTGTTAAATAAAGATAAAGTTAGCTGAAGAAAATTATTATATGACAGCAAATGGAGGAATAATAAAAACCTATTTAGAAGATTAAAACAAACGAAGCTCACAATTGAACAGAATAAAATCACTAATTCTAATGAAAAAAAATCTAGTGTGATATTTTTAAAGCTGTAACTCTATTAGATATACTTCGATCTGAAAAAAAGGGAAACAAAGGCATTGCAATAAATGTTTTTCAACTTAAAACACTTGTCAATTGTTATACTTGCCTATAGTAGCACTTACTTTACATTGTTGAAGACGGCCGTTTTGGGAGTTGTGTCCCATTGTCAACTCAAACCATAACTCGTGTTACAATTGTTTTTTTTTTTTTTGTTAAAAACTAGTAGCTCATGTGAAGACAGAATCAACAAAAATGTTTTTCAATTAGTTTCAAGCACTTTATTCTAAAAATTATTATTTTACCTGAATTTCTGGATGTCTTGACAAACTATAAATTGCAAAGCTTATAGCTGAAGTTGTAGTGTCATGTCCCTGTAAAAAAAATGTTTTTAATCTTCAAACATTTACAGCACTTAGAGCACCTAATTCATAGTATGATGAAAAGTATTGAAATAAAGTTTCTAGTTTTATAATTTATTAATTGGAAATTGTGTTTATAGCTATTTTTTTTCAATATAAAAATATATCTCCCCAAAGCCTCCCTTCAATTAATAGGTAGTCTGGTGATAATTATCTTCCTCATTTTATATAGTACTTACATAAGATGAAAATATATAAATTGTCGCTTCTAATTCTACCTGTCAAGATAAACAAAATTAAAAGTAACTAATCAACAAAGATTTTGAATACCTACCTTAATTAATAATTAAAAATGCAAAATTTTATGTTTTGTTTTCAATAATATAATTGACATAGATTGGCCAAAGAAAAAAAATAGTATTACATGATCTTTTCGTCTGTGATTAGTATTAAGAGATCATTAACTGCCAAACAAATTATGGCAGTGCGGGTCCTCGGTATCAAGGGCTGCTCCAGGATAGACTTTTGGGAGGGGGTCACAGTGACAGGAAAACATGGGGTGGTTTGGGGTAGAAAACTTTCACAAATAAAGGCCTGGAAGTGACACTTGAAAATCACAGGAAATTTGGCATTTTTTTCCATTAAAACATGCATTTTACCTGAATTTACATAGACATCAAAATTATTATTTTGTACATAATACAAAATACTGTTTAACTATCATAAAACGGCTCGGTCTGATGAGGACGATGCGGAGTTTTAGACACTGACTGTTTGTATATCCAAGTCGGTACGGAACTACTACGCGACTTGTAACATGCCAGTGATGTTTATGCTGCGTGGAGCTACCAATGCTATCAGAGGAATTTCTACACCTAACATTACATAAATATAAAAACAGTATACATTGTCATAAAATAAGTCAAATGAAAAATACATTTTTATAAGTAAAGTGGGATAAATTTAAATGTGTTCCGAATATAAAAAATATATTTAAAAAAAAATAGTACCCAAATTCTCTGGGGGGGGGGGGCAATTTTCCCTACTTCTCCTCCCCTGGAGCCGCCCTTGTCCAGTATTGGCATTCTTGATCTTAATACGATAATTATCATATAATACTCACTGCAAACATAAAAGTGTTTACTTCATCCAAAATGTCTTTATCTGTAAGCTGATTGTGAGAGTTGGATGCAAACTCTAAAAGAAGGTCTAAGAAGGCAACTTTTTTTTTATAACCTAAAACATAAAGAACGGCTTAAACAGTAAAACAATTTTCTTTATAATTCTGATCATAACAATCTAAATAAGCAACTTTTATATTTTGCAGCTGCATTTATATATTTTATAATAAGCAGCTGTTGCATATTTTACAAATAGTAGAAATGTAAAAAATCAGATAAATTTTTACCATGTTTCAATTACGTATCAGTGAATTTAATGAGTATCTAACTATATATACCCTGGTTACAAAGTATGTTTTGTGATTTTATTTTTTTAAACAAGAATAGTTTTTCCACTTGACATTCATTGAATTTTCCAAGACATTCGTAGAAGAATGTATCATAAGGTAATAAAGGAACGTTTGTAAATGGTATTTACATTTTTAAGGCAAAATTCACACCTAAATATGTAGGAAGAATATCGTGAATTGTGTTATGTATTAAGGGAGTGTCACAGATCTTTCATGTAACCCTAGATGGATCACTGTAGCTTTGGAATCATCTTCTTCAAGTCTTGCTATCCTAGCACATTTACAACTATGTGCAAGATATTCACCTTATCCTCAGCTTTCTGGAATAATGACTGGGTTGTGACTCTATACTATTTTTGCATGTTTTTAAGCTATGATGTACTTCTTCTGTCTGGGGTATGCGTACCTTCAATCTTGTTTTACATTGTTATTGAGGAAAGTGATATGGTTTATTTCACTAAGAAGTATTTCTGCAGACATAGGTTTGAAACATGGTATATCTTCCAAATTCACCTTTTATATCATTTTACACACTCAAAAACATTTATAATTTTAAGTTTATTTTCTTCGCAATTACCACTTATGAATAGAAGTTGCTTGATATAATTGCTTCCACAGTCATAAATCGATTCCGACAACCTTTGTACCTAACGCGATGCCGCCACTAGAGGCTATGCTTTGTAAAAGGAACGATTGTTTCAAAACGTGTCAGCAAGTAAGCCCTTTCGTATTCACTTAGTTAAGTATCTTTTAATTATAGTTATACTTTATATATATTAAGTTCTTAAGTAAGAGTTATAGTTTATTCAGGAAAACTTTCTGTTTAGAAAGTAACTACACTTTTAAAATTCAACAGAATCAGTAAAAATGATTTATTTAAATTTAACAAATTTTAAACCGCTTACTGTAGTTTTTAGTTTATTTTTTTAAAGCTCCTGTAGTCTGTTACACTTAGGTTTTTTTATTATTTTGATTGAGGACAATATTTAATTTATAAGTTATAAATGTTAATAAGGGCTTCATTTTTTAAAGTTTTTAGTGTGATTGTAATATTTTCATAGATTATCTATAAATAATAACTTGGGGCCACCTTATGTTATTTGTTTTGAATAAGTTGTATTTTATTAAAGCTGTAAGTGATATTATGTGAGAAATATTTTTACTTGATTTATACAAACTATTTAAGAAGACTGCTTTGAAAATGCAATATAAATTTAATTAATTTTACACATAAAATGTCAATATTTGAAACTTACCAAATGAATAAAAATCATCACTGTTTGGTTCATTTATAGGTTTATTTTTGTTGAGTACTTCCTTTCGTTTTGAAATTATCTGTAAGTTAAGAAATGATTAGATTTAAATTCTATTACTACCATTACTATTTCATATATTGTATCTCTTTAAAAAAAATCAGGAGTCAGATGAATAATTTTGTAAGCAAGTTTGTAATAAAAACCTAAATAAATTGATAAATATAAATTTATATAAACTTATTTACTTCATTTTTATTTATTATAGTATTAGGGCTTATAAAACTCATATTTTTTTAATGCTTAGGAACGTATTTGTAATCCGAGTTTTCGGTAATTCTAAGGAGTTTTGGTCTCATCTACTCAAATTATCGAAACTCTACTGTACTTGTTTTATAGAGAGCTAATAAAAATCATTGGCCACCAGTGCTTTATTACAGGAGTGGCTTTATGAATGTTTTATACTTGAACTCAAACCCTAATCTTGCTTCTCAAAACCTTGATGTTAATCAAGGGCTTTTATTTATAAATAACTGAGCAGCTCTTTAAGTTAATAGAGCACATCCTAGTGAGGAAATTGTATTTTTGCCCTCCAATACCAGATCAGTAATAAAATTTCTAGATCAAGCAATAAATATTGCATTCAAAGTATATTACACCAGATGATATTTCAAGCTAATTTTATATTAAACTAAGCTTAAACGTAAATGAAATGGTTCCTTCAGTTGAAAAAAAAATTAGCATTAAGGATTGCATGTCAAATATCTACACCTCGCTGATTGAGTTAAAGCCAATCTCCATCAATACTTATTGGGAAAACTTTGGTCCAGAAGCGGTTGATTACAAGCCTTCATCGAAATTCTCATGTCTACATCAAAATAAGAATGAGATTGTGAAACTTTCACATCAAACCGAGGGTGACGGATTTGGTGAAATGAAATTGATGATCTCATAAACTTTAATAGAAATAAGCTCACTAAGGAAGAGCTATTAGAAATTCTGCTAGAAAAAAACTCATAACTTTAAAGGAATAGGTTGTGAGAAGAAAGAGGATGACATGTATAAATATCTCTTTGTAACACTTCAAAAGAAATGTCAACTCTTCAGCAACTTGTTGAAAAAGTTCTAGAATATGATCCATTTATCAGTCATCTTCTACCATTTAAAGCAAAAACTAATGTACTGTAGTATATAACATAATTTGTTGCTTGTTGTAACCACCTTGAATTCACTGAGTAGAGGGTTAGCTTCGTAAAAGGAACGATTGTTTCGAAACTCGTCAGCAAGTAAGCTCTTAAGTATGCACTTAGTTATGTATTGTTTAATTATAGAGTAACTAATTACATTAAATTAATTAATTAAATTTAAGTGTTTTAATTAAATGCATACAAAATATAATATTGATTTCTTCAATCTGTCATATATGTTGCTAAATTATATGTATGTATAAATAATAAATGAAATATGTTTGTGTACTATAAATCTT
Source organism: Prosapia bicincta (assembly GCA_036971475.1). Classification (NCBI taxonomy): domain Eukaryota; kingdom Metazoa; phylum Arthropoda; class Insecta; order Hemiptera; family Cercopidae; genus Prosapia; species Prosapia bicincta. The sequence continues at coordinate 197,201,210 of JBAIZL010000005.1, forward strand.
CTTGTTTTAATTGTTAAAGTTAAAACCATCTTTTGTGTAGATATATAGACTTAACATTAGTGAATGTTATATACATATAGGTATCCATCAATTTAAACCTTGCAAATGTTGAAGGACTACTATAGTCTATTTTATAAAGACATTAAAATTATCTTAATATGAAACATAAATTGCCATCAAAGTGTTTATTTCATTCGAAACTAAGGTGGAGTGGCAGAAAAGAGAAGGTACAATCTAAGAGGGTATATGTAAGGAATGAAAAGCAGAGAAAACAAAATGCACCATTAGAGCTTCCCCCATTAGAAGACTAAAGTGTCCAGATATATCTAACAACCACAGTAAAAGATACAACTGTCTGCAGAAGGAATGTATGAGAATAAAAAAGAAGAGGAAAACAATTGAAAAACCAGGAAAACCCTGAAAGGAGGAGGGACTAAGCCATAGTAATGCAAGGATTATAATTTTTCTGAAGAAATTTTAAATAAGCGGAAGTGAAACAGAAACACCAAATATTTTGATACCAGTACTGGAAAAAAAGATTATGTAAGAGAGTATAGGAACTTTAGATGTACAAAGATAATTAATAGACAAATATTAAACCAGGATAATATTTACAATATAAATATATTGAATGAACAAAAACCTAAAATTGAAATTAGGCAGCAACTGAATTTTTACTCCATAGAAAGAAAACTAAGAAAATATTACCAACTACATCAAGTTAATAAATTAAAAATGTATAGACAATTATAGAGGAATATTGTTTCACCTATAAGGCAATTTATTACTGGTGAAGGAAATGAGATGGTGGAAGTAATTTTGTACTGGAGGGAAGTAACAAATTAAAAAAATGTCTATTCTTGAAAGGTGTAAATATATTACAATATTACATAATAAATACATTACTATTTCTATTTTTTTATTCACTTCCCTTACAGTAGACCTACAAGTAATTAACTCTAAGTTAAAAATTAAACGTAAAAGTTTAAATTCTTCCATTAAGTATGCCAGCTGATTTTTATGTTTGTAAGGGTTCTGTTATCCCCCTATACTTGCGTCACATACGCAAGTACGCTTTATAGTGATAAATTTATTGTAAATTTAAACTAAATTTAATTATTGTTAAATATATGTAGTACCATAAAACAATAGATATATTTTAGATTTTTTAGACAACTTTTATCCTCACTGTTCAAGATGTAGCCTATATATTTCATATTTTTTTTAAAAAATATCATACCGTTTTAACGAAATCTTGAATTGTCTTTACACCTTTATAAAATGTTGCCCCAGTTATTGACCAGTTGAACATAAACTCAGGATGAAGCCATGGTTTGAAACTTCGGTATAAGACAGCCCAAGATGCCCTGAACATTTTTATTTTTCATTAAAATATAGTGACTTAAATGAAATATTACAGTAATAAAATGAAGACATAAATTTAATTTCAAAGTTTAAAATTAAGTCATAAAAGCAAAACACAGACTTGAAATAGTAAATAGAAAATTATTATTACAGCTATTAATAATCTCAATTGCAATAATGCTAGAAAATAGTAGGTATTTAGTATAGTATTTTCGAAATAGTAGGTTAATGTTGTTATTAATGTAATGTAAGGTAAAATGTGAAAAGAATTTTTTACCCAATATCATCATTAGCAGCCAATGGATTAATATTAATAAACAGATACTTAAATATTAAATTTATTTTTAACATATTACTATTAATGTACATCTTGAATTGTTTTGAAATCAAAGGGTCTTAAAACAAAATACAAACCTACTCCAGGTAATTACTTCAAACATAGATTCATGTTGCATTGATGTGAGGTACATTTAATATCAGCCACTTTCACAAAACCAATGAGCGTCCTTGGCGAGAAGAATGTTTATCTTTAACAATTTTTTAAAATATTTTTTGTAAAGTGACCAAGCATGCCTCAGGTCATTATTGTTATCCGGTCTTGCCCGATATTTTACTTGATACACTGTCTGTCCGACTGAGAAAGTAGCAGAGGGAGACCAAATACCTGAGAACTGGGGAGGGGCAACAGGATGGTAGTGATTGATTATGTAGGCTAAGGGTACGTGTCAAAGAATATCAGGCACGGAGAGAAAAGCAATAGTGAAGATTGAAGGATGAAATCTTGCCGTGTCATATATTGCTTACTCTGATTCTTAGTTACCTGTGCATTATTACTTTTTTCTCTTTCAACTATATTATTCACTTACATGAGTTCACACCTATACTCAGACCACTACTTTTCACAAGTATTTTTCACAAATAAATTATTTATTGGGTGAGGGTATTGATGTAATTATTTATCATCAGTTTCTAATATCTGTTTTGTTCATCTTTACACAGATGTAAAACTTTTAATTTAACTAGACCTTTTAAAAATTTAAAATTCATTTTTACTTAATAATTCTATGCTAATTTCTATTTTAACCCTAGAACAGTCACTGCTGGTCATGGTGAAAATTTCTTCCTCTCCCACTCCTACATCAACGCTGATTCCTTGTACCTTCCTAAATATCTCATTACTACTCACTTGCTTTTTTACTTGTTGCTTTCAGCTGTGATAGTGATGTCCAGAACATGGTCACCCACAGCGCTGTGAGTGCATAAAATTAATTGGTGATACTTGAGTATTGTTAGGTTTTGAGTCATTTGGATTGATATAAAGTAGAGTAGATTGTTATTTAACATTTAATCAAGCTTTGCCATGGATGATAGTGAAATAAACAGAGTTTTAGCAGCCTTTGACGACAGTTCTTCTTCACAATATGAGTCGCACATTGCTGAAATTGAGTTTATGAGTGAAGCTGATCCTGAGGACGAAAGAGCTGAAGATCTGTTTAGAAATACTGATACAGAACAGAATGAAGAGCGGAGAGATACAACTGATGATAGCACTAGAAACTTTACATTAAATGATGATATTCCTCTAGCTTACAGAGGAAACTTTGTAGATAAAAATAAAACCAAATGGAAAATAGCTGAACCTACCCAAGCAATTCGTACAAGTCAAAAGGATATTGTATTGCACCTACCTGGCACTCAAGTTGCAGTAAAAAAAGCCTACATCCTACTGAAATCTTGGCAGTTTTTTTTCTTACAAATGAAATTTTACAGAAAATAGATGAGTTTACTAACTGACCTGCTCGAAATGTCTAGAAAAAATTAACACATTTTGCATTAGCTATAAGGTATTTTAAGACCATGTCTTAGTTCTTTTCATTTAATCTTCATTAAATTTTAGTAAAAAAAAGTAATGTTTTCCATGAAAAGTCTTCATTTAAAAATTATTTTCAAAATTTAGCATTGTTGTTTTCATTAAAATAAGTTATTACACTTTTGCTATTACTTGGGACTAGGCCTTTTGTTAACAAAAGGTTGTTAAATTTTTAACTTACACTTGGATAAAACGTTTCCTCCAAGTGTAATTTAACAATTTAACAACCTTTAGTTAACAAAAATTGTGGTCGCAAGTAATAGCAAAAGTGTAATAAGTAATTAACAACCAGCTCATCATGAACAGCAACAAGATTTCGATAATTAAAATAAGACTTATTTTAGAATAAGTATATAGTATTTACATATTAGAGTCTAATTTATACTTTTATAAAACCATTACAAGAGCATTATTTGTATATTTATATATTTTTTGTAGTCATATTCTATATGTTTGAAAAAATCTACTTTTTTATGTTGTTATCATTATTATTTTATTTTAGAATACAATAAAGATGTAGTTATTAAAATCCATGTTCTTTTTTAATCGTTATACACCTTACACTATGATAAAATAAATAAAAACATATACAAACTGCATTTACTAATTAAAATAACATTTTTAAAATGCAGGTCACTATGACCCACAGCGACTGCAATCAGCTGCACAATAGATGCGACTGCTCTAGGGTTAAATACAGCTCTCAAAGAGTAAAACCTTTTAAATTCTTTTGAACTTTAGTAAGTGTAGAATTTTTTTAACAATGTAACAATTAAGTGTAACTTAATAATTTAAGATAATAATAAAAACTTATATTAATTAGGTGTACTTACAATAATAAATAGCTAAACACTTTTAAATGTTTTAAACTTGCTTATAGTAGCACTTACTTTGTTTGTTGAGGACGACCGTTTCGGGAGATGTGTCCTATTGTCAACTCAAACCGTAACTGATCTCAAGGTTTACGTAGTTAGGGTGTTAGGGTGGAGGTGGGATATTTTGGTGGTGTGGGTGTATTTTGTGTGTATTAGGAATTACGATGTCAAAAAGTGTGTGTGAGTTGTAGTGTAATCGTTGAGAGAGTTTTGTTGATCTGCTTCGATGGTGTATGTTAGTTTTGGGTGTATGGAATTAAAATGTTTTAGAAATATGTGTGCTCTGCGTGTGTTGCCTTTATATAATGTTATGATGTTGTCAACATATCTGTACCAGTAAATTATGTTATCTGAGTATTTATTGTTGTGTAAAATTTAGTTTTGTTCAATGTGGTGTATGAATATTTCTGCTAAGATGCTAAGTCCATCTTTTTGGTTGTAGAATGTGTTATTGTAGGTGAAGTAATTGTGAGATGTGATTAATATTGTGAGGTGGATGATTTCGTCAATGTGTGTATGTGGTGTATTTGTGTCTATTAGCATGTTTTTGAGTATGTTGATGGTTTCTGGAATGGGGATATTTGTATATAGATTTGATATATCAAAAGAGACTAAAGTGGAATTGTGTGGGATATTTTTTTATTTTGTCTATTAGATTTAGGCTATTTTTTATGCTACACTGATTATTAAATATTATATGGTTTCGGATAGTTTTGTCGAGGAATTTGGCTAGAAGATGAGAAGGGGCGCTTGTGTGGTTGATTAGTGGACATATTGGGATGTCTGTTTTGTGAAGTTTGGGCAGGGCGTTTAGTTTAGGGGCAAGTGGCTTTATTTGTTTTAGGTGCTTTTTTGTGTAGTGTGGGATTATAAGTTTTGTTTTATTGATTCCTTCTTGGATTTGACCGTTGTATTTTGTTGTTGGGTTAATTCCATACACTCAAAACTAACATACACCATCGAAACAGAACAACAAAACTCTCTTAACTTCCTAGACAATTAACGAACAGACAAGCAAACACATAAATTCAACATATACTGAAAACCCACTAGTACCAATACGACCATTCACAGCTCTTCAAACCAAATACACCAACATAAACTAGCTGCTTACAACACCATTATATATCGTCTGCTTAAAACACCATTAGAGAAAGAAGAACACTACCAGGAGTTAAACACCATAAAATATACAGCACAAACTAACGGATACAATCCAACAATGATTGACATATTATACAACCGCCTAAAACATAAACCTAATAACCCAAATACAAAAGACACAACATGACAATCCCATAAAATACTTATCAATAACATACAGATCATACAAATCCCACAATCTAACCAACACACTTCGAAAATACAACTATAAAATAGCTTACTCCACACACAACACTTAACAAACAGTTTAAACCCAACAGCAAAATCGATGACATTTACAACACCACTAGTGTTTACAAACTAACTTGCAGTTTGTGCCCCAGTTTTTACATAGGCCAGACAGGGAGGTCCTTCCACACACGTTACCAAGAACATATAAAAGCACTAACAAACAATAACTACCAATCAAACTTCGCCGATCATCTCAAGTCCACAAAACATGGCTACATAAACATAACATCTAACCTACAAATTCTTCATAAACAACACAGAAATAACCAGCGCTACAAAACCGAACAATACGAAATACACAGGCACTTTAAACTGCACCCTACACACATACTGAATACACAATTACATTACAACTCACACGCACTTTTTTACATCATACCTCCTAATACACACAAAATACACCCACACCACCAAAATATCCCACCCCCACCCTAACACCCTAACTTACGTAAACCTTGAGATCAGTTACGGTCTGAGTTGACAATGGGACACATCTCCCAAAACGACCGTCCTCAACAAACAAAGTAAGTGCTACTATAGGCAAGTTGAAAACATTTAAAAGTGTCTAGTGGTTACTAGTATCTCATGTGAAGATGGAATCAACAAATGATAATAAATAGAATAAGGTAAAAGAGCAATTTATATTATTAGCTAATTTTTTAAGTTGAATAGATAGCTCAATAATCTTTTACAGTAATTTTTTTTCAGTGGCTGTAACATTTTGAAGGGGCTTATGAGTACATTTTAGATTTCTGTTCTGGTTCTGGCTCAGGTCTTGATAGTACTGTGTATGCTAATGAATTAGAAAACTCATAGAAAAATGTTTAAGACAGTTATTCCAAGAGTTTGCATCTTCCAAAGCTACTTGTCCATGAATAAGGCAACAGCTTGACCAAAAACTTTCAACATCCCCATTTGAAAATTCCATTATTGCTTGAGAATTACATTTTAGACGGATTGGATATTATTGAATACAATCAGAAATATCACCCAGAATGATTTTAAAGGGACTTTGCCAATTTATACTCTCAGTTATTAGAACTAATTTTTGGAAAAATAATCTCCAATTTCATTTTTTATGCCATTAAATGCTCTGAAAATGAAAAAAGATTTTTTGTGTCATTTAGGAGATCATTCATTCTTAGAAAGATTTGACTCTGATTTCTGAAGAAAACATTGACAAAGATTTATCTTATTTATGAGCCCTATTACTGCATCATTAGCCTTCAAACTGTTTTACTGATCTTGTAGCTTTAGGTTCAGAAATATGAATGTCTTAGTAAATTTAATAAATGGGAGATTAATTTTTGAAAAAAATTAAATAAATATTTGTAAGCAAGATATAGATATCTTCTTGCCTTTGGATAAAAAATGTCAACTTCTGATTTTAAATCAAAAAACTATCACTCCTTTTAAGCCAATAAACTTTTGAATGGAAAAGGAGTCTCTTAGAAAATTATTGACGTAAAACATCATCGTTTTTCTTTTTTATTAGTTTTAAAAAAATATGCTTACACCTTCCCTTATAATTGTATGAAGGTTGGGGTGCATGTTTCTGTGAGACTCTGATGGAATAAAAATGTCTTATAAAAATGCTGTGGTTATTCTTAAATGTAACGTTTATTAATTTTATTGTAAATGGTAATCTACATTTATGTCTAATATAATAACTTATTGTAATAACACAATCTAAATATATAATTTTGTAAGAAACTAATAAAGATTGCTTTTTGTAAATTAAAACATTATATCTCACCAAGTTTCCAAGTTCTGCAAGTCCTTATTACATAAAGTAATAGTGTAATATGTTCAAATACAAAGTTTCACCAATTGTCATGAACAATCAAATCTATGAGAAATATAAAAAATTTCTGTACTTTCATGTGAGTCTGTAAATCCTTCAAGGCTCAACTAATGAAAGCTAGATAGGTTTTATAAATATTATGCAAATATACTACAAAAATATTAATTGCGCCAAGTACATAGTATTTCCAGTATAAATAGAATATTAGTAGTGTATTACTTACTTTTTAAGTGCTTTGCGGAATTCTGAATCATTATTTCCTGTTTGTATCTCCGTTGCCATGGCAGTTTCTATGTGAACAATAAAAATACACTAAGTGATGAGTAAGCAAACAAGATAACAAAGCAAACCAGCTTGATCAATGTAAACAAAAATTGAAATTGAATGAATAAACTAATATTTATAAAAACTTAAACAATAATTTATGACTATCCGAACTTTATATTTAGTAAATTTGTTTAAACTTACTGAGACAGAACGTTTTCGATCGCTACATGCCAATCTTCATCAGTGTCTTCTGCTTCGAGATGTTGGGTCAAGCGGTGACGATTTTAAAGGTAGGTTTTCGTTAGTATCAAAGAGTATGTGTGATTTGTATTGTGTTTGTTTGTTTAATATGTTTGTATTTTGTGTTTTTGTGTGTAGGTAAATTTCACATTGTTCTAGTGTGTTGAGATGTTGTCCTTTTTTGTTGATGTGAAGGATTTCTAAATTATGATAAATGTCTGTGTATTTGTGTCCTGTTTTTTTTAAGTGATTGTAAAATGTTGAGTTGGTGTTATGTTTGTGTTCTTCGACTCTTTGTTTAAAGCTGCGACTTGTTTGTCCAAAGTAGAATTTGTTACATTTGTCACAGTTTAGTTTGTATACGCCTGGTGCTTGTAGTTTATCTTTGTTGTTGGTGTTGTGTTGTATTTTTTATTGTAATTTGTTATTGGTGTTGTATGCTATTTTGTAACCTATTTTTTTTTTTTTTTTTGAAATTTGCGGGCTATTTTGTTTTTTGTTTTGTTTATGAATGGTAATGTGATGTATTTGTTTTCCCTGTCTGTAGTGTTAATTTTAGTGTTTTTTTTTTTGTATTTTGTACCATAATTTGTCTATTATTGTGGTGTTGTATCCATTTGTGTATGCTAGATATTTAATTGTGTCTAGTTCTTTGTTTATGTGTTTTGTGGTCATTGGGACTTCTTTAAGTTTATGGAGCATGGATCTGAAGGCAGCATTTTTGTGTTGGATAGGGTGGTTTGAGGTGTTGTGGATAAGTGTGTCTGTTGTTATGGGTTTCCTGTAAATGTTGAAGCTGTCTTTTTGTGTGTGACTTTTTGTTATGGTTAGGTCGAGGAAGTTTAGGGATCGGTTGGTTTCAATTTCTGAACTAAAGTGGAGTTTTGGGTGTATTTTATTAGTGTAGGTGAGGAGTTTTTCACATTGACGGGAGTTGCCTCTGTATAGTGTTATGATATCATCGACGTATCAGTGCCAGTAAATAATTTTGTGTGCATGTGTATTGTTTGTGAGTATCTTGGTGTTTTCTATGTGTTGTAGAAAAATTTCGCTTAGGGCACTGCTGATAGGATGATTAGGCCATCTGGTTGTGAATAGAAGTTTGAGTTGTGGGTGAAATAGTTTTGTTCGGTGATGATTTGGAGGATGTTTATGATTTCGGTAACGTGGGTTTTAGGTATTTTGTTTTGTATTAATTGGGTTTCTAGGATGTTGAGTGTTTTGGGTATGGATATGTTGGTGTACATATTTGTTATGTGGAGTGATAGTAGTGTTGAATTGTGTGGTATGTTTATGTCTTTTATTTTATTTATGAGGTTTGTTTTGTTTTTTATGTGTGTTTCTGTGTTTAAGTTTATGTATTGTCTGACTATTTTGTCCATGTATTTTGCTAATTTATGTGCAGGGGCATTCTGATAGTTGATGATGGCTCGGATGGAAACGTTGGGTTTGTGAATTTTGGGAAGAGCGCTGAGGGTAGGTGCATTAGGGTGAATTTGTTTTAGATGGGATTTTTTGTTTTTTTTAATAATGTATTTAGATGTATGAATTAGTTGTTTGATGGTTATGTGATATTTTTCTGTTGGATCTGTATCTAGTTGTATTATATTAATATTTATTATGTAGTCATTGATTTTGTCATTTAGGCTGTTTGCATTAATGATTACTGTAGTGTTGCTTTTGTCTGCTCTGGTGAGTGTGATGTTGTTTAGTTGTGCTTTTTCTTTTATGTTTTTAGCGATTTCAATTTCATTGCTCATGTTTTTGTTGGTTATGTTTTTCTGTTTTGTTAGGTTTTTTATGCCATGTCGAAGTGAGTCTTGGTCTTTGGTGTCGGTTTTTTGTATGGCTGTTTCTGTTTGTAATATAATGTTTCTGTTTATGTTATTTGGTTTATAATGTAGGTTGTATTTTAGACCTTTTTTTATTAAATCCATTTCGTGTTGTGTGAATTTGGTATTAGTGAGGTTAGATGTACAGGGGTAGACTTTTTGTGTAGGTTAGATAGTTCGGATAGTCATAAACTATTGTTTAAGTGATTAATAAGATTCACCGAACGCAATGGACTACAAAATTCAAGAATTTATAAAAAGGTTTTTCTATGTGTAACCTTTATCAAACTGGGTTGGTTCAAGTGTTTAAAACCAACGTACTACTACAGTTTAATTCCAGATACCAAAGTCTAAGTATAAACGTTAGTTTGGTTTAGAGGATTTAAATAAGAAATATCTTGAATATACAACACACAGAAACATCTCTTTACATCTCTGACAAATGGAACAAGAGATTGATACAGAAAGTTATGAAGACATTTAATAAGAAGTAAGAATCTTTTGTATTATTTATAACTGTGGATGTTGCTTATATAAAGAATATTATCTATGAACAAAAATATTGTAAAAGTTTATTGAAAGGTTAAAAGAGCTTCACATTGAAATGTTATTTTACTAATCTTTCTGTTCTTTGGTTATACAATTATCAATTTGATGTTTTTTTGTTTAATATATTGGAAATCTCAGGAAAATTTTCCACAGTCAAAATACTTATTTTTCTAAAATATTTACAACTAGTTACAAGCACACAAGTTTTACTAGTTTTTTAAAACACAATGTCTTCAATTTACGAGTATATTGCCTAAAATGAACATTCATAATAATTTGATTTAAAATCAACAATGAAAAAATTTAAGATTTACTAAAAATATATTAAACTTGCCTATAATAGCACTTACTTATATTTGTTGAGGATGGCCGTTTCAGGAGATGTGTTCCATTGTCAACTCAGACTGTTACATATTTACAAGTGTAAATATTTGAAGATGGTATCAACAAATATTAAATATTTATTTTAAAAAATATAAATAGAAGTAACATTGCTGTTCATGATGAGCTGGTTATTCATTACTTGTTACACTTTGATATTACTTGTGACCAGACTTTTTGTTAACTAAAGGTTGTTAAATTGTTAACTTACACTTGGAGGAAATGTTTTTGTCTTACGTAAGACGTCTTACCTAACAAAAAGTCTGGTCGCAAGTAATATCAAAGTGTAATAAGTAAAAGTTAAAAAGGTGACAAAACTAAGATGAATATATAATAAGAGAGTAAGATAGATATATTTTTACAAACAGTTGAATTACTTTATTGTTTAAGCAGAACAAATCTAAGATCATATTCAGATGAATTTGTTCATTTTAAGATTGAATAAACTTTAAGATACATAAATCTCCATTCAGATCTTCCGTCAGAGTAAGGCTTTAAAAGGCCTTTAGCTACATCTTCTTTTCCTACTCATTGTCTTAACTTGTTCCATAAGCCTTCTCAACAATAAAATAATCTTTGTTATTGTACATTATCCTAGAACTAACTTTATTCATTACTTTTAATTGTTCATCTCCTTGCATAACCAAAGAAACTTCTTGATAAGTATTGATAAAGGTAAACCATCACCATCATCACCTTTTCACACCAGCTCCCCCAGACTGGTATCGCGGAATCAGTAGACTGGTCTCAACCTTCGCTGCAAGGGCCAGAATGGAGCATTAATATGCAATTCGTACCTGAGACGATTCAATCTGTTCGAGTCGAGTCACTGTGCTGTTTGTGACAGTGGAGAGGAGGAGACGTTGGAGCACATATTGTTGAGGTGTGGATCCATTAAACCGGCAAAAGAATCCCTGCGGAGAACACTGGAAGATAGCGGAGATCCGATGAGGGTCATAATGCGAACAAAGAAATATTGGGTATTGGCCGCAGCAGTATACCATGGACATCGAGTCGTCGGCATCGCCTGATGCTGGAAGCTCGTACAAAGAAGTAATGAAGTAAAGTAATCATCACCTTTTCAATGCTGTCTTTATGGACCAGTATCTTGTTCCATTACTTCTGGAAAGTATCACTTTTAAAGGTTTGACAAGATTTCACTAAATTGTTCTTTTCTAAACAACTGTTGATCATACAAATCTTTTTAAACACGTTTATAGGTTAAACTGTTTACTGAAAAAGGCAACTTAGAAGGCAAATTAAAATACATTTTTCAAACCTGCAACTGTTGGGTTGTACATATTGGGGTTTTTTAATAATTGCTTATCAGTTGAGGCAATTAGAGCAGGGTAGGCCCTAACCATTCCTGTAATGGTCTACTGTTAAATAATAAGCCCTAAAAGATTTGCCTGATTTTTCAACTTGTTATTTTATAAGTCTCCACATGGAAAATATGTTTATCTTAAATAGAAACTAGTTTTGAACCTAAAGACATCTTTATTCTTCAATAGTTGTACTTCTACTTTTTTGAGCTCGCTCAAACTATATTACCAGCTCGCTATAAAAATTACCAGGTTTGCCATATATTTTCAAAGTGGATTTAGTTTTAAGAGTTACACAGTTTTGATTTAATTTCTTCCATTTATTACTTGGTTTAAATAGATCTCACACTACTTAACTGTGATTGGTCCTTTGAAAATCTTTGTTATTTCTCCTCTTTTATTCTAAAATTAAATTTGCTAAATAACAGCTTTAACAAATAGGTTAGTTAAATTTACATTGTTTTATTAAAAATCAGTTTATTATAAGTTAATCTGTCCCACTATTTGAGTTTTAGTTATTGTAATTGAGGGCGACTTTCTTGCTTTGAAAATTTTAATATGAATTGGAAAACAGGTGGTATGAATTCTATTAACAACAACACATCTTTTTTCCATTTGGTTGTAGTGTTTCCACTGGCACTATTTTTCCTAATGTCTACCCGGTTAAGTGGGTATAAGTTGTCATATTTATAACAGTAATCTAAAATAAAAATAGTGTTTCTTAGCTATTTTTAATAGGTGAGAATAGATATGATAATATTTAGTTATTCCATTTTTCCGCCCTCATGTTAATTTTGTAGTATGTGATATTTTCTTCCAGATAGGTTTTAATTTATAGGCCACATTGATTTTGTTTTGTTTTTTTGTTATGAAGAGTTTTTATTGCAGTCATTATTACGTCCATCCATTCTGAGGTCACACAAATGTTAGGGTAATATTTCTTACATTTTTCTATTGCTCCAAAATCAGAACCACACTAAAGAAAAGAATGGCCACTAACTAGTAAATTTTGACTAACTTTCCAGTATTTTTGTGTGTTAAAAACGTAAAGTAATATTTTTGGTTTTCAAGTATAATAGTAGTACTATACATATTATAGAATGACTACATGTTATGCAAACATAATCAAATTAATTAAACACAAATATAACATACTATTTCTTTAAAATAAAACAAAAAATTTTAATTAAAGTAAATTAATAGATCTATGTTATTGTAGAAACAAATATATTTGAAAATATGTTAATTTAAATTTATTCTTTATATTTAAAATATTTTAAAGGCTTTACACGAACATTTTGAGGTAAATTTATGAACAATAATTAATTAACTTACCGCTTAAAATATTAAGAGTGCTGCTGTCAATATAAGGTTGTATATCAAACTCTTCTTTGTTTAGTTCCAACTTTAAACTATTCAAAATTGTCTGTAAATTATGTCCAAAAGCTTCTATATAATTTTCTAAAATTTTAAAATGAAATGCAGGTGTAAGTAGTTTCCTCTTTCTCTGCCATTTCTCTCCTGAAATCAAGAAAACTTGAATGTTATATTGAGTTTTCTCAGTTTTTAACTGAGGCCAAGAGGTAATCCTGTAAATTGCAAATCCAAATAATAAAGAAAATATAAGTAAATGCTAAAACATGTCCATTACATATTTACAAAGCATTAAAACATGAAATTTGTACATTTCTGCATTATAGAATATTCATGTTTTACAATAATTATAACAAATAATTGGTATATTCATATTGTGGTGTGCTACATACCACTTGATAATGCAATAACTCAATAATAAAAGTTGAGGTGCAATGGATGATTTTGTAATTTAACTATTTAACCCGTAATTGGTCCCGCCATTGGGTAAGCACTAACAAAAATAGTTAGTGTGAACGAAATTTTTCATACTTTTGCACTACAGTCTTGATGAGCTAGCTATGTGTCATTGACAACTGTTTCCTGTATTAATCCCATGACTAAGCGTTGTTGTGGGGGGGGGGGGGGGTAAAGTGTCGCGACACTGTTAGTTAGGACTGTCCTTCAGTTAGGGCTAGCGTGGTAATTTCTGTTACAGTTTTTAGCAGCATATTTGGTTTTGGGGCCAATCATAATCGAACACTTTTGGGTTTATACATTCCAAAACAAAACAAAAATGTCATAATATCACAACAGACGATGTAATCAATCATGAAACAAGAGATTTATTCAAACCAGAGGTGATTTTATCCTACAACTTATCATATAACAGAGAAGGGAAATGAGTACATTCAACGGATTATTAAACTTTACCAGAATCAACATTCAGATCACATATAAGGAAAACACAAATGAAAATTGCTAGAAGAATATTCATCTCTGAGTAAGCAAAGGCATTTGCAAGTCTTATCTTTTAAAAAGAGCTTTAATTGAAAATTTATCTATACTGCTAAAGCAGAGTATAAAAAATATATATTTGGTCAAGAATGTCCTATCAGGAGTCAAAATCAATGTAAGATTGTCAAAAAATTATGAAACGATTTTATGAAATTTATTTTTACTATATTAAATAATAATTTTAAAATTTATTGACTAAAAACACTTCATGGAAATTCAAGAACTATACTACTTATATAAAATCTAATTGTTTGAAGCAGAACTTACACAGTGTTTGATTTCATTTTAGAAAATCTTGGAGGGTGTGCTTACTGTCAAACATCGAGGAACTGTTATACAAAACAGAAGGGTCATGAATGTAACAGATCAATATGTTGAGAGCATACATGTCTAGATTATGTCACAGGAACAATGTGCCATGAAGGAAATTAAAATAATGGCTAGTTTACTAGGCGCCACGTCATTTCAATTCCGTTCATCTAAACATTTCCTGTAAATTAATTTTAAATATTTTCTTACTCCTAAATTGTTATAAAATTTGTAATTTACATATTTCTTAACAATTTTGTACCTAAAAATTTATTTTTAGATGAAAATATTTGATTTAATTAATGAGTTTGTAAATGGTAGGGATTTCCTATACTCACAACCATTTACGTTATAAAACAGGAGATGACCGATCGTAGGTTAAGGAATAAGAACACTTCAATAAGTAAATGAATAAATATATAATTGTTGATTCCATCTTCATGTTAGCTACTAGTTTTCACTAAAACACATGTAAATATTTTACAACATGCCCCTAGTAGCACTTACTTACATTTGATGAGGGTTTGATATTTGTTAATGAGTTACGTGTCTGAGTTGATAATGGGACACATCTCCTGAAATGGCCGTCCTCAACAAATATAAGTGCTACTATAAGCAAGTTGGTAAATATTTACAAGTTTTTAGGTGAATAATTATAACAGCTGGATTATATTATAAACTACCCTAATATAATCACATGGTGCTGTTTTGATACTCTCTTTAGAGCAATGTCTTTTAAAATGAGATGGGTGATGCAGTAACTTGCTCATATTACCTTAATATGGTAATGGAGGTTTTATGGTCTACACTTGAAAGTGCAAACTTGGATATAAGTAGTTCAACTTGTGGATAAGATTCAATGAGTAAATGGTGAAATAGAACCAGAACTGCCATAAAGTCATTCAAAATTACAAAAAAAGGATACTTTGAATCAAATAGAGACATGAGAGAATATTTGAATAAAATCAAAGTAAATTGACTAATTAAGAACTTTAACCACATTACTCAATTTTTCTTACTTTAAAAATTACTTAAGTGACTTTCTCTGTTCCTCATAGGGTTCTTTCTGTGATGCTGTTATACTGGGTATGATTTCTAAATATTTGAGTACTTTTTTCTGCCTTTCCTAACGTTATAATATTTTCCTTTGTTTATAAACACAGGAAAATATTGTAATATTAGGAGAGGCAGAAAAAAGTACTCAAATATATAGGAATATTCCTAACAGAAATGAAGATGAGTATATTAAGAATTTGAACAGTATATGATTTCATTATTCTGTCGTTTTTAATATTTCAAGTAGATAGATGGCTGTAGAGTACAGTTGTTAGGCTAGAAATTAATGGTTAAAAAAAAAAATGTTCTATGACGTAGTCAAAAAATGTATATAATTTGTATTGAGTTTGTATTTAATGTTTTTATTTTGTGTTGGCATATTTGAAAATTTTGTTCCATTCAAAGAATAAGTAAGTTATCACTTTTACATTAATTTATGAATTTTAAATTTTGTAAATACTTACTGAGACAGAACATTTTTGATCATTCTGTGGCGATTTTCTTCAGTGTCATCAAGTAAAAATAAGTGCTTCTATAAACAAGTGTGTATGCAATAATGTAGGCCCATGTAATGAACTTTATTGACCATAATGACCAGTAAAACTTAATTTACAAAATTAACGATTTTCCAAACTTGTAATTTAAGTAAATTTACTTTTTATTTCAGGAAATAATATCAAATATCAATGAAGTTGAGTTAGTGTGATTGAAAATATTATTTTTTTTATAATTTCATAAATTTGCCTAAGTTATAATTTCTTAGGTTTTTTATATTTATATATATTAGGCCAGTTGCATATCAAAATTAAGTAACAAGCGACATGATTATTAAATGGAACAATAATTTTAAAACAATTAGAAGAAGATTAAAAGTTTATTATTTATCTAAAGGAAAAATGGGGTTAGAGAATAATGATGTTATAGTGTAGTCCAAATGCCTTGTAAATATTAAATATGCAACTCATACCATCAGCAGTTAAGAGACCATTTCCCAGCCATGGCTGCATATATTTGTACGTCTCTGTCTTATCCAAGATACTTTTACTGCTCAATATTATCTGAAAAAAAATTATTCAAACTGAAATATAATAATTATATAAACAATATAAACTGATATATTTTATAAACAATATTTGAGGTGACTTGTGAGTGCAGGTTATAAACAAAAGAATAAATAGGCAACAACTCACCTAAAAATTGACAGTGATGCTACACTATTGAAACTTAATTAAAAAATTAAACATTACCTATAATATTTTTTTCTATTTTATAATAAAAAAATATTATAGGCTATGTTAAATTTTTTAATTTAGTTTGATTGTGTAGCGTCACTGATGATGATGACATAATGTCATTGAAACGTGTCTGATATTAAAGTTTTTATAATTATAAATTGGTTTCTAAAAACAAATATATTTATAATTATTAGACACTAATTTATTTAAATTTTTAATATTAGTATTATTTTAACTGACGTTTTTGTATTTTATTTATTGTTTTATAAATAAACCTAAAACAATAAATATTTTAATGCAACAACTCATAATGAATCATAGGTCATACATTATATTTTCTCTAAAACACTTGTATGTATGTACTCACATAGTATGTTACATTTAACTACAGTGACTCTTATATACTTTTTTGATTATTGAGAATGGCCGTTTTGGGAGATGTGTCCCATTGTCAACTCAGACCAAAACTGACTTCTTGGTTTTTTTAGGTTAGGGTGGGGGTGGCATATTAGGGTAGGGATGTAGGCGTATATTTAAAGGGTATTGGGGGTCATAAGGTGTGTATGAGTGATAATGTAATTGGGTGTTTGTTAGTATGTGTGTAGGTTATAGTTTGAAATGTTTGTGTATTTTTCGTATTGTTCGGTTGTGTATTGTTGGTTATTTTTGTTTTGTTTGTAAAGTAGCTTTGATGTTTTGTTTGTATAATTATAGTTTGTGGATATATGATGTTCAGCAAAGTTTGATTAGGTGTTTTTGTTTGTGAGTGCTTTTATGTGTTCATGGTAAAACGGCCTTCCTGTTTGGTCTATGTAATAATTGGGACATGAACTGCAAATTAGTTTGTAAATACCAATGGAGTTGCATATGTATTTTTTTGATGTTTTGGGGCTTAAATTGTTTGTTGAGGGTGTTGAGTATGGAGTAAGGTATTCTGTATCTGTATTTATGAAATAGTTTATGAGTTTTTGGTGTTCTGTAAACTCATAGCCAACATGACTAGTTCTGCAACTAGCCAACACATTTTTTACATACAATTACAAAATAGCTTACTCTACACATAACAACCTCAATAAACAATTTAGAACCAAAACCATAAACAAAGACATATACAACTCTAATGGTATTTTCAAACTAACTTGCAGTTTGTGCCCTAGTTTTAACATATGCCAAACAAGAAGGTCAATTTACCAAGAACACATAAAAGCTCTTACAAACAAAAACACCCACTCAAACTTCACTGAACATCTCATGTCCACAAACCATAACTACACAAACATAACATCAAACAAAACTATCTTATTAGATTTTTCCTTGGATTTTGTTGTTCAAGACATTGATATAATCTTTAACAATCTCCTTATTCCTTTAATGCAATCACTGTCCTTGTTTTGTTGTACACAGTTTTGAAGTTCGACTCGAAAGAAGCCAAGAGCCATCTCACAGGAAATCTACCTAACCTGTGTGTGATAAAGTAAGATAATATTTTTCCATCGATGAACAACGTTGCTATGGTTCGATAATTTACAACTCTATTGACATTGATGCGACAATTGATTTGAGTAATTCTTGTAATTTATGAACTGCTTGCTCAAAATTTATAGAGTGAATGCTTTTTCTTTAGATAATAGTTTGTTCACTTACTTAATAGTAACTAATTAACTATAATTTCCACTATTACACTTTTTTATTTCACAAATCCTCTAGCAACCCATTTGCAAACCCCAGATTGAGAACCACTGGTCTAGGTTGTAAAAAGTAGGCATAACAGAATGACTGAAAGTTATAGATTATTTTGTTTTAAACTAAAGTAGCCTAATAAGCGTAATTAATCAGTACTCACTTCCATGTCTTCAGCAGTATATATTAAAATATACAACGTTTTACCAATCCAGTTTGCAGTTACTTCTCCATATGTCTCAGCAATTCGCATTGCATTATTGAGAAATTCTGAAACATTTTATCAAATTAAGTATTTACAGATACCTTATTCATTAAAAGTTATGTTATGATAAATTATTATTAATGAAACAAAAATCAACAGAGAATTGAGTAATTTTAATTTAACTCAAATAAAATTCTAATTTTCATAATTACAAAATTAGGTACTTTAAGTACTTTAAAGGTAATAAACAAATACTTTAAATGAACATGAAAATCAAATATCTCTCTTGCCTTCTCTCCATCCCATTATGGGCGATATCAAGGGGAGTCAATTGTCCCCCCAACTTCCAGGTGTATTATTGTTTTATAATAAAAAAACTTACCATGAACTCATTAAAATACTACAAAAGTAATAATAGTGTTGACAAGAAATAAACTCGGTAGTACCAGTTGTTTTTTGATCATAAGTAAAATTGGCTGCATCGTTGGTATACTATTGATCGGGGGCAGATAATAGTGAAATAATATTCATAAATTTCAATGAGTAAATTATACTTGATTTTGGTATTGCAAACTAAACTGAAATTATGTATGCATTGTAGGTTATGTGTCACAATGTATAATTTGTATAATTTTTCCTTTGAGTAATTAAAAAAACCTGGTAGTATAGGGTGATTAAATGGGATTAAGTATAGTAAAATTTAGGAAAAAGATACTTTAAGGAAAAAATTAATTAAAAATTTATAAGCAGATCAATAAATATAAATAAGGAAAGCTTGTAATGAAAAAAGAAGGAGATAGAGAGAGGGGGAAAAAGAGAGAGTCGCCCTTGGTAATTATTTATGAATCATTGTAACAAATCATTCCATATAGTGCAACGAATAGTGTATATCTACTATAGTGCAAGGAAAAGTCTGTTGTGATGTTACACAAAATAATTGAGAATGGACGACTTTAAAGGTTCCAGGCAATGTTATATGAATAGTTAAAGGGATGATGTACATGTGAAGAAAAGTTATATGTTGGTATAAGACTAAAATTCTTAAACTTACTTCCTTACTAGCCAACACCCACCCTTGGCTGCCAAGCCATTTGGTTGTGTGCTAACCATTCGAGTACATTCGAGAGAGCCTTCCTTCATTGTTCTCGTCATCTGCTTGGGTGTGGTCCAAGAAAGTGCATGTGAGGAGGTGGCTTGCATTCATGGTTCCATTTCTGCACAACACTCAATCCGGCGATGGGAGGACATGAATTTTGTAGAGGTGTGTTGCCAGGTAGTCATGGCCAGTAGCCAGGCGGAATACTAGTACATCTGTGCGGTTAGGAACACTACGATTTATTGGTCCCTCGGTGAAAATTGTAGCCCAACTTTTGTTGTGGGAGGCCCTGATAAGATTTTCTTTTCGTGCTGTGATTTAGAGTTGAGTTTATTTGGATTTTCATTTACTGAAAAGAGGTTGAGGTAAGGCAGCACCTTGTTTGGCGAGAGTATCTGCTTTCTTGTTTCCTTCTATATTGAAATGGCTTGGCACTCATTTATTGTGTATTTGACAACCTTTTTCCTGAAAGGAGTCTAGTTGTTTTCTGCAGGAGAGCGTTTGGTGGCATTCCACTTGTCAGTTGCTAGTGACACCTAGTTTTGATGCCATGGAGTCCACAAGAAATACAACGTTAGAGGCCCCTTTGACTTTTTAGAGTTCAAAATTATTAAACTAATTAAATTGCCTTGTAATTGTCCAGTGACACAACATGAACTTAAAGAAACAATTATGGGACATTAATACATCTCCAATTGTCTAATCCCCTAACGCTTGGACACCATATAATAAAAAGTTTTTTCAGTAAATTATAAATACATTTAGTTTGCAATAACAAAATATAGACTACGTATGGAAATAATATAATCTTTTGTGATATTGCAGTAAAATGGCAATGTAAATACTTTTTAAAATGTAAAAAATGTAAAAAATGTAATTTTTAGTTGGAACCAGGTGAACTAAGAAATTGTATTTTTTAATAAACTTACTCTTAGACTCTTAAAAATTGCTGTACATTTAAATCTTAAGACTTCAAACTTACGTTGGGTATCTGTACCAAACTCCAATGCATTTCCAATGATAGGTAGAGGCTTAGCCCCTCGAAGCTTACTTGCTAACTTCATGAATCTGTCATTCTTGTTACTGTTTGTCCAACACCACAATATAAATAAAACTCCAAAGACCACTATTATCCACATGTTCTGGTTTGTTCTTGAATATTAAAAAAATACCTGTAAAATCCAAATGATTGAAATGTTATAATGACAAAACAAAATATCCTCAATGAACAGTAATCTCTTTTTATATACAAGTAGAGATATTTATTTACTATGAAAAACTAATTTGTCTCTTATAATATTATATTGCTATTTACTTAGTTAAATGAAATTGTAATTTTGTAAAACTTTTTGAAGTGAAAACTTGTATAAGCACGACGGGAAGAGTTAAATTTATATTTTTGCATAATGTTACAGGTATCTATATAATAACTTTCGTCATTTAAACAAATTATTAAAACAATCCATAATTATTTTTTGTTTGCTTTTTTCTGTGTAGTATATCAATGCTAATTTAATGCAGTTGATGGAAGCTTATGTCTTAAAACAACAAATAATATATTTGTACCATATATACTAAGTTACTATATTTGATTTATATTACCATCTATAAAAGCATCTATCTCATTATGATTTTAAAAACCTTTTACTGCTTATCAATAATATGATAGTTGCTTAGGACTTTATGTAGCCAAAATTTATTTCTTATTAATACAAATTTAATATATATCGAGATCAGTTTACCCAAAATATTACAAATATATAGTTAAACACTATTTATTTAATAAAACTACACTACTTATGATGTTTTTCAGCAGGTGAGTATGCACTTGGTTAGTGAATTGTTCAACCTCTACATTGTTCACTGGTGTAGTGAGAAACAAGTCTGCTGAAAAAAAGTAAGTAGAGATTTTTTTGTCAAGTGGATTAGTAAATGAATATTATTCAGAAATTTCTAGACGTATACCCCAAAAACTGAGTTTTAAATATATATGTTTACATTTGTTGATTCCATCTTCGTGTGAGCTACTAGTAATCACTAAACACTTTTAAATGTTTTAAACTTGCCTATAGTAGCACTTACTTTGCTTGTTGAGGACGGCCGTTTCGGGAGATGTGTCCCTTTGTCAACTCAGACCGTAACTGATCTCAAGGTTTACGTAGATTAGGGTGGGATGGGATATTTTGGTGATGTGGGTGTATTTTGTGTGTATTAGGAGTTATGATGTAAAAAAGTGAGTGTCAGAACGTGCATGTGAGTTGTAATGTAATTGTGTATTGAGTATGTAGTAGGGTGTAGTTTGAGGTGTCTGTATATTTCGTATTGTTCGGTTGTGTAGCATTGGTTATTTCTGTGTTGTTTATGAAGAATTTGTAGGTTAGATGTTATGTCTATGTAGTCATGTTTTGTGGAGTTGAGATGATCGGCGAAGTTTGATTGGTAGTTATTGTTTTTTAGTGCTTTTATATGTTGTTGGTAACGTGTGTAGAATGACCTCCCTGTCTGGCCTATGTAAAAACTGCGGCATGAACTGCAAGTTAGTTTGTAAACTCCAGTGGTGTTGTAAATGTCGTTGATATTGTTGTTGGGTTTAAATTGTTTTTTGAGAGTGTTGTGTGTGAAGTAAGCTATTTTGTAGTTTTATTTTCGTAGTGTGTTAGTTAGATTGTGGGTTTTGGATGATCTGTGTGGTATTGATAAGTATTTTATGAGATTTTCATCTTGTGTGTTTGTATTTGAGTTATTATGTTTATTTTTTAGGCGGTTGTATAATTTGTCAATCATTGTTGTGTTGTATCCGTTCGTTTGTGCTATATATTTTATGGTGTTTAACTCCTGGTAGTGTTCATTTTTATCTAACGGTGTTTTAAGCAGGCGATATATCATGGTGTTGTAAGCAGCTAGTTTTGTTGGTGTGTTTATATTTTTTTCAGTTTTGATTATATTATAAAAATATTATACATTTTAATGTTTGTAATTGAAGTATATTAAACTAAAATTAAATAATACTTAACTAAATGAATAGACAAAGGCCAACTTGCTGACGTGTTTTGAAATAATCGTTTCTTTTATGAAGCAAAGTCTCCTAAAACACGCCAGCAAGTAAGCCCTTATGAATTCACTTAGTTAGGTATTATTTAATTATAGTTTAATCAGAGAATTCAAGATGATTACAACAAGCAACTGAAATATATTATTGGCCTAAATTTACATTAAAATTATATATTATTTTATTCTAAATTTAAAAAATGTTATCAAAATAATAATTGCGTAATTATATTTATCTAAATAATATAACAAACAATCTTTAAAAAATTGTCAGTATCTCATCCACAAAAAAACAAATCTCACTAAAACAAATTATATGCTATTTCCTCTGTGACATAAAAATTACATACCCAAATATATTTTTGTTGATCTGATGTACATTAACAAAAGAATATTGGATATTCATAAATTATCGGAATGTTATGGCCTAGTGACTTCACTGAAAGGATTTGTTCAAGTTGTTTACATACACGATTGCTTAAGGCTAATTTATTTTATTGGGTTGGTGTAGAACAACCTGAGATTTTGAAAATGGAGCGATGTTAATAAAGACAAAAAGATTGGTTAGCATCAGTTTTAAAGGTTAAGATTGACTGTGTCAATTAATTAGTAACCAATATAACACAGGTATATATTTTTAATTATATTTTTGTATTTTTAATTATTAAATTAAAAAGTTGTCAAATTTTCAAAGTCTTTTCTCAAAACTATTTTTATTCAGAAAAAGAGTTAGCATCTCAGTTTTAATTAGTTTGAGCATAAACTCGTAAAATATTGAGCTGCAAAACAGTAACTATTTATTATTGATATTTTGCCATGTAAAGCTGATGAATTTAGCTCGGATACTGACATCTAAACCTGACATGAAAATTTTATTGTCAGTATTCTTGATTTATGTGTATTCGAGGACATTGGCTGAAAACGGACGTAGGTCTATAGGCCCATATGCCTTTTTTATGGCAATCACTGTTTTGGGTCTACCATATTGTTTTAAATATGCCCACCAAAATTCATATTGATAGCATAGCTTTCTGAGCTGTTGGGGAATTTTTAGTGGAAGCACATCGAGTTGGTACCTCCAACCTCTCAGCAGTTACATGCGGAATTCTTGGAAAAGAACACTAGAGTATGCTCAGAATGATGTACCTGAGTGTGTTTGTATTTTCCCTCTCAATCCTGAATTTTTATCTTCAGTCTATTATTTTTTTTTAAATACTATGTTTGCTTTAATTAATAAGTCAGAAATATTTTATCTTCATTAGATATAAACAGTTGAAAAAGATTATAAAATATTATTTACAAAGGTACAAAAGAAACCCATATAAAAGTTAATATTTGAGTTACTATAAGTTATTTTTTAGTAGTCCGTAATGCCAATTAAGGATTGCTGGGAAAAGGATGTATAACATGTTTTTTTTAATTTTATTATTCACAAATAAAATAATACAATTAGTTTTTGAAGTTTTTGTTATTTTTCTGTTAAAGAACTAATCTTCATGAAAAAATACTTTTTAGAACAATAGAAATGCTAGGAAAGTTATTTTTAAATAAATATAACCTCTAAACCACAAATAACATTTTATTTAAACCTTATGTACATTTCGATTGCCCAGCAATCATCTTCAGAGGTATTTAAAAAATACAACTAACAATATTTAATTAACAGTATCAGTTAGTTGTATTTTTTAAATACCTCTGAAGATGATTGCTGGGCAATCGAAATGTACATAAGGTTTAAATAAAATGTTATTTGTGGTTTAGAGGTTTTATTTATTTAAAAATAAACATTACGCCACAGTTGCTTCATATAGCTAGGAAAGTTACTGAAATAAAATAAAAACTTTAAAGGCTATTTTCTCAAAACATGAGTTTCACACATACACCCTTCTTCAGGCAATGTCCTCATTTATTTTTAAATACTGTTAACACCAGATTGTTACACAGATTAAGTTTACTTTCTCTTTAACATCTGATGAATTTCAAAATTTAACGAAATTCAATGCACTGAATATATTATAAAGCATATTTTCTTCATTCAGTGAGATTTATTTTTTATTATTGCTAAACACATGTAACTAATATATTTACATATATACTTAAATAGTATATGTAAATATATAAATAGTACTTTCTAGTTAATAAAAGTACTAACTTTAAGTACTATGTAAAAGTGCTGGAAAGTTTTTAACAAAATTTTGTTTAGAACAAGTAATATAAAAATTTGTTTGAAGTATATTCCTACTGAGGTCAAGAAATAAAAGTTTTATCATTGTTTGCTTGTTTCCAGTTTGTTTATTTTATTCATTTATAACCCTACAGCACTATTTATATTTTGTGGTAACCATGGCAACAGTTTAAGATTATACAATGGAGGTTTCAACAACAACCAGATGAGGGAAAAAAATTCATATAATATGTCTTTGAGATTTTCATTTCTTTGTATAGGAAAGTTGGTGCAGTGCCAATGCGCACTAAACTTTGAACATGAAGATTCACAGTTCGAATCCAGATAGACCTCCAAATTTTTATAATTTAATTACCGAATAAAAATTTGATAAAAGTTTACTAACATCAATTGCCATCTATTATAGGTTAAAAAAACATCTTTTATTAACAATTGAAAATTTGTACAAGATATGTATCAGGAGAGTATGAGTTAATAGGAGAAATTTCAAGTAAACACATATCAAATGTTATTCAAATTTAACTGTAAAAATTTAAATAGTTCTCCATATATTGTAAAAGTAAGGTATTTAAACTCAGAGTTGATATTTTAAAAACCAATATAGATTATATCTATTCTTAAATATATTAAATATTATATTTATAATATTTTGTTTTGATTTTAAGTATTTTTTTATATTTAAAAATATTTTTAAAAGCTTTAATAAGAAAATATTTTATTTTTTTCAGCAGTTCAAATCTTTTTGTAAAATTATTATTTGAAATTACAATACCCCTTAGAAACTATGAATAAGGTATCACAGTTGACAGAGGATTGCAGAACAGAATACATATTAAAGCAAAGAAACAAGAAACAATCAAGATTTTATTCTGTAACGACTGAGTTGAAAAATTCTTTAGATGAGTATTGTAAGCATAGTACTTTGCATGGCCTCAAGTACATCCGAGATACTACACTTCCAGCAACGGACAGGTGAACGAGAATCAAGTAATAGAAATTAAGATGTAACGTTAAATTAACATAGTGAGAATATTAATGCAATTAACAATAAACCCAAACCTCAATAAAATATTAATAAATTGTGTAGGGATATAATTACTGTGGGGATGACCTTGATGGGCAAAAATATATAAAAAAACAAACAATTTTTTGAGAGAAAAATTTATATAAGCTGTGTTTACTATTCAAAATAAAAATATTGTTTTTAAAATTTCTTTTATTTGATGTATAGTGTGAACCACGTAACCATCAACTTGGCCTTGAGAGATTGTAGTAGTAGAGGGTCAGTATAAAAACTTTCCTAAAAACATGACAAGGATTGTCAAAACACTCATGGTAATATAAAACCACTAGTCTCATGAGTTTGTTCAGATCGTATCCTTCTGTAATTTTATCATGACTGATCATTTCTTACATAAAGCTGTTGATGTATAGCACACTCTTAAATAAGTAAAGGTATTTCCGCTGACTCCCAATGTTGACGTCCCAAACGATGTAATAGGAGATGGTGCTGTTATGACAAATCTTGGTTATTCCTAACAACTCTTAAATAGCCAGTCGTAGACTTTACAAGTGGAGGATTTTTGTGGGTTGTTTAGTAAAGTGTTTTTAATGTGTGACTGTTTGTAGGTTTTTAAAGATGGCTGAATTTAAATCCAAGTTAAAGATCGGTTATTTAAAGTCTTAAATAGCCAAAGTAGGGAAATAGTATCTAATGTTTATAAATTTATGAGAGAAGAGTGTAAGGGTAGAATGTACTTACTTACTTTACTAACTTACTTTATCCAATGCCCACTCTTGGCATTTCAGCCATTCGGTGGCCATATGCTTCATCGCGGACGTCCCACAGTCCTTGGCATTCGAACAGATGTTGGGCATTCAAAATTGCTTCAGGGGCTGTGCAGAGCGGGCAGTCCGCGGAGGAGAGTACTCTGGTCGGATGGGCAGGGAGGTAATCGTGTCCTGACAGAGTTCAAAAGGCGGCCACACCAACTGGACGTGACAGCATTCGGTTAAGTGGGTTGTCCTTGACGATAGATTCTCATCTCTTCCCTTCCGCATACCTGTGTACGTGTACCTGTGTACGTGTTCCTATGTCTGGCAGATTTTCTTGCCCTCACCGCTTGATCAATACTTGTCTTGGAGGAGGTCAGGGACAGAGGCATCATTGGCTGAGTGAGGGATAGGCCTGATTTCGCTAATTCGTCCGCCTTTTCATTCCCTGAAATTCCAACGTGGCTTGGAATCCACTGCATAGTAAGTTCTAACAGTAGAACTTGAGCCACTTAAACCACTAAGGTTAGAGTGTAGTGTTGTATTGTTTTTATTATGATCCTAATTATAATTAATTATAAATGTGATATGTATTATAAAATTATAAAGGCGGAGAACACGCTATAGATATTGTTTGAGCGGATCTCTGATATTTACTAGATCATTCATTTAATATTCAAGCGGCTAATTATGCACAACTATGCTGCGTGGTAAATACAATCTTCGTCGATTTGTTTTTTAAGATAATAGGCAAGCACAACATTATTTTACCATTATTTTTATAAAAATTTTATAAA
Organism: Prosapia bicincta; assembly: GCA_036971475.1. NCBI lineage: Eukaryota > Metazoa > Arthropoda > Insecta > Hemiptera > Cercopidae > Prosapia > Prosapia bicincta. The sequence continues at coordinate 197,228,864 of JBAIZL010000005.1, forward strand.
AGTGTTTTCAGGTTTAACAAACTTTTCAATGGATGTAGACATACATAACTTATAGTATTTCGTATTTTATCTACTGGAGCACCTTTATGAAGGTCGCAAGGACAAACGACAGAACCCGCATATCCGCAGACAATTACTTTACTTAGGCTAATACAGATAATTCAAGGGCAGCTGAGCTGGAAATACCTATAACATGTTTTCATAAGGTATAAAGTTCACGGTTATATGGTCCACACTATATGTATTACATATTTATCATCTCAAATAAAAAATTTGAAATTGAGTGTTGAATAGCAAAACCAGGAAATTGTATATAATGTAGACTAAACATTTACTACAGATGAGAGAGAAATAGTGTTGTGGCGATATCATAAGGTTCTATAGCAGGGGTCGGCAAGCCACGACCTGCAAAATTATTTTGTGCTGCTTCTTCACTTATTGTTTTCGAATACTGAGTGGTCGGAATAGATTACGCCACAACAATAAATGCCTTATAGTAAATTACAAGTGGGATATAAGTGGAAAGTAGTGTCTGAAGTGTGCATGGAGGCACGTTTACCCCTACGGCAATTGTTTTATTTTGGTAAAATTTTGTTAATTTTTAAATGAAGGAGTTTTATTTTATTATTTGAGCACTTCAAAACATGAATAAGGAAATTTGTCTGATTTAGGTTGGAAAACTATCAAATTGTTATCAGGAATTAAGTAGCCTATTTTATAAAAATTACATTTAAAATCCATTATTAGCCAGTTTTTTGGTTAAAGTCACTTTCTGTACTGTATTAAAATCAGTTACATTACCGATCTAAAATTTAAAATATAATAAAATTCGTGGTTATTCTATATTTGCGGCCCTTACAGGCATAGTAGATTGAACATGAGGCCCTCAAGTAAAACAAGGTTGCCAGCCCCTGTTCTAGAGTATACAGGCTCTGTAACAAGAGCTCACTGAGGACCATCTCATGGTTAAATAATGAACTGGATACTTTGCGAATGAGCGAAGAGGGGAGAAAATATTTGACTCACCTCAGAAAAACAGGAGCAGGCAGAAGGTTATTAGAATCATACAAAATTATGACAATGTGTTGTATGAATGTACAGTGCCAGCAAAAAGTTTAGGGACACCCCTACATTTATATGTTTTTGCTATTGTCCTAAAACTTTCTGCCAATCATATATTAGTAACTTATCAATGAATTAAGCATGAAAAGTTACGATTTTCCTGAAATTTTCATTCATTTATAAGTAAGGGTTGGCAAATTATAAATTTTTTCCCATTTTAAAATTTTTGAGGAAACCCCTGTTTTTTTCTAATTAAAAATGTATAATAAAAAAAATACACATCTGATTAAAATGATACTTTGTACAAATGTTTAGCATAACATTTAGAATGTAAATATGCATTATTTATTATTTACAAAAAATCACCTCTCATTTGGTATCAGGTTAACTTTGCTTTAGATTTTCAGATTTTTCAGCATAAAAAAATTCCTCGCGTCATGGCGGGTCGGGGGTACAGTCAGTTCCGCTCCAAGTGGCTCCGTTCACTAGATATTCGCTATTGTAATGTGAGAATTTTATGCTGAAAAATCTGAAAATCTAAAGCAAAGTTAACCTGATACCAAATGAGAGGTGATTTTTTGTAAATAATAAATAATGCATATTTACATTCTAAATGTTATGCTAAACATTTGTACAAAGTATCATTTTAATCAGATGTGTATTTTTTTTATTATACATTTTTAATTAGAAAAAAACAGGGGTTTCCTCAAAAATTTTAAAATGGGAAAAAAATTTATAATTTGCCAACCTTTACTTATAAATGAATGAAAATTTCAGGAAAATCGTAACTTTTCATGCTTAATTCATTGATAAGTTACTAATATATGATTGGCAGAAAGTTTTAGGACAATAGCAAAAACATATAAATGTAGGGGTGTCCCTAAACTTTTTGCTGGCACTGTATTATACGACTTTCCATTATTTGAAAAGAACTTTTAAAAACAAGAATATTGAGGAATATGATTAAAGAGAAAATAAACTTTCTATGCGATAAATAAAGTGTTCTTAGAACTTAAACAAATAGATATTGCTAAAACCTTTCTTGAAGGAAGGTAAAAAAATAACATGAGAACCCTAATCAGAAAGTCTGAAATTAGAAAAAGTGTTTACCTTTCTGCAGACAATTATAAATTTGAAATTAGAAACTAATTTTAATTAGTGAAATTAGAAATTATAGACCAAAATTAGGAAGCAGACCTTTAGCTTACATGGATGAAAGATAGTATGTTCATGCATAGTGACATAATGGCAAAGCTCTATAAATTTGCCTACTGAATGCCTATACACAAAATTCTTGTCAATAACTATTAAAGTACAACCTCGTTTACACTTAAAACCTGGGGTTCTCAAGACGTAAGTAATGCCCCTTCAGGGGGCATAAAATACTGGTAAAATTAAAAGCAGTTATTTATTTTTAAAAAATTCATGAACGATTTGATGCCTTTTAAAAAGTTTAATTACTGTAAAACTTGGTTTTCTATTGATTTAAACAATTTATCAATATCTCGTTTGATATTTTAAATTCAAATAATGTCATTCTCCAGTGTCAAACTATTTCTTGGTTTGGTTTTTAAGTTCACCATTGTTGAAAGTCATTGTTGACAGTTATAAGATCTAGCAAATGGTATCAATCTTTTTAATGATGTTTGGAAAGTTCTGTATATTCATTTATAACATTTATCCTTAATTTGTTGCTACAAACATTCCTAAAACATAATTTCATAGATTGATCACTTGATATATCTACCAGTTCATCATGAAAACGAGCATTCGGTTTAACATTTTGAACTGCTTGATCATAAACGAATTCAGTATCCATACAAATTCACATGTATCCTTAACAGGAATATAATCTCTCAATTGCTCAATTAGGACTTCAAGGTGAAAGGATATGAGTTGGGAGACAGAAGAATCCAATAACATGCAGCTAAAACTCGAAACATACTATATTAGTTGAATCCATCTTTACGTGAGCTATTAGTTTTCACTAAAACATTTATAAATATTTTACAACTTGCCTCTAGTAGCACTTACTTACATTTGATGAGGGCCTGATATTTGTTAATGAGTTACGAGTCTGAGTTGGCAATTGGACACATCTCCTGAAATGGCTGTCCTCAACAAATATAAGTAAGTACTACTATAGGCAAATATTTACAGGTTTGTAAATATTTAAAAGTGTTTTAGTGAGACATACTATTTAAATTCTTGAGTAAGTAGATAATTTTCAGTATTCTTGCATTTCAAACAGTAAGTTTCTTTACAGATGTGTTAACTTTGACCTAAGCAAACATGACAGTTCTGTGTGATCTTTGTAGGATATGTTGAAGCTATTGTGACGAGAAAAGATGCCAAATACACAAGCTTCACTTTTCATTATTGAAAAAAAAACTGGAAAAGTTAGGTTTACTATCAAGCAAATGTAGCAACATTTCTGACATTTAATTCAAACAGCCTACTTAACAGATTGCCACCGTTCTTCCGTGTAGAATAGCAAATGAATATGTAGAGAGCTATTCCCTCTATAGTTAGGTTTTCAAGTAGCCCGCTCTGTTAATGGCAACTCCTAATATAGTTAGATAATTTAATAGCTTTGCAGAGTTAATCTAGCATTTTTTTTACTTGCCAGGAGCAAGTTTGGTTTACTTTAATATTTACTCCTACCTGTTGACTTCGAAGTGATGACTACAAGTTTTCTCTAGAAAATCTCTACTGGTATGTTTTTAAGCGCAATTAGTTTTGTTTCAAGTCGATTTTTCAGTTTTGAAGATTTCGAACTTTCGTCTGATAATATTTCATTACTTATAACACAATGGGTGGTGCCTCAGAAAAACCAAATTCTATGTATAACTAGTCTTATTTACTATACTTTGTTATTATGTACCCATCATTTTTACCCCTTGAAACCGATCTTTTAAAAAAATTATCAATATTCTGCAACTATAATTCGAAGTGGTATATGTAAGAAAAAAGTATATATTGTATAGGCCTATATATATATATATATATATATATATATATATATATATATATATATATATATATATATATATATATATATTTGTGTAAATATGTATAACTCTTGAAGAGATTATCTTATTGAAAGTTATTAATAATGTTACACATAACATTTTAATGTAAATAAATAGATTTCAAGGATTGTGGTTTAATTTTAGTTTTTCAACATTATGAATTGAGAGGGTCGCCAAAAATACCAACCTAAAAACGGGCTTACTGGCTAAGAAGCCTTTCTTTAGAGGAGTGCTTGATTGTGTCCTAAAGGCGACAACAGTTGATTACTTTCAGTGTGTTGTGCCGTACAAAATACCTGGTGCAACTAGCCTGGCGTTATGTAATGCAGCAGTAGAAGGACTAAAATCTCGGAAGGAGTATAAGTTTTTATTTTTAAAAACATTAAATTTTCAACCGAAGTTAAATCACAGCAATTTATAAAGGCATAGAGGACCAACAAGATTGTATTATTAGGTATTTCATTAAATTATTTAACGATCAGAAAGAATTAATAATTTGTTATTCCTATTATGTAAAACTGGTTTACTTGACCTTGCCTAGTATTTGAAACTTGTTGCCAAGGCCATCTCTGATTTCACTGTTTTTAAACACCAAGTAGTGCAGTGAATCATCTAATATTCAATTATATCAGCTTCCGTTGTTTAGTAATTTAAATACAATTAAACAGAGTTACGTGAATTAAGGCTTAATTGCACCTTTAAATAGGCTAGTGCGAAATGATGCAATATACGATGTTAAATAATAAACAGTCTCTCTCAACGAACACTATAGTAAGAGCTATTTGAGAAAAATGTTTCTTTATCAAATTCCGTCTATTAGCTCACTCTCTCTCTCTCTCTCTCTCTCTCTATATATATATATATATATATATATATATATATATATATATATATATATATATATATATATATATATATATATATATATATATATACCTTGTAGATATTTTCAATCGATAATAAAATACATTTTTATTCATCCAATCACGTTCAAATACACTTTTTAACCTGTAGTCGCAGAGAATTGATGTTTAATACAGTTTTTTCAAATATTTATTCAATAATTCAATTATAAAAATTAAGGGGTCTAGGCCGGATTCGAACTGAGTATCTTCGTGTTTAAAGTCTAGCCCTTTGGCACTCAGCCAACGTCCCCGTGGTTCAAAGTATATTTCTTAAAGAGGTATATGAATTTTCTTTTGCTCCCTTATGGTTGTCGTCGAAACCTCCATTGTACGATCTTAAATTGTTGCCGTGGTTACTACACAATATCATAAATAATGGTCAAGAATTAAAAATCAATGAAAAGAAAATAATAAACAAACAAACTGGATTAACAGTAATGAACCTTGCTTCACAAACGGACAATGCGAAAGGAAACCGAAAAAAAATCTTTAACACAACGCAAGCGGCAAAAAAAGCGTATAAATAGTAACAAACAAAAATAATAGTCCAACACCATACATAGAAAGAAGAATGGAAAATTGCAAGGAAATTCGCTCCCAATTTTGCCACTTAGTATATACATACATATATATATATATATATATATATATATATATATATATATATATTTTAGTTGTAATTATAAAATAAAAAGAAACTAAAATAAAATATTTCTTTGTTGACTTTAGTAGGAATTGACTTTTAAAAAAAATATTTATATAAAGTAAACAATGTCACTTTCAGGAATTAAATTCTATACTTGGAAGATTATCCTAAATAAATAATAAAAGTTAAGAAATCATTTTTACTGAAAGCGTAGATTAGTCCTTAGACATCTTTTCTTTGAAGACGTAAGATTCTCTGCTTGTTTATTATTATTTTGAGTTGCTTAGTATGTCTTTAATTACTAACCGAATTATTTATATGAATTCGTGCGTTTCAGTCACTGATTATTTGCTTCACTAATGTTTACGCCACAGCCGAATTTACGATTGTTTAAATCACATATTTTGTTTCCTTTAAATTTCAGTTTTTAAATCACAACAGGAGAAGCTCCGGCCTGAACCTGAAAGGCTTAACTTTAGGGTTATGTAGACATCTTTCTGGCGCGAGTAGATGGAATATTTCGGATAAGAGCGATCTTGCAGACGTGAATACCTAGTAGAAGAGACTTGGTTCTGTCTACATGCTCCCCGGGTAGACAACTATATCCCGGGTAGAATGAAATTTTGCAATAAGCAGGTTCAAACGAGAATCACAAGTTTTCCTGCCTAGCATAAGTAAAAGTGTGTAAGCTGGCACTTGGGCGCTGCGGGCCTTGGCGAGAGGACGAGGGGAGGGTGGAGCTGCTCGCGGGTCATTTTCAAAAACGTCGACCCTTGGACTGACGCTGCCTCATAGGGTTGACTCATTATTTTGTTACTTTCTAATCATTTTTAATGTATAGTATACATAACAACAAATTAAAATAGGGCTTTTACGGAAGCGTGCTAATAGGATTATCTAAGGGTTGGGATTGGTAGGCTGCGATTTATGAGGGATGACGACAGTGTCTGATATCTTATAGATGACGAATACACAATTTCTCACTAAAAGCCAAATGCCAGCTTATAAAATTTGGCCAACAGACCTGAAAAGGCATTTCGAAATACATCCTTCGCGGTAGACACTTCTATGACCCGAGTAGAATGCAATGTTTGGACACGCAAGACCCTGCAGACATGGACGACAACGATTCCTACCTAATCGTCCCTTCTACACATCCACAAGACAGCTTTATGACCCTTGTAACAAAAATATTTGAGAAAAACAGCTTTTCATTCTAATAACAGGAAAATTTGTTGTCCTTCAAGTTTGTTCTCTTTAATTCAATCTACCCGTCCTTAGCCTTCACCTACAAAACGCTATGACGGCACAAGACTATATGTAATGTTCCCAAAATCACTTGAACCTCGTTGTTAACTGAGTAATTTGAATCATTAAATTGCCTCAAAAATTGTAGAAAACCAGTTTTTTATTTAAATAAAAGGTTAAGTACAAAATTTACTACAAAACTATACCCAAAAAGTAACAGTCAGTAAATCTCTGTTTTGAAACCACTTAGACTCATAAGTAAGCTGACTAAAAAAATCAGTAAATAACCGTTTTATCTTAAGTTAGTGGGAATCTAAGCCAACTAATCATCAAGACTGTTTCAAAACACATTAGTCTCTAATTACCTCAAGTGTATTGTGTTTTACTTGGAGTCCTTCCGCTTTCTAACAAGAATATAAAAGTTAAATGTTATAGCCTTTTTATGTTTGAAATTAGACAATAATGGACCAATTAATTTATTTTTTATAGTTTTATGTACTCGTTTTAAATTGTAAGCATACACGTTAGAAGCTTTTCATCGACTTTTATTCCAACAAGTCCTTTACTTAATTCGTAGGGTGTGGTGACTAAATCTAGTTTCGCTAGTATTCAACCCTTATCAACATTTCTCTCCAAAATATAGGAATTTATTTCAAACAGGCGTGGCCAGGATTTTCTGGTGTTGATGCCAATGCTAAAATTTCTACCCTATATATGCGCTATTTTTAATTTTCAAGCAAAATTTTTATAAGACGATCAGGACTTATTTTTTCCCCCTATTAAGACTCTGCAGTATTTTAAATTAATTTCAAACATATTTGAGTTTCTTTCTATAATTTGGATGGTAAACTTGACAATTCGATCACTGAAAGTGAAGACCCAGGTTTTTCTAAGCAAAAACTCATTTATTTCAAATCCTTCTATTAGTTTACACTCTCCCTATATATATTTTGTTCAAATTTTTAATCGTCAATAAAATACTTTTTTATTCATTCACTCAAGTTCAAATACAATTTTTTAAACATGTAGGGGATGTCACATGATGTTAATACATTTTTTAAAATGATAATTCAATAATTAAATGTAATAATTAATGAATTTTTGTTTTATATGGGAAAGAAAGTTTCACAAAAGGGGCAAGGTATGCAATAGAGTTATTTCGTCCCATTTAGTTTGAAGTAAGTGATAAGATATTATTTCATAAAACAGCTGATTTTTGTTCATAAGGTAGAACAGCTGTTTTAACGCGTAGATTATGTTACTTTATTTATATTAATTGTAGACTACTTATTTAATAAAAAGTAACTAAAATTTTAAAAAAAATTTACCGACCCAAGTAGGAATTGAAATTGAATTTTTAAAATTATATCACTCGTTTTGGGCACAGGTCGTTATCAGAAACGAGGCATTGCTACATTGGTAAAGTAAGTCATGTTTTGTGTCGCCGGAACGACTATTTACTGTATAAATATTATTGTATCAGAGTCAGAATATGTTTACACTTTAGTTATTACGCAAAATATTTACAAACCCACGCACCATTCACGCACTTGTGACACGTCATTGTGATAAGCGTCAAGACAGACCGCTTATTCTGTGGCAAAGCTGAACAAGCTAAAAAGATTGGCATACTTTATTTATAACAAGAGGCGTTATCGTCACTGAAAAACAAGGATGAGTCAATCCGGCGCCCGCATCCAACTCCATACATAAGTTTAGCATCACTTCTGTTTACTTACTGCTAATTTATTAGCTCTTGAAATCCACAGATCGAAAAACGTAACCTACTGCCGTAACTAACTCGGATTTGGTTTTCCAGTCAGTTACCAAACAGGTGTCGTGTCTGCTAGTTTTGGAAACGTCACGTATACTTGTGAAATTGTTTTGTTTAGTCTTGTCGTTTTCCTCAAATTGTTTATCCAAGCCACGATGTCATCCAACTTTGATAGGGACAAGAACAAGCAAAAAAAAAATTCATATCTGGGGTGGTGCTCAGATCGTATTTCTAAATAAAAATATGCCTATGTGTTAACCAGGGACCATAAGAATATCAGCTCAACGGGTCCAGTAGTTTTTATGTGATTGAGTAAAACACACACACAGAGACAACAATAGATTTTTATATATTATTTCAGATTGAATCCGAACAAATATACCAAACTACAAACTATTATTGTATTGAAAAGCCAAGAGAAGGAAAAGCTTCTGCTTGTAACATAACATTAGTATAGTATATCTAAACTTGAAAGATGAATAACAACAAACAATTAATATCAGCTGTTAAAGTGTGTTGAAAAGTTACTATTAAAGGTTATTATCAGCTGATTAAGACAATTATATAATGGAGTATGAGTAATTGAGTGTTAAGGGAATTTTGGAGGCTAGTGGGGTGGTGCCCTGGCGGAATGTTTATATAAAAATAGACCTATGAGTTCACCAGGGACCATAAAAATGTCCATGTAAAATTTCAGCTTAATGGGTCCAGTAGTTTTTACGTCATTAAGTAACACACACACACCATTAGATTTTTATATAATAGTATAATTGGTGCCCATAGTAAATTATTAATAACTAATATGTTTTTATTAGTTTCTGCTTCTCTAGTTATAGCCCTAATATTGAAAGTAATATTTTAATTAGTTGTTAGTCACATTCGACTTTATTAAGTTGTTTATAAAAACAAGACTGTATCAGCTGTTAGCCAAGGTCAACTGGATTCTACAGAGAAGTCATAAAGTCATCTGTTTTATCTTTTCATAACCATGAGGTGACCTTTGTTTGACTAAAGTAGAATGGTAGCGGGATATCAAGTCTGGCGGCGTTTTCCGGCTGATCTTTGTTATCAATTCCCAGTATAACTTGACAATAACACTCTAATAGTGAACTAAATCTACGATAAGATTTTATTTCACAGCCAAGATCTTACTAAAAAAGTAAATTTATATAAAGCATTAAAAGTTCACAATGTAGGCTATCCTTTAAAAATAAATGTTAATGTTAAACCTGCAGGACTGGTGAATAGTTTTAAATTCTTTTAATATCATTTTGGTTGTAAAGAACATAAAAATTCGAAAACCAAATTATTTAATTTCAATAGTTAGAAAAATAAATTGATTTTTATACAAATTAATTTACATTTTTAAAACAATTTACAATTTTATTTAAACATATTCATCTTGTAGTATTTAATTTATCACTAAACACTTTTAAATGTTTATAAACTTGCCTATAGTAGGACTTACGTTTGTTGAGGACTGCCGTTTCGGGAGATGTGTCCCATTGTCAACTCAGACAGTAACTCGGTTACGGAACGAGTTACGGTCTGAGTTGTCAATGGGACACATCTCCCGAAACGGCCGTCATCAACAAACATAAGTAAGTGCTACTATAGGCAAGTTTATAAACATTTAAAAGTGTTTAGTGATATCTAGTAGCTCACGTGAAGATGGAATCAACAAATATTTAATTTCTCTATTTTCTTTACTCAAGAAGTAATATGAAAAGAAAACAAGTAAGTATATTCCTAATTGTCTCAACAAAGAATATTTTATTTTAGTTTTTTTTTTTATTACATAATTGCAATCAATATAAATATGATATAGGCCTTCGTATTACAAAATCACAACATTAAGCGGGAAAATAAAAATGTGAAATTAATTATTAATATTAATTAATTAAATTAAATAATGAATATAATTTTTGAAAAATCTGTATGAACATCAAGTGTAATCTACTACGCGTTTGAACTTGAGTGGATGATTTAAAAATATTTTATTAACGATTGAAAATTTTGAGATATATAAATTAAGGTGGCCATATTTGTAATGACCTCAAAGCTGTACACACTTTAGGAGGCTCAGGCCCCCCCCCCCCCCGATACCGTGTGAAAGATATTTTCAAAATTGACACAACTAAACGTCCTAAACTCATTATTTTATCTATTTTAGCACTTAAATTTACAGAAATAAGCATAGAAAAAACTTTACTGTTCAGGTAGTAAAAATAGCACAAATACACTAATCGGACCATCAGTTAAATTAATTTATTAATAATGAAACAAACAAAAATACACATTTAACTATTGAAAATATTTAAGTTACACAGTAAAATCAACTGCATGAAGTGAACTGTCCGACCGCGAGGAGAAAATAATTGGAAAACTATGTAGACAAGTTTCTGAAACCTCTTTTACCAGACTTGTAAAAAGGTTAATTGGTAAAGTTTAAATTGGCAATGCAACCTCAACACATTTCAATATAAAAACAAGAGTTACAGTATGTCCATTACGCAACATGATTCCCGTAACATGATAGATTTTCATGCTGTAGACCGACCGGCTCATATATGCGCCATCCTAAAAAACTCTAAAAACAGCAAAAACAAAAATATACAACAAACACACATACGCCATGGGTTTGTATGAACTATAATAAGTTATTACAACAACTTTCCACTTTTGGTCTGCCATGAAGGTCAGGCTCACATTAACGTGGTCTGTGTGGAGAGATCGAATTCTTGCCGCCGGTCCCTCGTGAGAAACCAGACGGCGCATTTATGCGCCGCTCGGTAGCGAACGGGTTAAATGTTTCAGAGAAATAGACCCCTACCTCCCCTTTTCCCGGCTAATAACAGGTCTAATTACGATGGTTACCACACAATATCGTAATATTGTAAATAATGCTTTAGAAAAATTACTCTTTTTAGATTAGGTTAACTTTATTAATTAATTTCGTTTTCTATTTTCCCTCCTAAAATTGTGATTCTTTCTCTCTCGCCCGCGCACACACAAACACAAATATATATAACTTGTTTACTTTATCCATTTAAATAAATTAAATCATTACATTTTTAACAATAAGATATACAATTTCCTACCCTGACTCACAGAACCAAAAGACTCGGGTTTTCTCCCAGGGCTCTAACTTTTGACTCTTGTCAGGATTTTATTCCTCTTCCTTGTTCCCTTGTCTGTTTCCAGTCCACCAATCCTATTCCATCGTCACCTTGATCGATCCGATTTTTTCTCTGGCTTGTCACAATATTTCTTATGCATCACTCCGTTTATGAGTTCCAAATTTTGAAAACAAGAATTAGAAATTGTTTACTTCAAGCTGAGGTTATATGTTTGTTTCTAACAGTGACTTTGTACTTTGTCGAGGACTTTGCACATAGTAGGCATAGATTTATCAGTCTACTCAATCTGATTCGCTACAGTTCCAAACATGTGCTTCCTATATTTGGCGTTTAGAACGAGAAACTCTAAAAAACTGTACAATGCTTCTATAGTTATTTATAATATACAATTAGGTCATTTTAGAAGTAGTCTAGGATGATTATTTATTCTATTTCTTTTTAGGTTAAGTGTTTAGATTAATACAGTTTAAGTAATTAGTTCTCTTTGTGTAAATTTAGTCATAGTAATTTTTAGGTTGTAATAATTAATAAGCAGATGATATCCTTACTGGTTTTTCGCAAAAAAGCTACATTGGCCTGGACTGCCAAACATTTCTGTGTAGTATAGGCCTACGAAATGCAGCCTTTATGAAAGCAAGAAAATTTTACTGTATAATGATAATAACTATTTTATTTAATACAATTTACTGTTTTGTTAGCTTTAGTTAGTTTAATTTTTAATTAATTTAAATTTAATTGTTTATTCTTAATTTTACTATTCATGTTTTAGGCAAGGTCCTTTAGGTTACGTTCTATGTTTGTAGATACGTGTAGTAGTAGTCCAGTTTAGTATGTATTATGTATTTTAAATTTCCCTTGAAATAATTTGGTAAGGCGGTGATAACCTCATTGGATACCTAATAATTACATCGTTCTGTTTCAGAGTATTTTGGACAGGGATGTTCCTTCTGAGCTTGGTGATGGGAAATGTTGTGTTTGTAATTTGGCGACAAGAGACGGATTCTTTCGTTATAGTACACGACTCAGAAATTACCCCGATTTGGAAAATCCCTTTCCCCACGGTTACAATCTGCACTTACTTCATGATAAAGAAATCATATATGGACCTGTCTCACAATAATAACAGGTGATTACTTACTTACTACTGCCCGGGGTGGGCCTTGGCTTCCTTAACAATGTCCTGTAGTCTGCCGTGTTCATGCTGTAGCGCCGAGTATCCTTAAACCTTCCTCAAGGTCCTGTAGCCATTAACTTCTTGGTCAGCCAACTCTTTTTTTGCCAATCATAGTGCCTTGTAAAAGTTTGTTCAGCAATAGCTTGCCATTCTTATGATGTGACCCAAGCATTCTAGACGTTGTGTTTTAATAAACTGGACATCATTTGCATCTTTGTATGAGGAATACAACTCGTCATAAGATCGAAGCTTCCATGCACTGGTTTGTACATTGTAGACCGGGCCATAAATTTTTTATAACACCTTACGCTCAAACAATGTTAACCGATTTTTCATCGCGGCGGTTAAAGTCCACGTCTCCGCTCCATACGTTAGGACTGGCCGAATTAAGGTTTTATAGAGTCGTACCTTAGTAGTTTGAGACAATAGCCTACTTTTAAAAAGCTTTATATTTGCGAAGTATGCTCTATTAGCTGCCATTATTCCTTTTGGACTTCATTTATTGTTTTATTTTCATTATTCACTTTTGAGGCCAATTATGTGAAACTTTTTACTTTTTCAAAGGAATAGCCATTGTTATCTATGCGCCCTGTGCTAGTACTAACGCCTATATTTAGTTTTTTCCTCATTTATGCAGAGACCTATAATAACAGGTGATTATTCAATTAAAATTATCTACACAAACCCGTTTACACGGAGTTATGCAATATTAGGGAGATATTTCTGAGCTAATGTTCATTACGGGATGATAATCTGTAGACATATGAATCCGGTTTTAGTGCTGAAGCCGGAGTTAATGCTTACAGTAATTACCTCAAGACTTCTCTAGTAATATGTTTCTGTAGACTTAGCTCAACGAAAGATTTATTTTAAAGATAACATCCTAATACGTTAAATAAACAAGCTATGTTGTAAAAAATATGGTCTAAGTTGTGTTACGTATCGGTAGGTGACGACTTTCGGATAACATCAACTGTCGAAAGCTTTACTCTTTTCAACTATCGACACTTTGAAACTGTAATCTATTCAAATTGTCGTTACGTTAATTGGTTTTTACTGTCAAACTTTTTTTTATTAAAATTACATATTTTTATCACTTTTCAATCATACAAATATTACCGACTTCCTTTACTCTTAAAAACATTTAACGTATAAAATATTTTTTCAAGTCTATTCTTACTTACGTCAACAAAGGAAAATTTTATTTTGATACTTTTTATTAAATATTCACAATTAATATAAATATGTATATACGCATGACGGAATCGCAATAATAAGTGGTAAAATAGAAAGCGAAATTAATCATTAAAATTAATTAATCAATTAATTCATATTTTTAAAAAACTGTATTATTATCTACTGGCATCTACTACAAGTTTTAAAAAATGTATTTGAACTTGAGTAGATGAATAAAAAGTATTTTATTACGATTGAAAATTTGGATATATAACTTATATATATATATATATATATATATATATATATATATATATAGAGAGAGAGAGAGAGAGAGAGAGAGAGAGAGAGTGAACTAATAGTAGGAATTGAATATCCATATTTGTGCCAATACATTAATAGAAAAGATTTTTTACAAAGCCTAAAATGATTTCCTCTTTCTTATATCGCAGAAATACTTTTTATTTTATTTGTATTACCAATGGTTTCTTACACTTACTGCTTAGTCTTTCATTATTAGGCCTATTCCAATAACTATTTTTTTCTCTCTTAATATTCTACAAGTAACAAAATTTTCTTAATATGCCAGGTCAGTAAGTTTTCTATTATTTGTTAACATATGTCAATCCATAATAATTAAGTAAAAAGTAACTAAGCAATCGTTTCAAACAAGAGATTTCGTGTTAAGTTAAGAGATTGATTTAGTAATTAAATTATATTACTGAACCTGTTCATCCAGACGTCGTAATACAGGGAACTTGTATATTTACAAAGAATCTACCTACTGACGTAGTATTGTAAGGAAAACACAACCAACCACTAGAACTGACAAAGAGTTACTGGCGACTGTAACAGAACGAGTGTTGGTACTCGGGAAAGCCGTGGACGAGTCCATTTACGCAATGAGTTTATTTTAGCTTTCTACTGGCAGTACTTGTGTACCAGCCAGCTTTATTCCACTATTTATTATTATAAACTCTATTTTATTTAATAAATCTAATTAAACAGCAATAATTTTGCGATAATCTTAAAAATTGTCATGGGCGTAACCAGCGAAGGGCAGCTGGAAGCAAAATTGTAATAAATGTTAATTAAATTTTGTTGCTGGAATTTATTACAATTCTTAAAATTATTTCAATAATTAAAAAAAGCTTGCACTATTGAAAATTATAAAATTAGGTTTAGCTATAGTTATTGTATTGTCGATTGAAATTATCACACAATCGTACATAATTATTTTCTATAGAAAAACAGAAATATGATACTAACAATAGGAATAATAATGAGACTAATCAATGTCAGCCAGTGAGAGAGAGAGAAAGAGAGAGGGAGGGGGAGAGAGAGGTGTCTCTATTATAAAGATAACTGTTATAATTATACATAGTTTTCTTGAAATGTTGGTATCATTCGCCTTTTCCGTGCTAAAATGTTACAACCTGAACGAAAATGGCTTACCCCCTCCCTAGTTTTGATCCTAGGTACGCCCTTGTGAAGGTACGTTTCCATTACTATAAATTTGTATCGGGCACATGTGCCCTACTGGTGCCCGGCACAAATCTTGAATGGAAACAATTTGACACAAGTCGCGGGGCATGTGCCGGCGAGTAGACGCTATACAGGCCCAATCTTCCATCAACGCGCTTGCGCAACCTTCAGTTCGGTTCCTCGAGTGGGGAGAGAATGTAGGGGGAGCGATGAGCCACAATGTGATAACAGAAACAGTATCAACGGTAACAGTAGAACTTCGTGGCTTAAACGGTAAGGTACAGGATTACTAATCGTAAGTTTCGGGTTCAGATCCAGAACTTCGACTTTAACTTTTTTCTTGAAGCATTTTAGTTTTAATGAATCCTATTTGTTGTGATAGGTTAGGTTAGGTATTATAAAAAAATTTATAAATGTCTTGAATAAAAAAAGCAAAGTTAAATTTAATTTTTACATAGTGAGTTTTCTTCCTTTTATACCTACATTAAAATATACGTCAAAGTATCCAGTCAGGATAGATTTGGTAATAATTTTATTCAGGATTACTATCTATTTTTATTAAAATATACGTACGCAGGATAGATTTGGAAATAATTTTATTCAGAATTACTATCTATTTTTATTAAAGTATACCTACGAAGTATCCAGTCAGGATAGATTTGGTAATAATTTTATTCAACATTACTATCTATTTTTATTAAAATATACGTACGAAGTATCCAGTCAGGATAGATTTGGTAATAATTTTATTCAACATTACTATCTACCTTTATTAAAGTATACCTACGAAGTATACTACTTCACCCTCTGCTTTAGTAAACCCTACATAGCTTCTCAGCTGTGACGTCACGCACATGCGCGTTGATCGAAGATTGTATAACGTCTAGTGTGCCGGCGACCGTTTTGTGCCAGCCGGCGGTGCGACAAAACTTGTACCGGCACAAGTTCCCACGGACAATGGAAACGTGCGGGCACAAGTGCCCATGCCCAAATCCACCACGTTGTCAGAGGATACACACAAATATAACCTCAAACTGTAGTGTGCAGTCGCATTCAGTGTTCGTCTCTGAAAGTTTTGTTTTGATAAGATGGAGTGGTCGTGGTCGAAGTGTAAAGTGGATAAACTGATTGAACTTTATGAGCAGAAGTCTGTTTTGTGGAACGTGACGAGCAGCTCTCACAAAAATTCAAACTCTAGGAACGATGCTCTGCAGCGTATTTCTGAAGTGTTGGACTGTAGTGTTATGGAGGTTGAAAGAAAGTCACATAATTTGAGGTCATAATTCACAGTACCTAAGAGAAAAAGTAAAAATAGAAAAAAGCAAAAAAGTGATGCTGGTGCAAATGATGTATACGTGCCAAAATGGCAGTATTTTTCTTTACTAAGTTTTTTATCAAAAAGCACGCAAAAGCCAGCAAATATGCAGATCTCTTCTTACCTGAATGTAGCTTCTCAAAGCCAGAACAATGGATTTGCATACTTGAGGAATGAAGCGAAGAGTGATAGCTAACATTTCCCCAGGGGAGATTGGTTGTCCGCAGTTTCTACTTTTTACAATTTCTGGTGCTATTAGGTTGAACAAAAATTCAAAATCACTTGAAGTCATTCGCAAGAAATTTTCGTATCCAGTTTGCATGCGCAAATCTCTCATTAGTGAGTTGAAGGCTCCTTCTGATTGTCTTTTTGCTAAAAAAAACTTCTAATCCATCACCTAGGTCATTTTCGTCTTTTTTCCTGAGTTCATTGTATGCACCAGCCATAATAAAAAAAGCAGAAGCTGCTTTGCCATCCATTTACACATAAGTAAAAATCACTAAACGTAAAAAGACTCACTTAAAACTCAACATGTCATCAAATCTTCACTGCAAAATAACAACTACTGTTGGGTCGTGGGACTCGAGACTTGTACCCGTGCACATGAGCCTGGGAAATTAAACTCTATGAAAACTCTAGTATGAAAAATCTATGCGCGACTTGTGCCGGCCACATGTGCCTGCGACTTGTCAGAATGGAAACGTACTTTGAGTAGTGTTGTCGGTCATTCATTTCGTGAGGCCGCTTCAAAATTTATATTTGAGTCCAGGAAATTTGTGCGATTTTAATCGCTGTGTTCAACATTAATTTTGAAGGCCATATTGATGACCCATTATCTCGGAAACTACTTAGGATACGGTTATAAAATTTTTACAACTTCCTCTTATAGGTTAGGTGCAAACTTTAACACAAGCTGTAATTTGTTTACAATATTTTGATATTTTTCCAAATTATGTATTTAAAAAATAAAAAAATATTTGATATGTTCAATGTAAAATAAAAACTAAGCTTTCTATCTAAAAAATCTTCGGTTAAAGTTTGCATCTAAACTACAAGAGTATGTGGTAAAAATTTCAGACCAGTATCCTAAGCAGGTTCTGAGATGGTGGGTTATTTATACACAAAAACCTAATTTTCAGACAAACAATGATAACATTTGGAATATTTATATTTATTAAGATCTTAAACAAGTTCCCTAATGAACAGGTTATCTAACCCTGATAGAATTCTCACACACATTTTATGAAAAAGAAAATGTGACTCACAAATAAAGTCTTGTTCGTGACTCACAGCATGTATGTGTGTGTGTGTGTGTGTGTGTGTGTGTGTGTGTGCGCGCGCGCGCGTGTGTGTGTGTGTGTGTGTGTGTGTGTGTGTGTGTGTGTATGTGTATGTTTGTGTGTATGTGTGTGTGTGTGTGTGTGTGTGTGTGTGTGTGTGTGTGTGTGTGTGTGTGTGTGTGTGTGTGTGTGTGTGTGTGTGTGTGTGTGTGTGTATGTGTGTGTGTGTGTGTGTGTGTGTGTGTGTGTGAGTGTGTGTGTGTGTGTGTGTGTGTGTGTGTGTGTGTGTGTGTGTGTGTGTGTGTGTGTGTGTGTGTGTGTGTGTGTGTGTAGAAAGTTCTAAACTGGGAATGGGAACAATAGACGGGCTGACAAGTATATTGGAAAAGGGTAAACCAGAGTCCGAAAATAGCCTTTGTCGGCGGAAGCGATGGAGGGAAGGCAGAACCTTCTTGTCGGAAAGGAGTTAATTTTTGTAGGTCGAGGAGGACAGTCCAGTTAAACCGGTGGTAGAAGGAGATGAAGGAGGAGTGCAATTTTGGGCAGTCGAAGAGGAGTGCAACCCTGGAAGCCAGAGAGACAGGAGAGGATTGTAAAGGGACGCCGTGAATCACGAGGACAATACAGAGGATCCGTGAGGATAACCCAAGTCAATCAATGCAAATTGAAGTACAAGTTAATCATAATTACTAATTAATTAAAATTTCAGTTTTTGTAAAATTTAAATTAAAAAACCCAGACGTAAAAATTTTGAAACAGGCATAATATGTAGTTTTGTAATAACAAGCTATAACACAAGCAGCCTCGCGCCTAGAGATAAAAGATTTAACATGGTTAAGTCTAGGATAAGATTACATTTAAGACGACTGTTAATCTGTAAAGAGCTCTTGCTATTGTATTATCGATGAAGCTAGCTGGGAAATAATAAAATTTTCTAATTATACATTAGTCGTAAACTTTTAGTCAATTAAAGTAAACTTAAGAATCAATTCATTGTGTTTTTGTTGTTTAATACAGACATTTTTATTTAATTGTAATCTCTTTAGAACACAGATTTGGCGCCCAACATAAGTTAATTGAAAGAAATATTCAATATTATTATTAACAAAATTAAATTGATATTTTTATAAATTCTATTTCTTAACATAAACGAAGAGAAGTGATGTTATAGTTATGGTAAATGGAAAGTGAGGGTGAGATTTATTTTAAAATATATATTCTGATGTTTTTTTATTATTATACAAGGAAACACTATATATATATATATATATATATATATATATATATATATATATATATATATATATATAATAAATTAAAATTATTTCAAAAACAAGAATACTTTTAATGAATATACTTATTCAAAGCTTTTTGCCGATAAAATAGTACCAGCATCTTCAGGAAAATAATTATCTAATCATTAGATAATTATTTTCGTGAAGATGCTATTACTATTTTATCGGCGAAAAACTTTGAATAAATATATTCATTAAAAGTATTCTTGTTTTTGAAATATTTTTAATTTATTAACTATATTACAAGAAAACATATCACCATATTTAATATATGTATATATATATATACAAGTATATATATTTGTATTTAGACTTTTGTTCTTTATTAATACACAAGAAAACATACTGCGATATATATATATATATATATATATATATATATATATATATATATATATATATATATATATAAAGTGCTCTCATTTTCGAGCTTTTTAGAAGAATCCTTTCAAGTCTTCTATGAATCTTGATAATAAGAGCACATAATTAAGTTTTCGAAGTGAATTCGCAAATATATCAAGAACATTCTTGTTTAGGTACATTAAACTATATTAAAACATTCTGCATATAATTTGAATGTACAACATTTTTTGTATTCGAGCTTAGTTATAAAGATTGTAATAAAGGTAATCTTTGAATCCTATCGTGCATACTTGTTGCAGGTTGTACAAGGAATACTCGCAGCTAGCATGCTCCGATCCGGAAGTAGGTGTAGACATCCCAGATATAGCAGACTACTTCGAATTCCCAGACATTTACACAGGGGAGGACTTCTATCTGTTCTTAAAAAATGTGAGAAACGCTCTTCATTAATATTTGTAAGGTTTGTAGTAGGCTAAGGTATGGGGGCCACGCAGATGAAATCCTCCACTTTACACTACAAATAAATGATATGGGCATATGAAAAAGAATTAAGTATTGTATATGGGGGCCACGCAGATGAAATCCTCCACTTTACACTACAAATAAATGATATGGGCATATGAAAAAGAATTAAGTATTGTATATATTAAAAACAGTTAATTTAATTATACATACTTTCACAAGAAACATGATATAACATTTCAAGTAATAATTTGCAAGGTAAATATTTAACTGATAAGAGAAAAACGTGTTACATTTATTACACTAGCATGACTAATTGAGGTTGTATTTTAGTAAGGTCAAAAGCAACATCATGTTTGTTCCTATAATAGTAAATATATTTAATTTATCGTATTATTTTGTAACTATTCTCGCGCCCCCTTACGGGGTCACGCCCCCCCTAAGTTTTGAACCTATATCGTAGGTTATGGCTGTAGTTCCTAAACATTGTCACCCCATGTCTCCCTTGAGGTAAAATATTGTCTGACTGCGCACTTATAGAAATTTGGCTATAATTTTGTTTGGAGTAGGTTTTAAGTCAATTTATATAAATTATGTTTCTTACTAGTCAATTTGCTACAGGCCTAGCACCGTTATATTTTTAGAAACTTTACTAAAACTAAAAATAGCCATTAGAAAATATAGTTTAAGACTGGCCTAGGTTGTGGACCTGGGACACATAAGAATTTTATCTCGTTTTTAAAAACTGAATAACTGGGTCAAAAAATAAATAATATAATATTTTTTAAAGTTAATTCCTACTCAAGTCAACAAAGAAAGATTTTATTTTAGTTTCTTTTTATTTTATAATTGCAATCAGTATAAATATGTATATACTTACGATAAAATAACAATATTAAGTGGCTAAATAGAAAGCGAATTTCCTTACAACTTGCCATTCTACGTATGGTGTTAAGCTTTATTTTTGTTTGCTACTATTTATATTCTTTCTTTTTTCATCTCTTGTGTTGTAGTTTCTTCTCGATTTCCTTTTTACACTCTGCTCAGTGTCAATTGTTCTACCTGTTTACATAACATGAGATACGGCATCCCCATCTCGCGTTGAAGCGTGGTAAGTCCCAGACTGCGTTGAAGGGCCAGACAAGCTGCAGTGGCCATAACTCGCTAACGAAGAGTGGAATAGCAGGCCTGCGACCATTTAAGACTTAATTGCCAAAAATGATACCACGGGATCATGTAGGCAGCCCAGCAAGCGGCGGTTCTGTCCTCCAGTACATGAGTTGTGGAAAGGTTTCGTTGGCGTTGTGGTTCATAGGCTGATGTAGATTCTCCTTATCTTTTCTAAATTGTGTATCTTCAGGAAGAGGATGAAAGTATCGAGGTTAGTTATACTAGCAGTATACCTGGCATTCTTCTTTTCTATTTCTGTTTCTTCTGCTTTAATTGCATATACACTTCAAGCAAACTGTAAGATAAAAATGAGCTACATGTGGTATTTACACTTATTCAAAAATTCTTTATCTCCGTTCATGTTAGTCCTATTTTGCTTACAGAATAAGAAATGGTGATCATTCTCGTTCAGTGTTAGACAACTTTATAGGAATTAGATTGTAAACAAAAATGGAGATGTCGCCGAACATTTCGGGACCTTGAAATAAAATCTGCGTTTATTATATGCGCTCTGTAAGACTGCAACACGTAAAGCTTTGATTTTATCTGGAATACAATCACTTTTTGTAGGTCGTCCTCTTGGTTTCAATTTCAAACGAAACTCTCCAGTGTTTTTAATTCAAGATTTTACCGCATGCTTTTGAAACCACCAACCCTAAGTTGATGAATTGTCGGAACAGAACGTAAGCGGGCGGCAACGGTAGAAATAAACTACAAAATTTAAAAAAATAAATAAAAAACGTGTTTTTTAGAGTTAGGTATAAATGAATTTTTAATACTACAGGACACAAAAAACTTGTTTGCTAACGAGCGACTGGACACGATCCAGCTTGGAACTTCTCCGCTCGCGTCGCTGCGCTCGTTGTGCGTTTAACTCCATTATGTTTACATGTATTTTATTTTTTTAGCGTCACGACGCTCGTGCGTTTGTGTTTGAATCGTTACAGACAGGTGTAATGTTGGATGGGTGCACATGGAATTGAGTTTGGGAGAGAGGAGCC
The DNA here is from genome assembly GCA_036971475.1 of Prosapia bicincta. Lineage (NCBI taxonomy): Eukaryota > Metazoa > Arthropoda > Insecta > Hemiptera > Cercopidae > Prosapia > Prosapia bicincta. The sequence continues at coordinate 197,251,392 of JBAIZL010000005.1, forward strand.
AGACGAAATCTTACCCCGGGCGCCATCAAACCACGGCTCTGTGTCGGAACTCCCCTCTTTGCCGATTTCAAATTGTCATTGATTCCTTAATACAATTCTACCGGAAAAGCATACTGTCGACCGTTCCACTGCTCCATTGTTGTTACTAAGTAGTATAATTTGTCACAGACCAAGGTCACTCTCTAACTACCAACTGTACAGGGCTGCCACTATGAATTTTAAAACTTCCCGTTTTATTGTTTCACCTGGACTTCCGTTTAACATCTCCTATGCAGACTATTGTCATGCAATTTATTTTTTATTTTTTTAAACTTTACACCCAAGATTTGATATTTCATCCAGTGGCTTTTGCTTTCGAAGTCTATATGATATCATTATGCTTCTGATCACACGGTTAATTCAAAAAAAAAAAAAAAAAAAAAAAAAAATATATATATATATATATATATATATATATATATATATATATATATATATATATATATATATATATATATATATATATAGGCCTATATACTAAGTAACTAAATTAAGTTTTGTCGAATAATTATATATATATATATATATATATAATTATTCTACAAAACTTAATTTCGTTACTTAATCTTCAATTCATATGTCTGCCCCATTTTGCTTTAGGTCATGCTCTGTTTTTCTTATCGTGGTACAATACTTTCCATTCATTCAAGTTTTTATTAAATTCCTTCTATTAGCTCACATTCTCCTGATAATATGTAAAAATTTCTAGTCATTAATAAAATACGTTTTTATTCATCCAATCAAGTTCAAATACATTTTTTTTAAAGCTTGTAGTGGATGACAATTGATGTTAATACAGTTTTTTCAAATATTTTTCAATAATTAAGTTATAAAATGTGTGGGGTCCAGCAGGGTTCGAACTGATAATATTCATGTTCAAATTCAAGTGCGCCTTGGCAATGCGCCAACTTTCCAATACCTAGAGTTTCATTTCTTAAAGATGTAGGTATATGAGTTCTTCCACCCCCCCCTCTGGTTGTCGTCGAAACCTCTATTGTAAAACTTTAAACTGTTGCCATGGTTACCACACAATCTCATAAATAGTGCTCTGGGTAACTAAAATAATTTTTTTTTTTAAATCTCAATAGGAATTTACTTAATTTTATTTTATACTGGCTACTTGTTGTTTTATTAACTTTAACATTATTACTTTCAACTATCATTAGACTTTATAAATAAAAGTTATTATATTTACAGTATTTTCAAAATAATGGTGGCGTTTCGACAGCTAGTTTTCTATCTTCATCAAGCCAATAATACTGCGTGTAGCGTACAGACGGTATTATTGGCAAACCAGCAGAAAAAACTTCACAGTTTTGAAAATAAATGTTATTGACTCATATATCAAACGTCTTTTATTAATATCAAGACTTGTGCGTGTATATATACAGGTGAATCTTTCTGTTATCATATTTCCTGATACTGCGAAATTTATTTCCTTGTGTAATATTGCTTCAACTTTCTAGTCACTTAGTGTACAATCATCCTTATCTTGAGCAATAGCCCATGTGTTTGATCGCTTCAAATGTCAGTGAATATAATTGGTTGCTCTTATTAAGATTCCCTCACCTTCCAAGTGTTCAAAGTGTTTTATAGAAATATGTTATGAAGTGTATTTATTGAAATATGGCGTTTTCCTAATTATTTGAACTATTAATAATCAAGGGAGTGAAGAATGTGCATGGTATAATCATGAGAGATGAGCGAGTGGAGCTACAGGAATTATAGGACTGTAGAACTATAATTATAATTACAGAACCATAGGAAATCCAGAATTACAGAATTGAGCGCGATTGTATAACGGAGAAAAGGAAGTTTAAGGAGGTCCTGAAGGGATGATTCGAATGATGTTATGGAAAGGAGAGATGGAGAGGGATAAGATGGTGAGTAAGCAGCGATAGTATAACGGAGAAAAGGAAGTTTAAGGAGGTCCTGAAGGGATGATTCGAATGGTACTATGGAAAGGAGAGGGGTGCGGTGGGGAGTAAGCGGTGATAGTATAACGGAGAAAAGGAAGTTTAAGGAGGTCCTGAAGGGATGATTCGAATGATGTTATGGAAAGGAGAGATGGAGAGGGATGCGGTGGGGAGTGAGCGGCGATAGTATAACGGAGAAAAGGAAGTTTAAGGAGGTCCTGAAGGGATGATTCGAATGATGTTATGGAAAGAAGAGATGGAGAGGGATAAGATGGTGAGTAAGCGGCGATAGTATAACGGAGAAAAGGAAGTTTAAGGAGGTCCTGAAGGGATGATTCGAATGATGTTATGGAAAGAAGAGATGGAGAGGGATAAGATGGTGAGTAAGCGGCGATAGTATAACGGAGAAAAGGAAGTTTAAGGAGGTCCTGAAGGGATGATTCGAATGGTACTATGGAAAGGAGAGATGGAGAGGGATGCGATGGGAAGTACGCGGCGTTAGTATAACGGAGAAAAGGAAGAGATGGTATTTTTTAAATTACTTTGGTAATTAAGAACTTCAAATCAAATAAATACTTACATACTTTACTCGGAAATTGAACTAAGTAATTAAACAATAACTGCCATACCTATAATATAGGTACCTATGACATAATATAATGTGAACTTTTCTCTAAAACAATAAAACGACTCCACCCCATTACCAAAAAAAAATTAAGTAATATATATATATATATATATATATATATACACCTATATAGAATATAATATATAGGTAGCTAAAACTTTTTCAAAAATCCTCCAGATTTATTAAAGATAATAAATAGGTGGTCTTGTATTTTCATTCAACCCAAAACCTGGAGTGCCAGGTTTCACAATGTTTTAACGATTCACAATGTTGACAGTTGTTGTTGGTGGAGTGGGAGGAGCTACAGATCAATCAAAAGGCAGTATTTGCCTTGTATTGCTTCGCCTTCTAGGATTAGTTAATATGCTAGCGAAACCTGACGGAATTTATACTGACTCTATTCATCTAACGGAAATTTTACTGGTTCGAAATTGTATGTTTTTGCATATATAATATGTTTTTATAGACACCGCTATAAACATTTTCACTTTAGAAAATACTCTAGTTTTTTGTTTTAAGTTTATTATTTAGGTAATAATGTATTCTTGAGTCATTTTCTATTTTCACTGGTGCAATTTCAATTTTATAGTAGGCGTTTCTAGCTGCCGTTTCTTAATTTATAGTAAAATTTGTTTAGAAATTCTAAAGTAAATTTTAAATTTTGTATCCGTTAATACAAAGTTTCTTTTAAAACAAAAAATAAAATTATGTTTGATTTTAGCTCTTAAAAATACTGTTTTTATTGTAACTAAATTTGTGTACAGTTAACAATTTCAGTAACTATTTTAATTTTGTAAAGATTGTTCCTCTGTTTGAAGTTGTAACCGTAATACGAGGAATTATACTAATAAACCCATAATTCCGTTGAAACAATTGAATGCACAGATTAATAAATTATATAATCAATTTTTATTTGTTTTCGATTGTAATATAATCAAAATTATCAAGTTAGGCACATTTACATTTTGTAACATTTCATAAATTTTACGAAACATTAAACTATATATAATATTTAACTGGCTTGTGATTTAATGTTATAAACACAATAAAATATACACAACTCACAATTATTCAACTTAAATTTCATACACGTTTCGATGACTTACCTCATCATCATCAATGGTGTTATTACAAATATATAACTTCAACTTATAATAGTTAAAGTTATATGTTCACTGATGATGATGATGGCATAAGTCATCGAAACGGATGTGAAATTAAAGTTTAAATTGTAAGTTGTGGAGGCCTATATTTATTGTTTAGTTAATTAGAGCTTAGCTAGTGAGACTTCACAAAGGTAAAAGTCAAAATAGTGAACTGAAAATTTCACAAAAAATTTAGTTTTTAGTAAACGCACACACAACAAAGCCAAGCACTGAGGAAGGCGACATCGTCGCCGAAACTAGTTTGTTGTGTGTGAAAAGAACAGTTGTAAGTTAGAGTTTGTAGTAGTAACACTCACTTATGATGATGACTTGGTCATTGAAACGCGTATGAGTAAATAAATGATTAATTTGTGAGTTTTGTGTATGTTTTTATTTATTTCTAACATAACCTCACAAGCTAAGCTCAAAGAATATTTGTTGTGTGTGTGTTTATTAAAAACTAAATTTGTTGTGAGATTTTGAGTTCACAATTTTGACTTTTACCTTTGTGTATATTTATTATGTTTAAAACGTTAAAATAATATTACACAATTAGATTATCAGGTCAATAATTTGCAGGCTACACAATCGTGCAAGGAAATTTTCAAATCTTGCAACTTCAAAAGGCGGTCAATAGATTGCTGCACCGTGTTCCAGCCGATCCTCACGCACCTAGGATACTGTTATATGTTTAACAGCATTCCTTATCACATCATGTTCAAAACTTCGTAAGTAAAAAAGTACAAGTGATTATATATGTTTATTTTGGAAATTTAATCAGAACTCATTTTAAATTTGAATACATAATACTTGTAAGGCTTACTATATATTAGGGATGGTCGATCCAGTAACTTGAACGGATCGGTGATTTGTAATCCAGACTTGGATCAGTGACTTTTACCGGTGATTTTAGTACCGGTGACAAGGGATACTGAGACAGCTCTGTATGTGCCAATAACAGGCAGGCATACCCAGTGGCGGCTCCTGCCCAATTACATTGGTGGGGCTCATGACAAGGGGTCTCCCCAGATTTACGAGGTGCGGAGACAATTTTGAAATTTGATACCCATTTAACTCCTTTTACATTCTAAGCACCTACAACTTTTATTAAGTTATACTTATTGATTAATATATTAACATTGCTGTAACTAATAGACGTATTACGGTGTGATTTACGAAATGTTGCTAGGTTGGGTAATTAAGTGATTGCCTATGCTAAAGCGTCGAGTACTCAACGAGTAGTGTGAATCAAGTTTTACTTTTAAAAGTATATTAGGCCACTGTGTATGCGCATCAAAGGATCTATAAATGGAAACATTGTGAGAACATTACAAATAAGCCTACAATGCTGCTTCCTAAATCATATAGAATTGTAGTAGCAACACTGATTAGTCATTTCTCAGCGCATGCGCATGACTACGGGACTCCATCCCAGGCCACCCGTAACACGCGCGGTGAGTGACGTCACCGAACGGTTTTGGCTGTTTCAACTTATTCTACGCACACTCAATGCACTAGTCTGGGGCTCTTTGCTGTGAGCCCCGCGCGGAGCTTGCGGCTAATTTCGTGCGTCAACTGCTAAATATTTTATGGTTTTAACATTGCTTAAATAATTCTAAGCTCTTCTTAACCTAATTTAAGAAAAATGAATATTAATTAAAAATTAATTTTTGTAAAAGGGAGGGCTGCGCCCCAGAGCCCTTTTGGACAAACCGCCACTGGGCATACCACACTGGTGAAATGATTCCACAACTAGCCTTTTTTCTTTTTTGGAAGGCTCATTTTATTTATAAATAAACTCGTACGAAATTAAGAACAAACTACCGAGTGCGAAATTACGTATACTGAACTCAACATTGTCACTGTCGTGAAACCTGACACAAATCGTCCACTCAGACACGACATAAATGAGTACAACTAGTGACAGCGACAAATCAATCAATGATAGCGGTGGTAAAATATCAGTAACATTTCCGTCAGCTACGGTGACACTTTTCCCAATCACAACAGAGACAGCCCCTTCTTCCCTTCATTCAACGACACTGCACGATCATCGGCGCCGTGAGCCGAGCTGTGAGAGCAGTGACAGCGACAATCAACCAATGATAGCGGTGGTAAAATATCAGTAACATTTCCGTCAGCTACGGTGACACTTTTCCCAATCACAACAGAGACAACCCCTTCTTCCCTTCATTCAACGACACTGCACGATCATCGGCGCCTTGAGCTGAGCTGTGAGAGCAGTGACAGCGACAAATCAACCAATGACAGCCGCGGTAAAATATCAGTAACGTTTCATCCAGTGACTGCGACTTTTTGCCCAATCACAACAGAGACAACTTCCAATCGATCCATTGTCACCGGACCTGGCAGTGTCCATATTTGGTCACGGGTACCACCAGCGACAAACGAATATCCGTGACAGAGAATATCGATCATACCTACTATATATAATATATGCAATTACATTATCTTACCGCCAATACGAGAGTGAAGCAAAGTTAGGGCAGTTAAATAATATCAACATTTTTTTTTTTTTCTTTTTTCATATAGCATTAAATTTATGAGATAACAACATGAATTTTTGAAAAAAATATCTGTTTCTCTTTTTGTAATTTTCAGTTCAGAATCTTTCTACTAAAAAATATTAATTTATTATTCTCATAAAAAGGAAAGTATTAAAGAACTTTAAAGCTATTTTTTACTTATTCAACTATTTTTTCAATTCCTTTTATTAGTTCACACTAATATAAGATATATATATATATATATATATATATATATATATATATATATATATATATATATATATATATATTCCAGATATAGGCCTATATACAGACTCAGTATCTAAATAATGCTTGCGTTGCACCTACAGCAGCTTCACGGAGGAAAGGCCAATAGCGCAAGTAGACAGAATCAATATTTTTAAAATCGCTGTACGTTACTATTTTATTTTAATTTTTTTCTGAAAATCTGGACGCGATTCGGATAATCCGCGATTTGGATAGTCCGGATTCGGATAATTGGAGTTCTGCCATATTACATGGCTTTAAAACCCAGATAATGTTTTTGAAATATTATTACATCTATATATACATTTTTAAAAAATAAATAATTCCAAAGGCAGCGTCTATTAGTACACAAATTACTTTTTTTCAGGGATACGCAAATACAACCCCCTCCAGAGCTTCAAAATACTATTTATTGGAATCCCGAAAAAGGATATCCACAAAATCATATTGTAATGAGCAAAACGACCAATATATTGCCTTACTGGTTAGAATACCAAGGGGAATATTTGGGTCTGATTGTTGAACTATATCAGAATATGAGTGATTGGCAGTTACCTTGTTCAAATGGGCACATCGGTTTTCAGGTGAGTGGTAAAAATGTAGTTCATGTTCAACAATGGTGAAGATTTGCACTATTGTTAGATATTTATAAATCTTTATAATAACTATTTCTAGATATGTGTTATTTGAAATGTATCAAAAGCGTTAGTATTACATTCTGATATATTATTATCAAATAAGTTTTCAGAACTTTTTAAATTTCTTCTATTACCTCACACTCTCCTGATATATATCTTATACGAATTTTCAATCATTAATAAAATACATTTTTATTCATCTAATCAAGTTCAAATACATTTTTTTTACCTGTAGTAGATGACAATATATGTTAATACCGTATTTTTCAAATATTTATTTAATAATTAAATTATAAGAATTTTGGGAGTCTAGGTCGGTTTCAAACTGAGTATCTTCATGTTCAAAGTCTAGCGCTTTTGGCACTGAGCCAACTTTCTCATAGTTTTGAAGTGTATTTTTCAAAGAATTATATGAATTTTTCTTTTGCTACCAACTGGTTGTCGTCGAAAGCTGTACAAACTTGTTGCCATGGCTACCGCACAATATCATAAATAATGCTCAAGGATTAAAAATGAATCAAATGGGATGAAACTTGATTAAGGGTATAGATCCTTGCATCACAAACGGACAATACGAAAGGAAAGCGAAAAGAAACTACAACACAATACAAGCGACAAAAAAGAAAGCTTATAAATAATAACAAACAAAAATAATGGTTCAACACTATACATAGAAAGGAAAATGGAAAGTTGCAAGGAAATACGCTTTCTATTTTGCATTTAATATTGCTATTCTGACATATGTATATACATATTTATATTAGTTGTAATTATAAAATAAAAATATGCTAAAATAAAACTTTTCTTCTGTTGATTATAGAAAAGTTGAAGAACCTTTGTGTTAAAATGGAGGTGAACTCTGCTTCATGTGTTTGGTCATCTTCATTTTTCCTCTGATATTTTTGAAATATTCTTATCTCTATAAATATCCTGTATTTATTTTCTGTTTACCAAATAGAATTAACGTAAATTTTTTAAAGCTAATACTTTGTTTTAAAATATCTCAAGAATATATGTGTGTGTGTGTGTGTGTATGTGTGTGTATATATATGTATATATATATATATATATATATATATATATATATATATATATATATATTAAAACAACATAGGTTATTTAAATACAAGAATATTTATTAATTTATATTCAAAGCTTTTCTAGCTTTGAAATTTAGGTCTATAGCTTACATTATTGTAATTTTCATTCCTGATGATGTTGGTACTGTTTACCAACGAAAAGCTTTGAATATAAATTAATAAATATTCTTATATTTGAATAAGCTATGTTGTTTTAAATTATTAAACAAGAAAACGTATTATATATATATATATATATATATATATATATATATATATTTATTTATATAGTCATAATTCAAATACATATATTCAAATTTCCAATCGTTAATAAAATACTCCTTATTCATAAACTCTTAAAATACATTTTTTTAAACTTGTAGTGGATAACCTTAAATGTTAATACAAATTTTACAAATAATAATTCATGAATTAAAATGAATGAAATCATTTTGGTTTTATATGGGAGAAAAGCATTTCACAAAAGAGGCAAGGTATGCAATATAGTTATTTTGTACCATTTGGCTTAAAATAAGTGATATCGTATGATTTCATAAAACAGATGATTTTATATTATAGGTTATGTGGTAGAACAGCTGTTTTAACGAATAGATTATGTTACTTTATTTATATTCATCGTATTTATTTAATGAAAAGTATCTAAAATAAAATATTTCTTTGTTGACTTAAGTAGGAATTGTCTAAACATTTTTTGTTTATATGACTTGTTTTACAAGGAAACCGGAAGTGAGGGCGAATATTGGCTACAGTTCAGTAGCAGCTGTCAGTTTAGTGGCGTTTTATTTACGAGTACTTATGCGTCTGCTGGGTTCCAGATGATTTCAAGGTAATTTGAATAAATTAATACTTCATTGAAACCTGTCTGTTTCAGGCCATAATAAACTCACCGGACAATTCACCAGTGTTATCTGCATCTGCCTTTCGTATACCTACAAACATGGAAATATCTTTGGCCCTCACACCGCTGTTTATACACACAGATGATTCTCTGTCAGGTATTGCTCCTGAACAAAGAGGCTGCTTCTACTCACACGAAAAGGAGCTCACATTCTTCCAGTTTTATACGTACACCAACTGCATTCAAGAGTGTTACGGCCAACTGGCTTTAAGGAAATGTGACTGTATACCTTATTTTATTCCAAGTGAGATATGTATGCTTTAAATTAACACCTAAAGTCAAAAGTGGTATAAATTTATTTGAAAATATTTTTTTTAATGTGACAAAAATATATTTTAAAAAATTAGTTACTGACAAAATAAATTAAGTAAAAAATAGACGTATATGAATAAAATAATTTATAGGACATCACTTCATGGTGTCCAAGAATTAAGAAGATTCTCAGACCTCGACTGACCCCTCCCGAACCACTCGCAGACGGCCAGTGACCAACTATCACTCACCTATGAAGCACTGTCCCTCCTCACTACATTTTTTAAATAATTTTAAATTGAATATTTTACACTAAATTCTAAAAAAATGTCTACATACTTGATCAAAATTCTTTATACTTGAGGGTTAAAATATTCAACTAATTGAAATTATCGAAAAAGTGTATTTTTTAGTACTTTTAGAAACAAACACACATTTGTCCTAAATAACAGCATTTTGTTTAGACTATATTTTTTAAAAAAATATACTTTCTTGATAATTTCAATTAGTTGAATATTTTAACCCTCAAGTATAAAGCATTTTGATCTAGTATGTAGTAATTTTTTTAGAATTTAGTTCAAAATATTCGATTTAAAATCGAATTACTAAGTAATGAAAGTTGAAGGGTATTTTATTTTATTTACGTTGACCTAGAAAATATGTAAGTAGTTTTATGCAATGTTTTAAGACACGTGAATGACCATATGATGTCAGGAAAACGACTCAGGCGCATGCGCATGGCTTGAGGAAAGAGAAGAATCAACAAAAGAGAGGAAACAGATAATGAATTACCATTTACTTCTGGAGAAAATAACTATAGGGGGTATCAGGTTAAGTTAAGCTGAGGGATTAGGACTGGCCTGGACCCGCAATAGGCTGGGACAACCTGGCGAGAACATCCATTATACTTTGATTTAAAGTAGAATAGGAATGGATCTGTGGCGGGGTAGGGATGCGATGTTGTCTGTTCGAACGCATTGACAGACAGCCCGCCACTGCCAGCGACTGAAATTGCAGAACGAATTTAGCTACACCACTAGTAAGTCGCTCCACCACAGTTACGATGACACTGAGCGACGAACGGAAGTTTAACGTCGAATTGGCAACAAGGCTCACCAACGTAGCAAGATGTGAATTTCCTATTAGCTCAGACAGCTGTAATCCCCACTCCTTCTGGTCGATTTTACCTACGTAGAATCCTATTCTGTTTTAAATCAAACTATAGTGGCGCATCGCTGATTAGTCCACTTTAAAACGTTAATCTTATAGATACTTATTATATGGGGGAAACTTTGATACGGTTTTCTCAGTTACTATCAAACAAACAATTGCGTCTTTCTCTCGTGTTAATCGGCCGACTTTAATTGTGGTTACCGACTACGCTTCGTATAGCGTAACTTTCCTTAGGTATAGGTAACAGTAATACATTTTCATACCATTGATATGCGTAATTATTAGTTTCATAGTATATTCAGTAACAGATTCAAAACTTCTTGTAGGAAAGGTACAAACCTCACAGGTTTCGTGGGGTTATGGTCGTAGTTTCTTGTTGATGTCTCGAATCCACCTAAAACAATTCCGTGTCTTGCTTGATTTCTTCTTAAAACTGTCATTCTCTACGTTTGTCCGCAGACATTGTAATGTAAGTAGCACAAATCACAACATTCACAAACAACTACACCATTAGCACAAGTTGCACAGCCACCGTCAACACGAACGAGACGGAATAATCAAGAAAACAACGGGTTAGCCAACAAAGTGTGAGAATTTCAACTGACTTGTCCCCCTGTTTCGAATCGACTAGTCCAGTTCTTCCCCTGTCAGCGATATTTTATAATGCCTATATCTTGTGTCTTATCAAGTTGTTCTCACTTATGACATAACGGTATGAAAATGTTTCGATTTTGACAAACGGTGACATGAAAATCTAAAAATACCAAACAATTGACTTTTCAAGTTCTTCCCCTGTGTCCACTTGTTTTCCTCTAACTCTTTAAATTTAAATTCTCAAATCATTTGCACTTTTTTAATACTGTATTAGCCATGAATCTATAAATACATATTATTATTTCTTATTTTAAAAGTACTTAAAATGTATATGGCTATATAATTCGTCAACAAACAGACATTTAAAAACTTATATAGCACATTATTAGACAGATAAAACATTAAATAAGCTTACAAAACTAATATTTGTATTTTTTTTCAGAAAACCTTTCTCTGCGCATGTGTTTTTCTATGGACTCTGAATGTGTATCAACGATTTGGGGTAATGACATTTTTTTATATCACCTCTAAGCAAATTTTCATTAACAATGGGAATGATGTCATTACTTATTTACGTTTATGTTATTTAAGTTATGAAATTGAAAATTAATAACATTAGCATTAAAAACCTGATTAACTTGTTTGTTATTTATCTTCTTTGTTCACATTTTTACACTTTTATTTCTACATTACATGCCGTCTTATTATATCTTGTAAAAGTTTTATGTTTGTACTAAGCAAAATAACAACTTGCCGTACTTTTAATTAAAGTAATTTATTAAAAATGTACTGTGACGTAACGTTTTCGATTGCAATAAGCGATCAGTGTCTCATAGATATCGAAAATGTTGTAGGCTACGTCATTAATGTTTCTTACATTTGCTTCAGTTATACGTTCGCCATGGCGTTATTTTGCAAAGTTCAAATATAAACGTTTCCTTTATTTTGTAATTCAAAATATAGGAAAATTCAAGAAAAATCATTTAGGGCTTATCATTAATGAAATATTAAATTTAGTGAAATTCCCAATTCTATTCAACCTAATTATAAATTAATTTCGTCATATGTAATGGTTGGCCATGGGATTTTATAATTAAACCTTTAGCTCTTCTCTAGGAATAAAATAATGCATATATATTGAGCCCAGTTTCAACCAGTCCTAGTATTAGTTTATTTCTTTGTGTCGCTGTATTTAGAGAACCTCTATTTTCAAATGTAGGTAGTGGATTGAAAATAAATTTTCCGCGAATCACTGTAACATACGTACTTCAGTTAGGCAAACCTTCGATTGCAGAAAACGATTCATTAATATAAGAATTATGTATTTTTTGAAGTGAAAACTTTTATAGCGACGTCTACATAAACTTATTGAATGAACGTAAATATACAATTTCGCGTCAGTATAAATTCCATCAGGTTATGCTATGGTGACCTCAAAGTGAACTAAATGATAACATTTCAGTACATATATCAGCTGATTTTATGTTATACGTTGTAAAACAAATGTCTCAACTCGTAGGTTATGTTACATTATTTATTGTTAAAAGTCACTGATCCAAACCTGGCGCTGTCACCAAAATCACCGATCCGTTAAACTCACTGGATTGACCTCCCTATTCACTTGTACGGAAGTCGCTGTTGCACTCAGTAATGCTGACCGACAGAAGTGGAGTTACAACATGCGAGTTAAGATTTCCTAAAGATAAAGGACATGATACGTAGCGCCCAGCTATGGCGGATCGCTAAGTACTTTCTGAAAGTATTAGCTGAACCATTGTATACTAAAGTGCAGTAAGCCAATTTTTAGTTTATTATTATTTTTATTTTATTTAAATTTCTTAATCTTGTAGTTTCTATTTATGTATATACTGTGCCCCAAACTCTGTCAGCAGCCGAAAGTAAGCAGTCAGGCTAGTATCGTGTTCTTCTGGAAACTTCCACTCGGTTCCCAATTCCAAACTAAACCACTCTTTCAGCAACACCCGTGCGAAACGATTTTTCACAAAGTGATTCTATTATACTGAACGTATTTTACAGTTCTCTGTATTGTATCTTGGAGTATTAAAGAAGACTCCGCAATGCTTTATGTAATAAGATACTGACGAAGCTAGTAATGGCTCGTAATAGTACTAAAAAATACTTAGAGTTACGTAGAATACAACGAAAACACTTTCAAGTAGGGCTTTCCTTCGGATTTATTTTCCAGGAATTGATTATCTGCAAATGAAAATTTAATTCTCTGCCTCTTATTAAGAACATCATATCCGGATGTGTTTCATGCCATAGATTCGAGTTTAAAAATGTTTCATATCCGCCTGTAGTAAGTTTTAGTCTTTAGGATGGCAAGAAATTGGTCGAAACGCGACGGAAATTTTAAATTAAATTTTAAAAACAAGTTATTGTCTTGTTCTATTCGCCGTAATCCTGTTATTTATGTATTCCTTTTTTTATAGGTACTACACCACACATAATGACATTTATTCTGTAACTGTACTTAAATTCTAGATATTACAGTTTCCCTTTTTTTAACTATAGCCAGTCTTTAGCGCTGAGAGATTGACCTTTTGAGCCCGCAAGCGCACATGTACTCACCCTCGCAGTCCGTTTTACGTCAAAACAATATAGTCACAACTATATCTTATTCAAACTCGGAAGCGCCGAGGTTTAGGTGACCCTCATACACTTACTCGTGCTGACCCGGCCTGGCAGTTATCTGCCACCGATGAGTCACCTACTATGCCTTAGTATACGAAACTAAAAAATTTTAAACTAACGTTTGGGTAATTTTTACCAACATTGTTACATTCGACATACTTTTTCTAGTAAATAGAAGCCAAACACAACGTAATTTTAGATAACAGTCATGTACATATAATAAACCTTCACCTCTTATACACATTTTATTCCCTGCATTAATTTACATTTTGTTAGTAACCTTATCTAACTCATGTTTTCAATAGAAAAAATAATTTTGACACCAATTTAGTTAGAAATTTGATATGTTTATATCACTAAAATACAGTACGATTTTTTTTATATTATTAAATAAAAATTTGTTACAGGGTAAAACGTACAGAGTGTGCTGTAACTTCAGCGTAACCTTTGCATCCACAGTGACTGTAGTAGTTACAGAACACAAATGTGTATAGAAATACTTAGCACTTAGGTCCTTCACTCTATGCGTCATCGTTCATTAGGGTTTTCACATGTTTCACAAACCTATTCCACAGATTGAATGGCTTCAAATAAGATTTATTTCACTCGTTTCACTTTAAAAATCTTATTACACTTAACTATTGACAGACTATTACTTTTATTGACCCACGTTCCATCAATGAAGATAGCATTTTTCAATTTCATATTGTGAGTTTCACGAAGAAACTTAGCACCTTATTCTTATTTTAATCAAAATAAAATACTCGTGTAGTGTTTAGACTGATTTTCTTTGGAAATTACTTTCAGATTTCACATATATAAAAATTATAGGCCTATGCATTAAATTTCAAATAAACAAGTAAGATAAACAAACAAAACTTTTAATCAATTCTTACTGTTTTTACTGCAAATTGTAGTATTTGACACTTAAAAATAAGCTCAAACTATAATAAATACTATATTAATTATTATAATAAAACAGATTATAATTTTAAAAAATAAGTAATATAAACAAAAAAATTAAAGTCAATTCCTACTTTAGTCAACAAAGAAAATTTTTATTTCAGTTGCTTTTTATTAAATAATTACAATTAATATCAATAAAACAACACAACCTATGCGTTAACAGCTGTTCTACTACATAACCCATAACATAAAGTCAGGTGTTTTATGAATCATATGTTATCACTTATTTCAAGCCCAATGGAAGAAATAACTATATTCTTTACATTTACCCTTTTGTGAAAAGTTTTTCTCCCATGTAAAACTAAAATTAATTCCTTATTAAATTTAATTCATGAATTAATGTTTGAAAAACTGTATTCATATCAAGTGTCGTTCACTACAAATTCTTAAAACAATTATTGGGTGAATAATAAGTATTTTATTATTTGAATAAGTTATATAAATACTTTGAAAAGTGAGTGTGTGTGTGTGTGTGAATGCGCGCACGGGTCGTTTAGTCTCGTTTTAACTAACAGTCGATCAGTACCGTTGTACTAGTCTAACACATTTTATTCCAATAAAAATTTCCTCAATGATTACAGGTGATGTGATTAAAGAGGTCACGGGAAAAAGCAACATTTCTTTATGCAGATGTATGCCGTCGTGTACAGAGCTTGCATACAAAACGAGCCACTACTATTCACCATTTGCAACTACTGAAAATTCAACGGCGGAAATCTATGACGTTAAAAAGTAAGTGCTAGTCCAAACAATCACAGTTAAGTTTGTATGTTTGTATATTCACAATCTTAAATGAACGCAATGAATTGTTTTTAAACTTGAACTCTTTTTGTAAATCATTTAAAACCTTTTTTCGTCAACATAAAACGGATTGTTATGAAACAAATCAACCCTATTGCTAATCAGTATCTGTAATATCAACCCATAAAGTCCTTCTGTAATATAAATCCAGAAATATTTCTTTAAGACCTTGTTTTTACCTTGAAACAAAACAAATTAATCTACGTTTTTTGCATGAGTTTTTGAGTGAGTATTGTATAGCTTGTGAGGCGAGTGAAGAATCAAAACGGGGAAAGAGAATGTGGGCGCATGAGCGAAACAACTGCTCGAGCCAACCAAACTCTCGGGTTTTATGTCTCAATGGGTATAGTTTGTATAGTGGCGTTCCCAAAAAATTTCAGTTGACAAAAAAGAATGCTTCTGTTGTAATATGTAACCATTACCATATTAATACTTGTAAAAGTGTAGGAATATAAAGTAGTAGTTCATGTAGAAGATTAAAACAATTATTAGACCTATTAAAATTTTTATTTTGTCGTATGTGCCAAAATAAACAGTACTAACAGTTTTAGGATTTTATTTTATTTTATTTTATTTACATTGTTTAACAAGTATTAAACACAAACAAGAAAAAAGAAGATACATCATTTAGACTCTGGTATAAACATGTTCTGAATGACATCCGTTCAGTTTTAGGCAGCACTCGTACCGTCCTTAAACGTTTTGCATCATTTTGGTGAAGATGGGTTGTTTCATGCTCGTTGTACATATGGTTATTTTTTCCTGTAGTTGGGCGGTGGTTTTTGGTGGTTAATCACGGAAAGTTTTTTCCTTCATCATTCCCCATTCGTAAGCGTCAGGTGGTGTAAGATCTTGAGGAAAGTTTTGTTCTAAGGGAGATGAGGCGGTTTCCAAAGGTTTCTTGAAAGAAATCAACATTGTCTAAGGCAGTGTGGGTGGTCTCTTTCTTCAATCATTGTAAACGAAAAGGTGGGTTTCGGGCACAACAAAATCTTCTGACGTCCCCTATAAAAAGACCAAGAATGACCCTATATCGGTCCCGATTTTCTGTTAGAGGATTCCCATTGTTGTCTTCAACAAAGTTTGGAGCAATTATACCTCACCCCGACAAAGCGCAGGAAATTCTTACACGTCTACTATGCTGTGGCCTCTGTAAAACACTGTCAAGATGTTCAAGCAAAAGAATACACGTTGTCTCCTTGTTTATGAAACCTCTAAGGTGCACATGACATTCATCCGGAAACCATACGTCACTCAGAAACTCAGGTTTTCCTTAGTTTATTGGTAACATCGAAACACAGTGCTGAACTCAGGTTGTTTTATTTATACAGGTCAAAGGTCGTGACGGTTTGTATTTTTTAGGGAAAACCACCAAGGTTTTTGAACACTCTTCTCCCCCACGTATTGCAGTTTCAAAGATGTTTGGTTCAAAGAGTTAGGCTTCTTTTCGGTGATTGTAACACTTGGCCTCAACACTCTTCTGTGGTTTTCATTTGCACAGACAGTAATTGGGTAACCTGAAAACCCTTTCCGCTGTGTCAAAACACTACCTGATCTTCGAAAATTTCAAACACTAATAATCACAGCGATATTGGGGGGGGGGGGAGGTTGTGAAATTGTTCCTGAAAACGTAATGTAGTGTGTGGCAAACTTGCCCCACTCACACGTCCAATTCCAAATCAACGGAAATAATGCTCTATGATAAAAGTTTGTTCTACAGCAGTTAGCAACATGTCAACAAAAACTAACCTCAAATGAAATACGTCAACACGAATTACGGGGCAACAATCAAAAGTCTGCGCAGCTGATCGAGAAGGCAACTACAGCTGATTCAGTCCAGTACTGTTTATTTTGGAGCTTATGGTATTTTACTAATTTATATTACTCTAAACATGTATATAATAGGTGAATATACTGTAATTGTAGTTTTTCTAAATATAACGTTTAAAATTATATTTATTTTTAAATAGGAAAGATAATTTGGTAGTGTCAAGACTTCAGATATACTACAAAACTCAAGACTTTGCTGGATTACTGAGACAGAAAGACATGTCTTTCTATGATTTTCTTGGTAAGAGGTACAATTTAATCATTTGTATTAATTGTAAAACCATATTTTAATGTACAACATAACCTATACATAAAATCAGTGGTTTTATAAAATCATGTGTTATTACTTATTCTAAGCCTAATAAGAAAAATTAACTTTATTGCATACCTGGCCCCTTTTGTAAAAAGTTTTTTTTAATATAAAACTAAAATTAATTAGTTAAATGTGAAAAAATTGTGATAACATTGTGTCATCCACTACAAGCATAAAAAATATTTGACCTTGAGTGGATGAATATAAAGTGTTTTATTAACGATTGAAAATTTGTACGATATATATATATATATATATATATATATATATATATATATATATATATATATATATATATATATATATATAAATATATATATAAATATATATATATATAATATATATATGTATATATATATATAAATATAATATAGGGAGAGTGTGAGCTAATAGAAGGAATTGAATGTACATATTGTGGTATTGTACGTCTCACTTTGTCACTCTAATACATATGTCACCCAAGAAAACTGACAAGACTAACAAGCCAAAGGAAAAGTTTAAAGTGGATATAGATAAAAAAAATATATAGTTCTGTCACCCAAGACTATTAAAGGAAAATTCTCTGCTACATTCAGTACCCTAGAGTACCTTTGAAGGAATAAACATATTTATATTCTTTTACACTAATTTATTTTTTTTTTTTTTTTTTTTTTTTTTTTTTTTCCTGGCGAAAAACCAATTGTGGTTATTATCGCCAAACAAAATCTAACACAGCACTCAATATTTTAAATAAAATCAAATAAATTAATAAATAAACAAATAAATAAATACAACAAAAATTACAAAACAAAATAAAACACCAACAATAAAAAAACAAAAAACAACAATATAACAATTAAAAAATCCTTAAAAACTAAATAACAAAATAACAACAAAGAACAATATAACAGTAAATAAATAATATGTAAAACAATAATAGGTAACAATTTACCAATAAATAAATCTCAATAACAATAACAAGAACAGAAAATAAATTTAATTAAAATAAATAAAAGAAACACAGAGAATTATATGTATAAATAAATTTTAAAAAAATATATATATATATTTATGTATTAAATTTTAAAAAATATTTTCAAGTGGTGCAAGAAAGCGATGACTCGGTCAATGGTCGAGGCATCGTCCCTTAGCACCACCTTTAAACTCCCTTTTAAATTAAAAAGGGCACGAACATTACCTACACTAACACAATCTACCAAAATATGTTTTATTGTGAAGATACCCCCGCAGTATTGGCATATTGGTGGATCTTCACGACGCATCAAATATCCATGAGTTGCAAAAGAGTGGCCAACGCGAAGGCGTGTAACCACCACTTCCTCCCTACGTTTTGAACGAATTGAAGACCTCCATGGACGGACGGTATCTTTAATTTCCCTCAGCTTATTATGAATCACGGTATGCCACTCGTCATTCCAAGCAGCGAGCAATAATTGTTTCGCGAAACACACATAATCAGATGCCATAACCAGTTGAGTAAGAGGCACCAAACTTGTAGCTTTCTTCGCCGCTTCATCCGCTTTTGTGTTTCCAAGTATTCCGCAATGTCCAGGAACCCAACAGAAAGTCACCCCCACATCCCCCAATTGAAGCCTGTGTACAGCACACAAAATGTCCCCAACCAAAGGGTTGCTAGAGAAAACGTCCTGAAGAGCCTGAAGAGCACTTTTGGAATCCGAGCACAAAAGATAATGCGAAGATCGTGATTGAATGACGGTCAAAGCTTTAAAAATAGCAAATAGTTCTGCCGTGAAAACACTGCAAGCTGAGGGCAATCCGTACGTGTAGGTACAACCAGATGCATAAAACGCGCACCCAACGCCACTGTCCAGTTTAGATCCATCAGAGAAAATAATTTCACTGTGTTGGTGAGATTTATAAATGGATGAAAATTCCTGGTGGTAGACCACAACAGGAGTATCGTGTTTTATATAACTGGACAATGAGAAATCGAAGTGCGGCGTTTTTATTATCCATGGTGGTAGATAGCACATTTGTCGTTCAAACATAGTTGGAAGTTGCAACTCAAGGTCATCCAATATTCTTAATGTTCGTATGCCAAATGGAGCGGTCGAACGTTGACGTGTATTGTACACTTGATTTAGCTTATTATTAAAGACTATTTCAAATGCCGGGTGGTTGGGTTTGCTTCGAAGAACAGAAACGTAAGATATTTGTAGCATCTGACGTCGTCTAGAAAGGGCAGGTTCCCCAGCTTCGACAAGAAGACTAGGGATTGGGCTAGTTCTAAATGCACCAGTAGCCAGTCTAAGTCCAGAGTGGTGGATGGTATCAAGAGTTTTCAGAACTGTAGGTCGTGCAGATGAGTAGACTTGACAACCATAATCTATGCGCGATCTAACGACTGCGCGATAAAATCAAAGCATACTAGTTCTGTCTGCTCCCCAATTCGTACCACTAAGGACTCTTAACATATCCAATTTCTTGCTGCATCTCACCTTCAAATCACGAACATGTGGACCCCATGAGAGTCTCTTATCAAATAAAAGACCCAAAAATCGAACACTATCCGTGGTTTGAAGCTGAACCCCGTCAAGATAAAGGATCGGCTCCTGGTGTTGCCTACGACGACTAAATGCTACACACTGGGTCTTCGAAGCAGAGAATTTAAAACCTGTAGTTCTTGACCATTCCTCTAATCTACCTATTGCTAACTGCAAAGATCTTTCCGCAGTTGCCATGCTACGAGCAGGCACATATATACAAAAGTCATCCACAAAAAGGGAACAGTGTACCGGAGATCGTATATTGCTGATGATACTATTTATTGCAACGGCAAATAGCGTGACGCTCAGCACGCTGCCCTGCGGTACACCATTCTCCTGTGTATAGCTGTTTGAATACGTGCCTCCAAGTCGAACGCGGAAAGATCTATTAGAAAGAAAGTTAGCGATGAATGCTAGGATATTCCCTTGTATACCCCATGATTTTAAAGTGTTCAGAATTCCTCTTTTCCATGCCATATCGTATGCCTTCTCAAGGTCGAAGAAAACAGCAACGAGTGTTTGACGCAAGAGAAAGGCATCTTGAATAGCGGATTCTAACAAAACCAATTGGTCAACGGATGATCGTCCTTGCCTGAAACCACACTGTTCGTTGCAAATAAGGTCATTGGTTTCTAGGTACCAGACAAGACGGCGGTTGACCATCTTCTCCAGTAGTTTGCATAAGACGCTTGTAAGGGATATAGGTCTATAACTACTGGGATTGGTTTTGTCTTTACCTGGCTTCAAAAGAGGAATTACAGTCGATTCTAACCATGCATCGGGGAAAGAGCGCTCCCCGAATAAACGATTGTATACTCGAAGGAGAACAAGTTTCGCCGATGATGGTAGATGTTTTAGCATGGAGTACACAATGGAATCAGGACCTGGTGCAGAATCCTTCGTTGACGCAAGAGCTGATTCCAATTCCCCTATAGAGAAAGGAGTGTTTAAAGGAGAGTCCCCAGACGACCCAACAGTAAACGGTATTGCTTCTTCCTTCAGTTTATAAATCTGGAATAATCTATTATAGGCTGTAGTAGCAGAAAAGTTAGAAAAAGATGTTCCAAGTACATTAGCAATGTCATCACTGTTTGTGATTAATCTCCCATCTGGTTGCTTCAGCGCAATGGCTGGCAACGGAATGGAAGTACCACAAACTGATCTTAGTTTCCTCCACACTGTGGAGGACGGAGTTGTTCGTCTAATTGTGCTAATGTACTGTTCCCAAGAGTTCTTTCTACTCAGCCTAAATATCCTCCGTGCTTTCGCACGGAGTATTTTATATTCCTGAAGGTTTCCATTCGTTGGGTGTCGTTTAAATCTCCTAAGAGCTCTTCGTCGTAAACGGAGGATTTCTGTGCATTCATCGTTCCACCACGGCACAGGCGGTCGGCGTGGATGCGTAGAGGTTTTCGGGATGGTCTTTTCAGCGGCATTTAAAATTGCTTTCGTAATATTTTCTATATTTTCATCAATGGGTGTCAAATAATCCATGTCAAGTGATACAAGGTAATTCGAGTATGAGTCCCAGTTGGCTTTTCGCAAAATCCAACTGGGATTTCGAGCATAACAGGGTTGGGAGTCACATAAACTGATCTTAATAGGCACATGGTCGCTACCATACAAATCGTTGAGTACCGACCATGTGCATCTAGTAGCTAATTGTGGGCTGCAAATCGATAGGTCAACAGCTGTCCATCCACCAGTAGATGCTGCTAAATGGGTAGGCGAACCGTCATTCAGCAGATATAAGTCCAGTTCCGTTCTCACACTCTCAACAAGGTCACCTCGAGAGTTCCTAGTCGGAGATCCCCAAGACGAATGGTGGGCATTAAAATCCCCTACCAATAAGAACGGAGTTGGTAACTGGCTTATTAAATTCACTAAATCACTGTGATGCAGGTCTTCTTGTGGTGGCAAGTAGACACAACACACAGCGATTTTATACGGGACAGCTGTTTGAACGGCTACTGCTTGTAAAGGAGTTATTAAGCTTAGAGAAACAGCATCGATACAGTCACGGGCTAGGATGGCTACGCCACCTCTAGCTCGATCTTCTGCAACGAAATCCGATCCAAAAACTGAATACTCCCTTAAATGGAAATTATGCGATTCGTGGAGATGTGTCTCCTGTAGACATACAAACATTGGGTACACATCTCGCACGAGTACTTTAAGTTCTTCTATGTGACTCCTAACACCGTTGACGTTCCATTGTATCACTGACTTCCTAAGCAAAGACATTTATTAGCTTAGCAAAGAGTTTATTTGACACCCATTGGTGCTCTCTCCTTTCTTGCCTGGGACGTTTTGGGACGTCTCAGGCTTACATTTCTCAGATTCCATATCCACCCGTTCAGGGATGGAATCCGAGGAAGTTTTGAGTTTAGGAGGGGTAGTTTTCACATTCCCTCCTTTGTTTGCATTTTTCTTAATCTGTAACGACTGTGACGATGTGGTCTGTCGTAACTCCGGTCTACGTGGTTTGGATTTTTCCAACGTCTTCTGCACAGATGGTTTACTACCCGTTGATAATTTCTTCTGCACCGAAACACAAGGCTCACTTAGTGATCTATCTCGTGCTCCAATCCCCCCAGTGGAAGGGATAGGTACACGAGGCAAAACACTATCAGTTGCTGCAGGTTGTACCAAATTTAGAGACGATCCATTTGTGACTAAGCACAAAAGGCGAGACACTTGTTCAGTTAGAGCTTCAATCTTCTTGGACAGCTCAGCACAGTTGGTACAAGACGATTTCGAAGCGGTCAGGGTAGCAGCATAAGTCTTACTGTCTGCCTTTGGCTGAGTGGATCTATAGAGTTTTTTGGCCTCTGGAAACGACAGCTTGTCTTTCGCCATGATGCCTAGGATAGCTTTCTCTTCCTTAAATGTAGGGCAGTTGTAGGATCGCGCTGGGTGGTCACCACCACAGTTGGCGCATTTCGGAGAATTAATACATTCCTTGTCATCATGGCCTTCAGCGCTACATATACCGCATACATTCTGCTTCGAACACGTAGAGCTGATATGCCCAAATCGCTGGCACTTGAAGCAGCGCCTAGGGTTAGCCACGTATGGTCTCACTGAGATCCTTTGATAACCTGCATGCAAGTATTCGGGTATTTCCGGCTTTCCAAAGGTTACAATAAAAGACGCTGTTGCTACTTTTTCTCCTTTGTCCATTTTCATTATGGGGATAACCTCCGTAACTAACTGAGACGACAGTTCGG
Organism: Prosapia bicincta; assembly: GCA_036971475.1. NCBI lineage: Eukaryota > Metazoa > Arthropoda > Insecta > Hemiptera > Cercopidae > Prosapia > Prosapia bicincta. Next base: position 197,274,872 of record JBAIZL010000005.1, read on the forward strand.
ATTTAATTTCATCAACTGAAATGTACATTAAGTCCCTACATGTGATGACCCCCCTTGAGTAATTCAAGGATCTGTGGGGAGCCACAGATACCTTGACCTGGTCAAAGAAAGAGGTCATTTTAGATAGAGCACGGGTTTGTCTCTCGGTGGAAGTCGCAACTAACAGTGTTCCGTTTCTGAGTTTCTTAATAGAGGCTACTGGGCCTCCAGCACAAGCAGTAATAGCCTTGTTAATAAGGAAGGGAGAAACTTTGGAAAGATCTTTCCCTTCTTCGGCACTAGAAACAACTAAATACTTTGCTGATGGCAATGTCTGCGACGTTGCCACCATCAACTTTTTACTCAGATCTTGACTATCGTCAGGAGAATCCTGGCGTGTCCTCTTCAGACTAGTCATATTTGACGTGGTTTTGGAATCCATAAATATTTTTTGCCAGCCATCGTGTCAAGCGTTACGGGCGAGACTATAGGAACGGGTACACCCTTGGATCACATTAAGATCATTTCCAACCCTCAGAACTCTGAGGCCTATAGCTTTTCTCCTTAGCTCGACTGGATGGGCATCAGTCGAGGACTCGTAATACTGTGCACAGGCTCCGACACCCATGCACCGCGGACACTCCCTGACCAAGGACCGAAGCGGCTGGTAGACCAGAAACCGCGCTTACGTCTTCGGCAGAGCAAGCTCACATCAGCGTCCCAGACCAGAGTTTGTCACGCTCTGGACTTTTCAGCACTCCCAACGCGCAACGGTTCTGACCAGTCAAAATTCCCTATGTGAAGTTGTAAGTGTTGAAATGTGTATGGATTGTGTTGGTGTGTGTATGGGTGTATGTGTATGCTTTGTGAGTGGTGTTGTGTTAGGCTAGGGTACCGCGAGGGACGCCAAATCCCTCGTAGGTGCGGCTAGTCCGCACCCCCCTGCGGGGTACACTAATTTATATTATTTGATTCAGAGTATATTAAAATAAAAAATTTATTCCAATTTTCAGTTTTTATTTGTAAATCTTGAGGTTTTTAACAATTATTTTTAAAATTATATATAACTTGCAAAAATTACTGCTTACTGATATTTTTCATGCTAGATTAGTGCATTATTCGATGCAGTGAGTCAATGACTTATTTAATAAGTTGACCCATTTTTTCAGTTTTTAACTGAAACAGCAAACAGCAATGAAAATATGTAGATCCTCAGATGTTTCAAATGAGGTTAGCATAATGTTGTGTTAAATTATTAGCCCAGCCATTCAACTCCTACTATTAGTTCACACTCTCTCTGTGTATATTTATATAGCTTGTAAAAAGTGTCAATCGTTAATAAAATACCTTTTATTCATACACTCAAGTTCGAGTAATATTTTTTAAAATCTTTAGTTGATGACACTTGATGTTATAACAGTTTTTTTTCAAATAATAATTCAATAATTAAATTTACTGTAGTTTTTCCAAATAATACTGTGATTCTGTCATATGCATATACATATTTATATTAATTGTAAATATTTAATAAAGAGTAACTAAAATAAAATTTTTCTTTGTTGATTTAAGTAGGAATTTACTTTAAAAAATGATTTTTCTATTGCTTGTTATAAGAGCAAGTTAAATTTGTAATTAAAGGGGTCAGCTTTAATATCACATAAGGCAAATAATTTTAAAATTTTGTTCTAGGTGTATGCGGTGGCTTGTTAGGATTATTCGTCGGATTCAGTTTCATAAGCGGCTTCGAAGTGATTTACTTCTTCCTGCTGCGGCCATTACTTAATGCTAATAAGACCCATGTCTGATACGTCAACCCACTCGAATTAGTCACATGCTAAATAGACTTAACTGATTAGTGAACAAAAAACTAGTATATTTTTCAAAATGTTGAACTTATTACTCAATGAGATTATGTAGTAAAACCGTTAATTATCTGCTATTTGTTAACAGTAAAGAAAAGTATATTTCAAAATTATGATAAATGGGGTTGTAATAATTTTTTTAAAACTTGTATAGATCTTAATTTTAATAAAGTGCGTGCACAACCCAATACATCCTTACGCTGATGCCTGGTAGTTTTAGCCTATCTTGACCTTGCATTCCTTTATCTCCGAGTGACGTCACTGGGTGTTGCAAGTTTCCTGCAACCAGGCCGAATGATACTGTGACTGAGCGAACGGTCACTGCTGCGCTAAGGTTTTTATTATTATTTAAATGATGGATCATGTTATATGATGAATAATCTTTCTCTTAACAATGTACATAAATCTTACATAATAAATGAAGTTATTTTCTTTTTGCTTTGCTCTCTGGTTGTGTAGCCATGCAACCTGTCTACAAGCCGTCACTGCATGTTTTAATGATTTATATTTAATTTATTTGTCTAATTGTAATAAAAAGACATGTCTGTATTTATGTTTTTTCCCTTCAACTTCCTTCGTCCATGAACTGTGATCCCTCTCCTTGGCATAATCTAGGAAGATTTCTTATAAGTGGTGAGTAGATGTTGATATTACTCCTCTTGCTTATTATTCTTCTGTAGCTTTGTGACGAATATTTCTCATCTGCATCCCTCCTACGTTCATTTCTTTCTTCATATCATCTCGCTTTTTAACTCTTTCCTTCACTACTAACTTCTTTTAAAACTTCCTCAACTTTTATTATTCCAGTAGCTTTCCTCTCTAACTGTTACATCTCGCTTTCCTAGCTAACAACATTTACACCTTATACTATCTCATATCTTACACCTTCTTATCTAATTCTTACAAGTAATAGTAACTATTTAATATTAATTACTCTTGTTTCTTTTACCTTACCCCATTAATTGCCCCAATTGCAAAAATCTTCCTTTTCCTGATCCCTTCCTTTACTTCACCTTAATACTTTATAAAATTTCCTTAACATGAAAGCACAGTGATTATACAGGGTGGTGCACATAAGAGTAGCTTCGTAAACAAATGCAACACAATTGAAATGAAATTGGTTTATTTACGACACATTTTACATTATTATAACAGTTTACAAATGCAATAAAGAGCGTATAAAACTCTTTGGGAAGATCTGCGTCACACACCAACTTGCTGTGATGAATGCCTGTCGACTTAAGGACTTATTTCTATACTAGCTACAACTACAGAAGTTCGGACTAAATTAGGCTTATTTCTCAATTTATATACAATTGTGCTCCTACTATGCCATTTTCGTGACAACATTGAACCATCTTCTTGCCAGGAATTTCTCTCTGGGTATTTCTCATGAAACTTATCACATGTTTCATTAATTGAACCGCTTCGGGGATAGCACTCTACAATAAAAACTCTCTGTTCCAATGAATGCGACTGCATTGTGCCAAGTAACCAGTCTCACGGTACAATGGAGGTTTTTCACATAGATCTTTGAGAAGTTTATTTCTAGCTACGGAAAGTTGCCCAAGTGCCAAAAAGCACTAGACTTCGAACATGAAGATACTCAGTTCTAATCCGATCCCCACCCTCCTTAATTTTTATAATTTAATTATTCAATAAATATTTGAAAAAAAAATATTAACACCAATTCTTATCTACTATAGGTTGAAAAAAAAGTGTATTTGAACTTGATGAATAAAAACGTATTTCATTAACGATTAAAAATTTGTACAAGATATATATCAGGATAGTGTGAGCTAACAGAAGGAATTTAATAATAATAACATATATATGATTTTTATAAATCACTTAAAACAATAGTTTATGACTATCCGAACTTTAAATTTAGTAAGTTTGTTGAAACTTACTGAGAAAGAACGTTTTCGATCACTATGTGGCGACCTTCATCAGTGTCTTCTGTTTGGAGATAATGGGTCAAGCGGTGACGGTTTTAAAGGCAGGTTTCGATAGTATCGAAGAGTATGTGTGATTTGTATTGTGTTTGTTCGTTTAGTATGTTTGTACTTTGTGTTTTTGTGTTTCTGTAAATTTCATATTGTTCTAGTGTGTTGAGATGTGGCCCTTTTTTGTTGATGTGTAGGATTTCTAGGTTTTGGTAAATGTCTGTGTATTTGTGTCCTGTTTCTTTTATATGATTGTAAGATATTGAGTTGCTGTTCTGTTTGTGTTCCTCGACTCTTTGTTTAAAGCTGTGACCTGTTTGTCCAATGTAGAATTTATTACATTCGTCACAGTTCATTTTGAATACGCCTGGTGCTTGTAGTTTATCTTTGTTGTTGGTGTTGTGTTGTATTTTGTATTGTAACTTGTTATTAGTTTTGTATGCTATTTTGTATCCTATTTTTTGAAATTTGCGGGCTATTTTGTGTAATTTTATAAATTTTAATATCGTATTATAAAGATTTTGCTTGGAAATTAAAAATAACTTACATAGGGATGTTTTGCGTAGGAACCTACATTAGGAGATCCTGGCCATGCCTTGTTTTAAACAGCTTCCTATATTTTTTAGAGAAGTGTTGATAAGTGTTGAAGTCGACGAATGATACAAGCGAAACTCGATCTAGTTACCTGCGAATTAAGTAAAGGACTTGTTCGAAGAGGAAAACATTAAATAATTAGAATAACATAAGTATGAATGTAAATGACAGAAACACAATATCGTGGCAAAATAGAAAGGGAAATTAATTATTATTTGAAAAAAACTGTATTGACATCAAGTGTCTACAAGTTTAAAAAAAAACGTATTTCAAGTTGAGTGGATGAATTAAACAGTATTTTACTAGAAACTGAAATTTTAACAATATATTGTGTGTAGTGAGAGTGTGAACTGACAGAAGGAACAAAAGAAACTTGAATATTCATCAAAGCAGATAAGTTTAAATCATTTTACATTTTGTCTTTAAATAGATTCCTAGTCACTTGTACATATTTAGTGTAAATATTTACAAGTGTGTAGTGAAAATTAGTAGCTCACGTGGAAATGGAATCAACAAATATGAAGATTCCTAGTATTAAATATACTTCTATTAGGGACTCACTATACACAGTAAATTAAGAGTACTGTGGTTTAATTTTCTGTTTGAAAAATTTCAACCGTGCTTTAAATACTACATTTCCAAAAAATGGAAAAAGGTAATTTGTATTTGAATAAATATAACAAGTGAAGACATAAAAAATATACTTTTATATAATCCTGTTTTTATGATGATAATGTCGTGTCCATGAGGATCTTCTTCAGATAATATCGTGTGCGTGGATAACACAAGCAATCGGTACTATGTTGTCACCATACAGATTCACCTCCGAATATAAAGCTACAATTCTGTACAGGTCAGGAAGGATTTCCTTACAGTTGGCAATGTGTAACGGGCAAGTTTGGAGGTTTTTGTGGGTTTTCTTACCCGATGCTCATTTCTCTGTGATGACCAGTTCTTAGTCTGACTATGGTTCTTGTTATGAATTGATTCCCATTGATGTTAGGCCCAGTGCACATGAGCTTGAAAGTAATCGGGACGCCGAGATAGTTTTCAAGCTGGATAGGCAGAAGTACATTGGAAGTAATGGGGCAATGCACACGGGACGCAGATAGCTATCGGCTAGCCTCGGCCTATCTCGATAGGTACAGGTACTTCTCCTCCTATCTTGGAGTCAATTCTATCGCCAGCGTTCCACAATACACAGTGGCTAATGGGACAGTGCACATGCACCGCAGCTTACTTTCTATCTGTGCCATTTTATCAGGGAAGTTTTTGATAATATAATTACTAATTTCATATTATTTATATGTTTAACTTTAAACATGATTGAATAACCAATTGACATCAATGTGTAACATTAATATTCATTAGATTGATAATTTGTTATTAATATCAATGATGATTTATAGTTTTAAATATTAATCTGTAATAGTTACTAATCATTTCATTTAATATCATATTTATATTTATTTATATATTTTTAGTAATTAAATCTATGTATCTTGTATTATTTACAAACTTATTGTCAATTTTCTGTTTTCTTATTATGTTATTAATTAATTTATCTATAGTTTTGTCATAATAAGATCATTACTTTGTAATTTTTGTTTAATTTGATGAATTTGCGATTATTGTTTTATGTGTGTATGATTAGGTTTGTTATTTTTAATTAACTTTATTATTTCATGTGATGTTTTAATTAGCTGTCTATATTTAAACAAAAGAATATTAATATTATTAAATTTTTCTTCCCATTTTGTTTTTCATAACAATAACTAATTTTAAATGTAATTTATAAATCTCAATAGTTATTTCATCTCAAAACATATCACCATATTTAATTTATTATATATATATAATATGGTGATATATATAATTATTATATATATATATATATATATATATATATATATCTCAAAATGAAATTTTTCTTCTCATTTTGTTGTACTCATAACAATAGCTAGTTTTAAATGTAATTTATAAATCTCAATAGTTATTTCATCTCAAAACATATCACCATATTTTATTTATTATGATTTATTATATATATATATATATATATTTAATTATTTATTTATTTATATATATATATCTCAAAATTAAATTTTTATATCTTTTAAAATTTTTACAAATTTTTACAAACACATTAGAAAATTTAAAGGAGGAGTTAAATAGAGTTTGTTAAACAGAAAAATCACATTAATTTTAATCTTATCCTCATTTGTGATGCTGAAACGGATTTAGGCCAAATTTCAGCTGGATTAGACCATTTTTAAAGATTTGTTGCAAGACAAATAGCTATAAGGTTTCTCAAAAATATCTGAGGCCTATCATAATATGATATTATTAGAAACAACATAGTGAAGCCAGTCCCCAACATGGAAAATGACTATAAAAAAGATAGGCTTTAAATGACGCGCGCTTACATTCTATCTCATGTGCGCTGAAACTCCGATAGGTATCAGATAGAGAACTATCTCGGCGTCCCGATTACTTTCAAGCTCATGTGAACCAGCCCTTATAGAACTGTTGTTTCAGCACCCTTTGCCTGCTTATCTGTACACTCTTGCCACTCACGTTAAAATAACGGATGTTGCATATATATAGTCATCCTTAACATATTGAGGGTGAACCACATTGAAAACGTTATTGAATTATTTATATTGTTATAATGACATATTATAACTATATTATACTTATAATAAATAATATCATTTACAATAATTATAGAGTTTTCAAGTTTATTAACTGCCTAATTGATGGCTGTCTTATGTATCAATTGTCCAAGTAAACGTATCACAAGAAAGTATATCAGCTCAAAAGTACTAATGAAACTGAAGCCGAGTACCAACCCTAGCAAACCGCCGCAACTGCCTGCAACCAAAGAGTAAACAAGCAATAACATAGTAATTTATTATAGCCATAAAAAAAAGCAATACTCTCTACGAAAGAGTTGTAGAGACAGAACAAAAAGGTACATAGCCTACATTGTACTTTTTTAAAAAATTGTACAGCTAATCTAGTAGGCCTAAAGAAGCGTGCATTCTAAATCACACTATTTTTCTATTATGTTTAATTTTAAAATCTAGAAAATTTAAAATTTACTCTGAATGTGCAGTTTAAATTGCATATTAATAATTACCTTCACTATGCTGTTCATGGTTTTATTTGTATAGACAAAACCCTAAATGTAAGGTAGTTGGTAATATTAAGAAGCTGTCATGGTGAGCAATAAATTATCTTATGGCATTTTTTTTAAATCCTATATTTTTGATAAAATCATGTCTCAGAATTATACCAGACAATTATATCTACTATGCCAATGGAATATATATATACTTGATATTTTACGTTATCCATTGTTTTTCCGTTGCACTGACTTTATGAAGTTAATAAATTACTATTGTAAGTAATTTTACAGTAAGTAAAAATTACTTACAATAGTAATTTATTAACTTCATATATATAGCCTATATATATATATATATATATATATATATATATATATATATATATATTTATTTACACTACCTGGAGTAAATTCATTCATTTTGGAGTGCATAAGAACGCAGTTCCGACGTTTCGCTAGAATTACATCGAGGTGAACCCAACAACAGTTGATTCGCTCTTCAACTGTTCACCTCAACATATATATATATATATACATATATATAAGTATGTATGTGTGTGTGAGTGTGTGTGTGTGTATGTGTGTCTGTGTGTGTGTTGCAACGGACTCAACGCCCACCACCCTTTCGCGAAACGCCACCGCCAGCCCCCGTATCTGTTGCTAGGTAACAATTTTGAAACAAGCCGGTCCGGCCAACGACCAGAACCCTGTGCAATGCTCGCCAGAACCAGTCACTGGACTTTATTTAAAAACCTAACTCGCTGAGATTTAACCCTTTGGGTATCCGTTCCCGGGGAATGGGTTCATTTGAAGGCATACTATGGCTAATTGACCATTTTGGTTTAGCATTGTGTAAGAAATTTTTTAAAATAAATATAATCTCTGTTTTGTCGTAAGTTAGTAAAAAACTTCGGTTTTTATTCATTTTAGAATTAAGTTACGTTACTGTGCTAGTTTGTAAATATTTTTATATCTTTAAAACTCTACTTTATCACCTAACATTTCTTTAACCTTTTGAATATAATTATATAAACCTGTTGTATAACTTCTTTAGTAAACAAATAATTTTTATATCAACTTCTTCTTATCTTACTGCTTTTTCATAAAACTTAGGATAGTTTATGTACTTTAAGATCTAGGTTTACCCTTTCTAGGTTAATTATTTAAATTCTTAAGATTACTTCAAATTTCTCCGTTAGATTTTAATTTATTTTCCGAACTTCATTATAATTTATTTATTTAGTCAATCCTTTCATTTGACTTGGGTATCTTAAACCAATTATAAAAGACAACAAACATTTACCAAACAAAATTCTTTTCCTTCATTATAAACTTTGTAACTTCTTTTGTAAACAAAGAAGTTTTATCTCACCTTGTATTACCTTCATTCTTTTCTAAAATTTTAAATTTAATTTTAAATCAAAATCAATCCTTTCTTTGTTAATATTTAAAACTCAAACTTTATTATATAACGGTTTATTCAAATTAAAACTTTTAATTTACTTGGACAAAATTCTACTTTACTTTTCTGTACAAGATTTTACTTTGTTTTCTAAGACTTCATTACAATTTAACTTATTTTCACAACCCTTTCATTTTCTCATGAAATCTCTGGATATCTTACTTTAGTATCTTAAATCACATATAGAAAACAACAGACATTTAAAAAACAAAAATATTTCTAACAAACGTTTTGAAATACTTTATATCTTCACTTATATTCGACAACTTTTAATTTTAAACCCTCATGAGAACAATTTAAATTTCTCATAGTCTTTATCTGTAACATAGCTTATTCTATTACTTGAAATTTATCTACACCTTTTATGACTTAAATTTACTTCATAGGATCCACATATACTTTTTCCAAAACTTTACTTTTTAATTTTAACTTTCAAAAATTTATTTCTAAACATTTTCATTTGTGCTTTTTCAAACTACAAAGGGAGGGCGCGTCATTTTAGCTTGAGGTAATTACCATAACCTAACGCTATCCCCTCCACTTTCTTTCTGAAATGAAGCCACTCCTTTTAAACGCATTTTTAACTTTTGCAACATTTATTTAAATTTAAACTTTAAAATTTCAAAAAGTTCCACAAAAATTCAAAATAAAATTTTTAATTTATTTGAGAGAGAGAGAGAGAGAGAGAGAGAGAGAGAGAAGCTAAAATCTGATCTTTACTGCGCCACTTCCTCCCTGGTATGTCTTTGACGTGACGTCATCTCTCTCCTTTTGTGGCTGGTAATCTTGGATGTAGGGCTCGCCCAAAACTCGCGTCGCCTGCTCTCCATTGTTCCCAATTTGGCGTGATATCCGAAACAAACAATGCGCTTTTCTTTTGCGCGAAATTATACATTTTCATTTATATATCTATTTTTTTAAAATATAAAGTCCTGAATTTAGTCTTTTAACCCATCTTGAACACTGTCTTTATAATTTTCGAACTTAATTTCACTCCTGGTTTTGATCTACTTGTTTTACTATTCCAATTAAAATTTTATCGGTGAATTTGGTTACTTTTTACCCTAAATTGTTTAACCATTTTAATTTTAAGTACTGTTAATTTTTTTATATTAGCATTGACTCAAAACTTTTATTTGACCTAATTTTCTGCAACAATTTCTTTGAGGACGCTACGACATTGCTGTTTAACGATGCAAACCACTTATGGAGAGTTTCCTCCCCCAAAGGGTTTTAAAAAACACGGCACTACATTGCAGCGGTATATTTCTCTCTTAGCCCTGCATTTTTACCATTTCCTTAACGGTTTGAAATGCAGTCTTCGTTGTACCAACCGGAGCGCACTCACACATGACCTATCCCTTCGTGGTTTCAAGCTACACTAAAATTTTGACATTTTCAGGCTTTTCAACACCTGCCGGCTGCGTTAGACAAATACAAAATTTCCCACCGATTATGTGACCGGAAGCTTTGTCTGGTTTACTTCCTCCTTGCTTGATCTTCTCACGTTCTGTCCGTCGGTTGTCGAAATATACACTAATTTTTAAATTTTACTTTAACTCCTTCGGGAGACTCCGCATCTGGTAATTTGTCTCTTCACTTTGTTCTTTTTTTTTTCATTTTGTGTCCCTTCGAATGTTGATGGTCTCTCTAGGTGGATTTTAGGCTTTTCCCCCTTTCAAATCTGGAAAAAATCCCCTTATCTCGAAAATGGTTTTATGTCTATCCCTTAGATAACTCGGTGAATTAAACCTACATTTTGCCTAAAGCATTTTTATTTTGTTATGGCTTCGCTATTTTGCCTCCAAAACCTCATTTTTAATCTGTTGCAGTGTTGTGTGTGTGTGTGTGAAACAACTGTTTCAAAACGCGTCAGCAAATAAGTTCTAAAGTATTCACTTAGTTACACAATAATTTAATCAGTGAATTCAAGATGTTTACAAAAAGCAACTTTTATATTTTACACTTCTCAACTTACCTGTAGTATCGGTAATTTGATCGTAAAACTTACAGCTGTTACGCTACAATACAGAATCGCCCATGAAGAGTTTTAGTAAAATATTTAAAACAATAACGAAAAATTGTTAACAATATGTAACAGCATTCTTATCTTGTACCACTAAGTAACAGTGCAAAGTTTAACATTTGAAAGTTATCATTTTTATAGTTTAATCTTGGAGTTTCTTCGATAACTTCATCAGCTTTTTACCGGGAATTTAAAGATCTTCTCTTAAGAGGCATCCTTTCTAGATTCGTCAATGTTAGGAAAGCCATAAGTAACTTCATTTCACTGCCATTTCAATAGTTATCACTCAATGCTAATGATTATACTCGTATATTAGACTTATATTGTAATATGAAGATCTGGTCAAGCTCCACATTTGATAAAACTAAATTTCGTTACAATTGACTGTGCCTTTAAAAGTTTCTGATTTTGAAATGACAGTAATAAATCTAATTAAAATTAATTTACCAAGAAAGTCGTAGAGGGACATTTGTATTTCTCTGTGTTTTCCTGTAAACCCCTGCCTCTTAAAGTAAACTCGCAACCTGGATGGTAATTTTTCTTCTGATCTGAAAAACAATTTCTCTTCGTTACTACAACATAGGATTGAATTTGACTTATTTCTTCATTACAACATCAAGAGACTACAAGTTAGATATAGTTTAAACAAAATTCAAAGTAGCTTTAATTATTAAAGCAACTAACTAAAAGTTTTAAGAGCGTAAAGGTAGATAATTTATAAATGTTATTAAATATGTTCAGGTGAATCAAGAAAGCGATGACATGTGTTTTTTTTGTAGCAAGAATCAACAGCCGTAGCATAGTCCCTCAGCACCACCTTTAAACATTGCGGAATATACTCATATTATTCGCGATCTAGTGGCTTGAATTAACGCGTCACGACAACCGATTACGGCAACTAAATTGTGTTTCGTTAAAACAAAAAAACAATTGCTGGGACATAAGATACGTGTTTCACTATCTTATCAGAAGCATGGAGACGATAATACATTAACAGAGGTAAACATTCAACAAACAAACAAAAGTAGTGCTTGAATCTACGAAGAAAACCGATGATGAGAAACCGACGTCCGTATGCCCGCTAATTACATTTTCTAGGGATGAGATAGTTTCGTCAAACGTAGTAATGGATTAAACTTCCTTGAAACCATCACATTCAAACAATATATGCAAAGTTGTGATGGTACCTCCACATCACTGATGTGGTGGACGATTGTTGCGACATGTTCAAACAACCATGAGTTAAAAAAAAGCCTCTTCAATTATTAGTGAGGATCAACTAGCTGTAAAATTGTTTTATATATATTGTAGGAAGTGGCTCATTGAAATATTGAATTTCCCTCACAGTGGGCAGAGTTAATGAAAAGGGGAGAAGTTTAAGCAGTGCAATTATTTAGTCTTGTTTGATCTTTTAAAAAATCTACATTTCCTGGACCAAACATTTAAAAACTCAGGCATCGCAATCACAAAACAGGTTTTCCATGACAGGTTTTCCATTCTGCTCTGTCTGCGGCACTAATCTATGATGGGAGTTATTTTACTTGAGACATGTGAAATATTCCCTAATCCCATCGTCCTAAGACCAATCCACTTGCTCTTGTTAAACAGAGAAGCTAACACTAAAAAGGCTATGGAGGTGTTGGGAGCTAATGACCGGGTGAAAAAACCAATGTCATTCTAATAATGACACCGCTGATACAATGATACAATATCAATGAACACTAATACAGGGCTAATGACGTTGCAGGCAGCTACGATTTTAGTTTATGAAAACTCTCGAAAAATTAAAGTTCTACTAAGAAATTATAAGGTGCTAAAAAGATTCTGCGGCGAATTTCATGCTACAATTACAATTGAATTTGAAAATTACTAGTAGAAATTTTACATAGGAGTTTTAAAAACTCAAAGAAAAAATACGTTTTGGGAAATTTCAAGCAAATAGTAATTACTAATTAACCAGGGCTTCAAACTTTTGATTGCTAATAAACATTTTTGATAAAATGTTTGTAAAGAAAACTTGTTACGAAAATTCACGTCTCTTATCATTGTTTTTAGAAGGGGTTTTATGAGAAGTAAGTGTGATTAGTACATTTGGGATAATAGGCCTACAACGAAATATTTTATTTACTGTAATAAGCAGTAAAGTAACACTATATATAAAGTAGGCCTACTAAATAAATAAAATCCAACTAACCACAATATAAAATTTTTTTGTATATTTCTATTACATGGTAATTATCTTCAGACGTACTCCAAGAAGTAGTTCTTACCGTATGCTCCAAAATAAATAGTACTGAAACTAAATCAGCTGTAGTTGCCTTCTCGATCAGCTGACTATTTATTGTTATTCGTGTTGACTTATTTCATTTGAGGTTAGTTTTTGCTGATATGGCCCCAACTACTGCAGAAAAACTAGATTTAAACAAATAAAATCTTACATTTGTTTCAGTACAGTTTTTTTTACGCATACGGTAATTAAATTTATTCCACACTACTCAAAAATTTTATTAACACTATGGATCTATGTTACGAACCTGTTCGCGGTGTAATCAGGGTCCCAAGGCGGTTTACTTTCGCGAGTAATTAAGTCAGAGCTGTAGCTATTAATGTGGTACACAACTTCAGAACATGGTGAGAAACAGCCACAATTGTAGTCAGCAATTAATGTTTCGGTATCAAAGGTATCTGCACATTGAAGAAATATATAATCTAAGGTAATATTAAAAACGAGGATAAAAGAAGTGAGGAGATTGAAAATAGGTACAATTTATACTTCGGTGAGCTAACTAGCTGCCTACCAAAGCGTAAACAAGTCCATTTAGATTAGCATTGATATCTTTTGAATCTTTAATGTTCATTTGAGTGAAACATTTTAAATTTTTTATTGACTGAAATTCCATAAATTTCCATTTCATAAACAAGAATATTTACAAAATAAATGTACACATATATCCTTTATTCACAAATATATTTACATATATGTGTATTTGTGGAGTGTGTGTGTATGTGTGTGTGTGTGTGTGTGTGTGTGTGTGTGTGTGTGGTGTGGGTGTGTGTGTTGTGTGTGTGTGTGTATGTGAAAGATAAATTTTTAAATTTTATATACCTTGGTTGATTGGTTGACAAGTTCTGTTACTGTCAATGCACATGGCAGTTGAAATATTTCCTGAAAAGAAAAACAGTTATAAAAACAACATCTATGTGTTTAAGCTCGTAAAATCTTTCATTGTTAACGAATTTAGTCCTGACACAATGATGGGTAGATCTTACTTAATGTTTCATAAACAATTTACCTAGAAATTAACCAACCATTTTACTTTACAGTTTCTTTTTAGTTAAATGTGTTAATTGTATGTCTCAAAATTTTTATAAATATGTTTACAAATTTATTACGTACTACAGTGAAATAAGTAATATAATTTTTTTAAAAGTCAATTCCTACTGAAGTCAACAACGAACAATTTTATTTTAGTTTCTTTTATCTATATATATATATATATATATATATATATATATATATTTAACGTTATCCATTGTTTTTCCGTTGCACTGACTTTATGAAGTTAATATATTACTATTGTAAGTAATTTTATCCACCATTAAGTGCAATAATTTTACCTTGAGTGATGAGGCACCTTTCGGTCAATTGACCATTGTCGAATCACTGATGTTTTTCTCTTACGGTACAGTTGTTTACCTTGGTAGGTATTAAATTCTTGATATTTAACGTTATCCATTGTTTTTCCGTTGCACTGACTTTATGAAGATAATATATTACTATTGTAAGTAATTTTATCCACCTTCCTTCTCAGGAATTTTTCTCTGAGAAAAACATCAGTGATTCGACAATGGTCAATTGACCGAAAGGTGCCTCATCACTCAAGGTAAAATTATTGCACTTAATGGTGGATAAAATTACTTACAATAGTAATATATTAACTTCATATATATATATATATATATATATATATATATATATATATATATATATATAATTTTTAGGCAGTAGACGTAAATAAATTAAGAGAAAAACTAAAACGTAAACACAAACAAGTAATATAAACAAAAATATTTTAAAGGTAATTCTACTTAGATCAACAAATAAAAATTTTATTTTTGTTACTTTTTATTAAATAATTACAATAAATCTAAATAAAGTAACATTGAAACAGCTGTTCTACCACATAACCCATAACATAAAATCAGCTGTTTTATGAATCATATGTTATCACTTATGGGACGAAATAATTATATTGCATAACTTCCCCCTTTTGTGAAAAGATTTTTGCCCATATAGACCTAAAATTAATTCATTTCAATTAACTAATGATAATACTTGAAAAAAATTGTAATAACATCAAGTATCATCTACTATAGGTTTAAAAATATATATTTGAACTTGAGTGGATGAATAAAAAGTATTTTATTAACCACTGAAAATTTGAACAATGTATATTTAAGAAGAGTGTGAACTGATAGCAGGAATTGAATTAGGCCAATTCCTACCCTGCTCAAAATATCTCATATTCATTCGGTAATATTAAATAATTAATAACCAACTACATTTTGGCGTCACTTACCTATGCAGCGTTTCAAAATTATACAAGGAGTATAACATATAATGTGGAAAGGATTTTGTCATAATAACATCAAAAACTATGTTACTTTTTAATTTTAAAAATATTTTAGATCTTACTTGGTAAGAAAAGTGTTGAACATTGACAATATTTGAAAGTTGTTGAATCATAGCAATCTACTAAACAGTTTATTCGAGTGTAGTAATTGAAGTAAGTTAGACTCTTTTCATGTTGGTAGTAACATCTGCGAGAGGCAGGTGGAAATTGTTCCAAATTTCTACTCGTTACAATAGTTGTAGGGCTTAAAATCACCGTCGTTTCTGTCTCAGCTGGTACTTCCGTTGAGGAAGAAGATATTGTTGGCATGTCAATTGGTGAATTTATTTTAACCTGCAATATTAAAGAATTAAATTTATTTAGTTATTGGAAATTTTGCCTCTCATTTTGTTAATTGCAAATACACAATTTCTTCTAAAGTGGTTAAGCATAAATTAATTTTTTGTGAGTATATATTTGTAAATACAACACCTGAAGAAACTGGGATTGTTCATCAGAATTTATAAAATTGAGGATTCATTTACCATTCATTGGTAGACAATTACTTGAGCTGTTTTCTTTGAAATTCTGATGAACCAAAAAAGACAAGACTATATAAAAAACTATTTTATTATTAAATGTTGTATCACTTATGGTTACTTTTCGACAGGATTACCTTGACGATTGAGATGATTTATCGTACCTGTGGAAAAACTTTCCAATGTATTGTCATAAAATATAGGTACCAATGAATTTTATTTTAATTTAAATAATTTGTTAATTTGGGAGCGCTGTTCATTTTACTAAGTTCTTTTAGAGAAAAGATAAATCGCTTGACCCTAGGTTGGGGCTGTTTGGCGTGGGGAGGGGTCGAAAATACTGGAGGAGCTTTTGAGCTACATACCCAGTAAAAAGAGAGCGTTTTAATCGATCAGAACAATTCATCATGCCATATCTTCCTTTAGATTGGTGGCATATCTTTCTCGCCCAATGCATTCTGTCGGAGAATTTTCAGATCTCAGTCTATGCTAATTTGAATCATGACAATACAGGCCATTACACCATGTATTCACTCAAACAGATCTTTGAATAATTTCAATGGAAAATTTTCTATCACTCGCCAAATAATCTTGACCTAGTGCCAAATGATTTCCATCTTTTCTTTGAACTGAAGAACCCTTTGGAAAGACAGCGTTTCTCAAACAATGAGGAAGCTAGGCATCAAGACTAATTTAAATTCATTTGCAGCTACATGTTATGAAGAGTTTATTAGAAAACTGTCCATAGATACGGACTAGTGAACAGGTTGATGGCTCTTGGATGCAGTCTTTTCTACCCAAGTTAAAGTCCTCGCTCTGAAGCTCCGGCTTTCAGATAAGACCAACCATAGATGGATAAAGGTCCGATTGCACTCTTTGGACCGAAGCAATCAAAGAGGTATTCTCAGGATACGAAACCGAGCCACCAGGAAGGTTCAACTTCGGCAGTTCTTGAAGAACCGTAGTCCTCTGGTCAGTTCCAAAGACTGACTGGTGAGCAATCTAGGCTCTTACTTACAGATACCATGAGTTTCGGCACCAAACTAATTTATTCTGGAGATTACATCTCTTGGTTGAACTGCCGAGAGTTTGAGGTTGGCTCCGTGAATGAATGTGGGTTAAAATAGGTTAGGTCCTATACTTACTCATACAAGGCGCAGGTCACGGTATATTGTTTTACGTGTCCGCAGGCAACAGACATACCTCAATCGCCAAAGTAATAATCAATCGTCAAAGGTAGCCAACCACACATGTACGTATCTTTCACTAATACGTCTATACTGAATTTCTTGTACATATAACCATGCTCCGGGCCCTGCTTGACAGGTTGTTATAAACTACCGCTGACTCTTGACAGCAGTGTCGCCGCCGTCTGCAGTTGGGTATTTATCTTGATCGTGACAACAGATTTTTCTTGCAGTCGTTTTGAAGTGTTGAAGGAGGCACTGTGTAATGGTATATTTTACACATATGCGATTCACGGAAGTTAAACAAATCAGACATTTAATATCCCACCATCAAAATGTTTGCCTGGTGATGACTAATTATAGCCTACTTTCTTATTGGAGTCAAACCATATGCACTGAGCTGTTATATGACAAAACCATATTGTGGAAAGGTTGCAAGATCAGAAAGAGATAAACAAATTTATAATTACAAGAGTATCCAAGTAACAATACACACTTT
The DNA here is from genome assembly GCA_036971475.1 of Prosapia bicincta. NCBI lineage: Eukaryota > Metazoa > Arthropoda > Insecta > Hemiptera > Cercopidae > Prosapia > Prosapia bicincta. Next base: position 197,292,709 of record JBAIZL010000005.1, read on the forward strand.
TGAGCCATTAAATCAAGTATTTAGAGCGTTTTACACTTGTATTAACTATTTGTTTACATATTTTTTTTTGTGATATTAAACAGCAAGTCCTGTGTTGCTACAATATTAACTAATTTATTCTCTTCAAATTCAGAAAAACTTTCTGCAGTCAGTGACACTACTGGTTATAGACCGGTTGTGTGGTCTGCGGTGGCGGTAAGTGGCGACTACAAGCGGCAGTGGTGCGGCAATGTTGCCAAATCAGTACTGACGCCGCCGACCTACTTTACTCTAGACGTCCATCAGGCCCAATCTTCCATCAACGCAGTTCCTTAAGTGGGGAGAGAATGTAGGGGGAGCGATGAGCCACAATGTAATAATAGAAACAGTATCAACGATAACAGTAGAACCTCGTGGCCTAATGGGTAAGGTACAAGCTTACTAATCGTATGGTTCGGGTTCAAATCCTGAACTTCGATTAATTTTTTTCTTAAAGCATTCTAGTTTTAATGAATCTTATTTGTTGTGATAGGTTAGGTTAGGTGTTACAAAAATTTATAAATATCTTTTGAATAAAAATAGCAAAGTTAAATTTAATTTTTACATAGTGAGTTTTCTTACTTTTATACCTACATTAAAATATACGTACAAAGTATCCAGTCAGGATAGATTTGGTAATAATTTTATTCAGAATTACTATCTATTTTTATTAAAATATACATACGAAGTATCCAGTCAGGATAGATTTGGTAATAACTTTATTCCACATTACTATCTATTTTTATTAAAATATAAGTACGAAGTATACTACTTCCCCCACTGCTGCAGTAAACCCTACATCGCTTCTCAGCTGTGACGTCACACGCATGCGCATTGATGGAAGATTGTGGAAGATTGGGGCTGGTGAAGGTCTTGTTCTATCTCTACAGTCTGCAGGCTCCATTCTGCGGTGGCGGCAAGTAGTGACTGCAGGCGACAGTGGCGCTGCATTCGGAATGCTTTTCATATGAATTTTACCAAACCAGTACTGTCGACGCCGATCTTTCGCTACAGTCTGCAGTTGGCATCGGAATCATACCTTTACTGAGGATAGCGACTTTCATGTTGAGTTTATTCTACAAGTCAGCTTAGGGGAAGTGCAGTGGGAGCAACTTGGGCTGTTGTTCCACTACACGTCAACTATGTGCAGGCTCCATCCGCAATGCCTTTGTAAAACGTAAATGCATAAAGAACTGAAATAATAGTTACACAGTTAGATTCAAACACTTACATGAAAACCAGTGCGTCCACCTGAACATGTTAACTGGTAGTCCTTCATATTTTGAACTAACTCAATATTCAACCCTCCAATTTCACCCGCAAGTTCTGTCCGATGTGGGAGCATGTAGGAACCATTCATTTCTTGATCATTAAGAATTGGATAGCCTTCATCAGGAGACCAGTAAACAACGTTTTTTGGCACTGAAGATTGGTTGAAAATGTTTGTTCTGTCATTTGAAAAAAACCAAGTGAAATATTGACATTTTAACTCTTCTTAACTAATACGAATTTATAAACATATTGGCAATTTATAAACATGAAAAGGTTAATGTTAAGCAACATAATTACAATTGATGTTTCTCTTTAGCTAGACATAAGCAATAATATAGAGTAGTATTATAAACAATTATAAATGTATAAAGCATTTTACAAAACAAACTTAAATATTGATCTTACTAATAAGAACGCTGATTTTCTCTCAAAATAATATTATTTATCTTGTAACCAAAAATATTAAATGAATATTTTTTTTTACCTTAGTAAATTTTAATGGTGGTTCACAATTCTATTTATTATGTAAACCATAATTAAGTACAATTTATGCTTACTTGTGTTTGTACATCAGATATAATGGGACGTGATTGAACACAAAACAAAAGCCCATCTCAGTCATAATTGGTTCAAAAATAGTGCAACAGTCTAAAACTCTGTTCTTGAATTTACATTTCCTAAAAATTTCGCTACAAGATGGCGTAACCTGAAACAAATTGTAATTACTCAAGATAAATTTAACATAATACTTAAATAAAGGAGAAATCACATTCATAGCTTTGTTAAATACAGTTGAAACGAAATTTAGAGGCTAATTTCATTCTTAAAATCTGTTGTCATCTTCTATGCATGTGAGTGTATGTGTGTGAGTGAGGGTGTGTGTGTGTGCGGCCGTGAGAGATCACTTGATATTTCTCGTGTACTACCACTTTTGAAAACATGTTACATATTTCAAGATTCTTCGCTATTTTATACCAAAGCTAATTTGTTATCAAATTCAAATAATATCGATCATCTCATATTAGTCAACTCTTTTGACAACCCTCATCATATTTGTAGGAAAGTATTTATATTGACCCTCTACCTACCTGTCTCACCTACTCCGATCTCTCAAGGGCAAGTGCATGGCGATGTGGTTCCCATGATACATCATAGAATACCTCTTGGTAAGTGACCAATATCAAATGTGTGAATAATACTTCAGCTTAATAGTGTTGGTACAGCCTAATTTTAATAATTCAATAACCTAAACATTAAAACATTACCACTTATTTAGTTTTTGTATTCAAACTACTTACTTGAGGAATAAACGTATAGAGATCTTCTAATGTATATTTGATTCCTTGCTTTTCAGTCAAATTGTCCGATCCTGGATCCCAAGCACAAGCCAATTTCGAATAGAGTTTTAAGATACTAAAAATTGTAAATACGAGTTTTAGAGAGTTATAATTCTTTGAGTTACATACATTTTTTTTTTCAATTTACCATTATATTTTGAATAGCCAACATAGAAAATATTGTTTTGTCTTATCATTGTCTTAAAAAGAAAGGTTATAACAATATTAAATGCATTAAAAGCAAACACAGACACACACACACACACACACACACACACACACAAACACACAAACACATACACATACACACACACACACACACACACACACACACACACACACACACACACACACACACACATACACACACACACACATACACACACACACACACACACACACACACACACACAAACACATACACATACACAGACACAGACACACACACACACACACACACACACACACACACACACACACACACACACACACACACACATACACATACACACACACACACACACACACACACATAGACACCTTCTTTGAGGAGCCTGTAACCTCTAGAGGTCGCGTCTCCAGGTGGCGGATAGGGAAATGCCTCCATCTCATTTTCATGTGGGTGATAAGAGGGAAATAAAATACTTCCTGCGCACCAAGAGGCTGAAGTCCAACCTCTTTAAGGCTCTGGTAACTCAATGTGTAATGCAAAACAACGGTATAGTAGTGAGCAACCTGGAAGCAGCAAATTTCACCCTTGGTTCCGACTGCTGTGAGGCCAGATGGTCCCTGCATGTTGCACGGATTGTGGGAGGTGACAAGTTACACAAAGAGATTCTAACATCTTCAGGGGTGGAAAACTCGGCCTAGTAGAAGAAAAGTGGACGAGAATTATGTCTCACAAACAACAGGAGAAGACAACCTTAGGTAGAATGTTTAAAGTGATAGACAAATGAAGAGATAATAGGACCAGACAAAAATATCTAAAAATCAGTTAAATATAAAATGGCAGTCCTAATGAGACAAATAAAAAGCATTAGATACATTAGAGAGGGAAATCACTTTACAGAAAGTAAAGTTTGAAGACGATTTAAAAGTGATAGATTTGAAGAATACGATTAATACACCACAAAGGCAGTATTCAGAGGTAATTCAGGTGGATACTGTTAAAATGATGAAAAGTAATAGATGTGCAACGATATTATAAAGAAAATGAAGCAGGATGTTAATTAATGGACATAAAAGAAATTCCTTTTCCATAAATCAAGGTTGAACGCTTTGTGTAACCTGAACAGGGCTTTTAAAAGGCCTTAACATATGACCAATATACTGTATTAACTATTTTCATTATAAAAGAATATCATGTTGGCCTGCAGGCTTATAACCTAAAAGATACGAGAATCAACTTAAGAGTCAAGAATTGGAAGAAAAATTTTAGAATCGAGATCGGAATCGTAATCAAACATTTTAGATATTGGTCCATCCCTACTATTAATGCACTCATTATCTACGGTTATTTCTTGTACTATTTTTTACTTCATTTTTTAGACAAAGAGCCCAACTAGAGAATAATCTTAAAGCGTTAAAATGAAAAATTGTAGTTATTGGTTCCATCTTCACGTGAGCTACTAGATTTCACTAAAACCACCTGTAAATAAATTACAACTTGCCTATACTGGCACTTACTTATATTTGTTGATTCCATCTTCACATAAGCTACTAGTTTACACTAAAAGCACTTGTAAATATGTTACATTTTGCCTATAGTGGCACTTACTTATATTTGTTGATTCCATCTTCACATAAGCTACTAGTTTACGCTAAAAGCGCTTGTAAATATGTTACAACCTGCCAATAGCAGCACTTACTTATATTTGTTGATTCCAAATTCCCATGAGCTACTAGTTTTCACTAAAAACACTTGTAAATATGTTACAACTTCCCTATAGTGGCACTTATTTATATTTGTTGAGGACGACAGTTTCGGGAGGTGTCCCATTGTCACATCAGATCGTAAATGATCTCATGGTAACCTCAAAAATAACCAACGATACAGAACCCAACAATACGAAATATACAATCATTTCAAATTACACCCTACACACATACTCAACACCCAATTACATTATAACTCACACACTTTTCGACATCATAACTCATCTTGTCCTCACCAAAATACACCTCCACCCCCTCCCCTTATTATATCCTACCCCACCCTAACCTATAAAAACCTTGAGATTAGTTACAGTCTGAGTTGACAATGGGACACTTCTTCCGAAACGGCCGTCCTCAACAATATAAAGTAAGTGCTAATATAGGCAAGCGTAACATATTTACCAGCTTTTTTAGTAATAGTATGTAATTAATTGCTTAAACATCTTAACTATCACAATAACCAAAATTCTTCGTGTTTCACAGAGTAGCGTTAAAGTGTATACGATATAGTGACAGTTTTCTAAATTATTTGATCGCAAAGTGTATTTTATTTATAACAGACGACTTAAACCCAATCTAAATTCATTCATCCTTATTAACTATTTAACCACATATTAACTGTAACTATTTGTCTCACATATTTTATACTTTTTTAGGTATGAAATGAAATATATGTTCTCAGATTAAAATATAAAATTTTTCCATATTACCTGTTATTGACATTGTTGTCCTTCAAGAAAGATTTTTTAATCATAAAATGAGTACAAATTGTCACTGATGGAAAAGGAATTTCCCAGATAGAAGTTAGGTGAGAATCATATATCATTAGAAAAGATTTTGCTTTCCATTCAACCAACATGTCTATCACTACTTTGATGCTCAATATGACGCTGAAAACAAACACTCCATACCAGAATGTCCTGTAATACAAGAGTTATAAAAATAAGTACAAGATGTATATGAATACACTATTGTATTAATGGTTATTGTAGAAAATCTATTTTCATATTCGAAACATAAATATGTTTGTTTAACCTTTTTAAATAGCAAAAAACATTTTATGATAGTCCTGATGACATTTTTAACCGATAGTGGTTCGCAGTAAAACAGAATGAAGTTTTTATATGAAATTAGAAATAGTATCATATTTTTATTACGTTTTCCTACAGTTCTCCATTTGATAAGGAAAAACAACAAAAACAATTAAGCTTACTCTAATAGTTCCATTTTTTTATTCATCATTAGCTTCCTTACCCAAAAATATAACAAAATATAAAAAATTTCAATCACTTGATTGATAGACAATTAAAAACACCAATTCCAAAAAGATGTTCAAAGATAAGATACTTCATGAGGCTACAACCGTGACCAACAATAGTAACATAAAAGTGTATATTGTATCGGTAGCCTATGTAGGATCCCGAAGTCAGAGATAGAGATAGTACAAATAAGGTACATTGCACGTAAAATATAGTGAATTTGGGCCTAACCTATAATCTGTACCTACTTTATTCCTGGCTCAGGAACATAAAAAATATACCCATTATAAATACTTAAAATTTCCCTATAACCATCTCAACTCCACAGCCTACAGCGACATTCACATGTGTTTGTCATCTCTTTATAGTTACAACAGAATAGGACTCTAGTAAAGAGAAATCAGCCAGAGGGGTGGGGCTGCCGCCGCCTCTGCGAATTGGAAATCCAGATCTTACCGGGTCGGTGAGCCTTGTTGCCAATTCAATGATAATAGCCACTAGCAGTGGCGGGTTGACCTGTCACAGTGTTCAAACTGACACCATCCCTACTCCGCCACAGACCCATTCCTATTCTGCTTTAAATCAAATTATAAAAGATAATAGCATTTTAGGTTTCGGCAAGTGATTAAATTATATTTAATTGATATTATTACAAAAGTTTTATCTAGTGATATGAAAAACTGGACCGTTTAGAAGCTATGAGTTCCTTGTCCTTATTAAAAAGGTGATCAAAGACGAATTTTCTCATTGAATTCGTCTGGTCTTTACTTTGATGTTGAACGGAGTCTAAGACGACCTCAAGCAAAGATATCAAGGGAGTGTCGCTGTAGAATATTGATTATAAAGCGTAAGCTTTGTACATTCTCGACCACAGAATAAAAATACGTAAATAGTTTAAATTTAAAATACGATGAAGGAAGTTACAGTATGCGCCAAAATAAACTACTGAAACTCAGTCAGCTGTAGTTGCAGGCTCAATCAGCTGTACCGAATTTTGATTGTTCTCGCGCATTCATGTTGACTTATTTCATTATTTGAGGTTAGCTTATGTTGGCATGGTGTTAACTACTGCAGAGAAAACTTATATCGTAGAGCATTATTTTCGTTCATTTGGAATTTGATATAAGGGTGATCCAGGTTTGTCACGTCTGCATTATGTTTTCAGGAACAATTTCACAAAAACCCGCCTAGTAATGCTGTGATTATTAGTATTGTTCCAAAACTTCAAAGATCAGGTAGTGTTTTGACATAGCGGAGGGGTTGTTCAGGTAGCCCAACTACTGTCTGTACAAATGAAAACCACTGAAGTGTTGCAGTAAGTGTTACAGTCACTGAAAACAAAACTAAACTGTACATCTTTGGAGGAGATTTTGTTGTGCCCAAAACCTGCCTTTATGTTCACAATGGTTCCAGCAAGATGGCGCTAATAGCCCCTCTGCCTTAGACAGCATTGCGTTCCTTCAAGAAACTTTTGCAATCGCCTCATCTCCCTTAGAACAAACTTTCCTTACCCAGCCCACTTCCCTGATCTTACGCCACCTGACGCCTACGTTTGGGAAATGATGAAGAAGAAGATGTTCCGTGACGACCCTCTATCGTCCAACTGCATTGAAAAATAACCATGTGTATAATGAGCATGAAACAACTCCTTACAGAAAAATGATGCTAAACTTTCAAGAACGATAAGAGTGTTGCCTCAAATTGAACGAGGTAATATAGAACATGTTAACTACCAAGTGTTTATAAATAATATTCGAGCTGTTTCATTTGATGTAGTATCTCTTTATCCAAGTGTATCAATTTCAAAAACTGTTGATATAATTAGAAAATGGCTAGAACAATTAAATTTAGATGTGAATGAAATTGAAGAATATATATTACTTATTAATTTATGTATGGGGCAAAACGGGTTCCAATTCAACGGTAAATACTATGCACAAAATGATGGTACCGCCATGGGAAATCCATTATCAAGTTTCTTAGCTAATTTTTTATGGGATACTTTGAAACGAAAGTTAAAGAGAAGATGGCCTATTTTCCTAGAGTATGGGTACGTTATGTTGATGATATTTTTGCAGTCTTTAATAAAAAACATAGCATAGAAGATTTTTGCAACGAACTTAATAGTTTTCATAAAAACATAACTTTCACCATAGAAATTGAAAATGATGGAAGTTTACCGTTTTTAGATGTCCTGGTCTCTAGAAATAATAACAATTTAAAATTTAACATATATAGAAAACCTACACATACAAATAGATACATAACTAAAGATTCCTGTCATTCTGAAATAGATAAGAGCGCAGCTTTTAACTCTATGATACATATTACAAAAATATAGGTGAAAAAACCCCAAAACCACAAAAATTTTACACTAGTAGCTCACGCGAAGATGGAATCAACAAATGTGAAAATTTTAAAATATTTTTGTGGTTTTGGGGTATTTTCACCTATATTTTTGTTATGTATTGTACCACTGTGCTTTTGATATTGTATACTATGATACATAGATTAATTACTCTACCTCTTTCGAAAGAAGATTATATAAAAGAATTAAATTATATTTACTGTGTAGCAAAATTTAACGGATATAATGAATCATTGATAGATAACATCCATAACAAAATGAAACGGACGAAAAAAATAATTCAAGATGTATGTTACTAAAAAATAGAGAGGAAAGAAAATGGATTAGATTAGCTTACCATCCACCTATATCTAATTTGGCTAAAAAAGCTTTGGAGAAGAACAGTAATGTAAAAGTAACGTTAGTTACAAGAACCCTAACCTAAAAAATCTATTAGGGAACCAAAAAGATATAATAAAAAATGAAAATAAATCGGGAATTTATAGTTTACAGTGTGATATGCGCCAGATGAAATATATTGGACAAACAAAAAGAAACATACTAGTTAGAGCAAAAGAACATTTTCCCCATGTTAAATATAATAGGACTGAAAAATCAGCTATGGCAAAACATTGTTTGGACGAAAAACACGAATTTAAAAGTAAAAATGTTGTCCTTTTAAAAAATGTGATAAATTTTAATGAATTAGAGACATGGGACACTTTATTTATAAATAGAAATAAAAAAAATTGTTAATAATGAATTAGGACCAATTCAAAATTCAATATTATTTTAAATTAATTAATTGTTAAATACTATATTTTAAAAAAAAATTTTAATTATTTAAATAATTTTGTTACTATTATGTTTTACTAGTAATATAGGCTCATCAAAATTAAATATTTATAATTATCATATGTTATTTAATGTAATTATATTAGTAGCTGTGGCTATAAATTTAACAATGCCCAGATCTGATTTTTACTTTTGTTAAAACTTTATAGGTTATGTTTAATATTTTTTTTTTTTGTTAATTTGATTTGTGTATCTTCACTGAGGATGACGACAAATTAGTCGTTGAAACACGTATGAAATAAACAATTTTATATTGGTGAGTTGTACCATATTTTTATTCCTTAATTACTAAGTGTTTGTAAAACTATTCAAGTAAAATAAAATAAAATCTTACAACTGTTTCAGTATGTTACATTTCCTTAAAGCCCTAAAATTGTTACAATATACAATTTTAATTATATTGTTGTTGGTAGCATTTATGGTGACAAAATTTATCTATAGCACTATAGCAGAGTCTATAGTACTAGTTAAATTATGCTATGTAACTTCATTTTTGTAAATAAAAGAGTGTATAACTTACTTTTCAAGAATCTCAAACAGTGACAGAATAATTTAGAAATAAAAACACTACTTTTTTGGGAAAACTGCAAAAGTAAAATTTAACTTTTGATATTACTTGCAACCAGACTTTTTGTTAGCTAAAGGTTGTTATATTGTAAACTTAAACTTGGAGAAAACATTTTTGTCTTATGACTTCATCCTCCAAGGAAATGTTTCCTCCAAGTGTAAGTTAACAATTTAACAACCTTAGTTAACAAAAAGTCTGGTCGCAAGTAATATCAAAAGTGTAATAAGTAATAACAACCAGCTCGTCATGAACAGCAACAAGATTTTGGTAAAATTTAATTTATATGATGTTTAAACTTGTACTATACATAAATACTTACTTATGAGATTTTGAGAGAGATTTATCCCGAATATACTTAAGTCCATGAATAGCACTCTGAAAGCAGTATTCGTCCAATTCCTTCAAGGCGTATTGAATACATGATTTCTTCTCTTCCCTGATTTTAGAAGATTGCCCAATTTTTCTGAGTTCTGATAAATAATATACATGTTTGTCGTTGTATTGTTCATATTTTCTAATCATATTAGCCTTCTTTTACCTGTTCATAAACATAATAGCATTTTGTTCATCTACATAAAGATTTTTATTACAATTATAATAATCGAATAATATGTGTATGTGTGTTGAGGCAGGAAAACCCAGTCTCAAAAAACGATACAATCTGTAGGCCTATATAAGTATAAGTAAGAAAAATGTAATACAAAATATTTAAATGAAGGTTTGGATATTTCATGAAAACTAAATCAGCTGCTTTGACCGGAAAAAGTGGGTTATTCCATGATAAAAAAGGCTGGCCTAATTTATCTAAATTACAAAATCTATACTGAACACAATAGCGTAATTATAATAAACTAGCATTACCCGGCGTACGTTGCTGTGTCCGAAATCATAATTTTTCCAATAAGAAAAGCAAATCAAACATCTAAATAATTAAATTTCATTTAACATTCTGCAATTCTAGAGGATAGACAATGTTTTTCTTCATTTCATTATGCGTATAAACATACAAATATTAGATGTCCAACACGTGAGCACGCAACATATTGTCCATGATAAAAGCTCGAATGTTCCAAATTTAATCCAGCAATGGTCAATGATTGTCCTTGTCCACTGTTTATGGTTATTGCGAATGCAAGACACAACAGAAATTGTAGCCGTTTGAAATCAATGGGTAGATCTGATAAAATCATCGGTATTCATGGAATTAAGACCATGTCTCCTTTGAACTTGCCACCTCTGATATCTGGCTGGATCAAGTTGGGTGTCAGTTTTTTTGTGGTTAGTCTGGTTCCGTTGCACAGCTTTGGTTGATTCAAATTTCACAAAATTATTATCAGCGTTCCTACTTTTAATATTAATAAGTATGATAGCAATAATTGTACACAGAATTTAGCATTTTTAAACAGTTTAAAATAATTCAAATGTATTTCAATTTTTACTTAATATTTGTAATTTTTAAAAAAATAGATTTAAGTAACGCTAGTGTGGATATACATTTTAACAATATATGTATGGAAGGCTGTACACTGAACCATCCTAAGCCTCTCAGGCAGAGCCCTGTGGATGGATTTACACCAAACCTCACACGAACCATTCTGGGAATATGTTAAACAATCCTTCCAAATTTCAATAACTTCTGTTCAGCGGTTTACTCTTTCATAATACATTACATACACACGTATATACATACATCGGTTTTTGAACTATCCCAAGCTTGTGGGGCTGAGCCCTGTGGATGGATCTACTCAAAACTTCACACGCACCATCCAGGGAGTATGTTAAGCAAACCCTTTAAATCTCATCAACTTCTGTTTAGCGGTTTCGGGGTCCATGAGATACATACATGTTTACATCAGTTTTTGAACCATCCTAACCCTCTGGGGTGAAGATCTGTTGATGAATCTACACCAAACTTCACAAAACCATCCTGATAATATGTTAAACAATCCCTTCAAATTTCATTAACTTCTGCTTAGCTATATAGGCGTCCATAAGATACATACACACACACAGATATATACATCGGTTTCTGAACCATCCTAAGCTTCTGGGGCATAGCCCTACGGATGGATCTACACCAAACTTAACACGAACCATCGAAACATATTAAACAATCCCTCCAAATTTCATTAACTCCAAATTTCATCAACTCATGTTTAGTGGTTTATATCCCTCGGATTACCGAAAACTCAAATTACAAGGAAATAAGTTTTGTACATTAGAAAAAAATAAGAGTCTAATGAACCCTAATACTGTAATTAGGAATTCAAAAAATACATTTATAGAATTTAATGATTACAGTACTTGCATAAATTAATGTTGCTTTGGAATACTTTGTTCATCACGGTTGCTACATATTTTTTGGAAAAAGTTATTATGTTGCTAATGTGTTTGTTTATCAGATAGTTTTCGTGGTATGGTGTCACGTAGACGTGTTAGCAGAAGCACATCTGTTGGCGTAGTGTCTGTTGTTCAATATAGTACAAATCAGTTTCCAAGGCGGCCGTTTTTTCACCGTGGCTAACTTTCTTTTCTTGTACTGTCTCGGTAGAATCTTCATTCACATCGGAATTTTCACAACTTGGAAGTTTCATGATAAGAAATGTCAAATCTGTTTCTTCTTTGGATCAGTAATATAGTCATTAGTTTCATTACGTCTCAGGATTTTATTACACAACTTACTTGATGTTTCTTCTTTTATTTTGTTCCATAATTCGGCTATCCAGTACACAACTCCCTTAACTGTAATTTATTTGTAGAAACCCTACAATGCTTTCTTCCCTCTCAGTCGCTTCCAAGAGATATTGTAGAAGGTAATGTTTGTATTTTCTTTACATTCCAGAACACACTGATCCATTGGGTGGATTAGGCTTGTAATTTGTGGGAAGATATAAAGCACGGATATCCACTCAGGAGCGAAGCCAGAGGGGGGCCCAGGGGGCATGTGTCCCTTCCAAACCAATTAATTTTAGGAGAATAATATACTCTATGAAACAACGCTAGGTTTTTAGCAAAACAGCTTTCTGGCATTCCAACATTTGTGTAATTTTAAAGTGTCAAAATAGCATAAAACATTATTTATAATTAGATAAAAATGTCCAAAATTTCCCCGGGAGGGCTTCAGGACAGTAGACCTGTTGGCATTCAGAGACACACACACATACACGCTCGCACAGCGGAGGGGTTGTAAAATTACATAATGATAACAGATATTATCTTCCAGTAATATAATAAAATATACTTTGTAAAAGGATCAGTTTTTTTATTTATGTATGTCTGCAGGCCGAAATTAGTTTTTCATTAGAAAAAGTTCTAAAATTATTTTTTTTTTATTGAACCAGGATTTAATTAATATTAAATACTAAATATTAAATATTTAGGTTCCACTGCTAATAGCAATACATCCAATAATTCTAATTTTCATTTACGTATTTAATATAATATCTATAATTTTATGAAATCAAAGTAATAATTACGAAATGTAATTAAAATATAATTTTAAAGTAACCATAATTTTATAAATGTATTAGTTAGTAAAAGTTTTATTTTTGTTTAAACATACTATACCTCTTTAATTTTAATTTATTATTATATTATTATTTAAAACTAAGAGGAAATAACTACTGCTTTGTTGATGAAATTCCTTAATCCAATGTAGGCTTGCATGTTTGTCACTTGAATAATCTATATTAATCAGAACTTTAACCAACCATAAAATTATCCAACAATTGGTCACGTCAATAAAAACGACTATTCAGTAAGAGCAGTTAACCAAATACTGACTTTCAATAAAAAATATTCAATTTCAATAGAGAATAAATATGTACTTTTTCAATCAAATTTACAAATTAATGTGTTTCCTCAAACATATTTATATAATTTAGAGGTTTTTAAATTTCATTTTGTATTTGTACGTGTTAATATTAAGTGAAGAAATATTTTAAAGTTTGAATAATTTTAAAGCCATTATATCTATCAGGTTGCAACTCTCTACCACATCACTATGGTGTGATGACTAGCTACACCCATCTACACACTTCCCAGAACTCTAAGCAATCATAATGAAACCTGGTTTGCCACTTAACACACTACCTTGTATTACACGACAAAAATGTACCTAACGTCATTATGCCTTTGGGTCACACTAATAAATACTGGTAAGCCTCTACAACTCATACTTACCAAAGGCTCAACTATTAGAGTTTCCTGTATTTGTGATCCCCATTTAATTCTGCAAATGGTAGACTTCAAACGAACTAGCTGAGTTGAATTCTATTTCGCTATTCATTTTGTATCTCTTTATTTTAGATGTAAGATCAGTCATTTAGAGATCTGTTGAGCAAATCCAGCTCCCCCTAATTAGATCTGTAGAAATTCTCTATGTCTAATGTCATAAATATGTCCCATTTCCTGACACTACTTCCAGAAGAGGCAAATGACATTCCAGAACTTCAAAATAAAAAAAGGAAACAGTTACAATAATGTTTGTTAACAAGACATAAGGAAAAATCTGACTACAGCTTGACCAGTGTAGTTTAGGAGCCATGTTTTTGTTTACTGAAATAATTTTTAATTTTTAAACTTTTTAATAATTATTTAATTTTTACCACTTGAAAATAAATTTATATTTAGCATTTTTGAATATTTGTAAATAACTAATTATACTAGTAATTTATTTTTATTTTACAATTTGTTTACCTCCATTTTGTGGATCTTAGTAGATTTTTTTGTAATGATTTGGGACAAAATATTTTATGCACAAAAAATAACATATTGCTGGTTGCGTATACAATGCTGCATGTTTTTTCTCCATTGTGAACAATGCTACAAAAACCTACAAAAATATAATTTTTAATTATGTAAGTTACCTTATGTTGTATTATTGTAGTTAAATACAACCGAAGCAATAAAAAAATATGTATCTGAGATAAGTTACTATTTTGGAAACAGGTTAAATGGGTAAAACAAATGGATATGAAGTTTTAATAAATTTCCGGATCTATATTTTGATTGAATGCAAAGGAGAATCTGGTCTTGTAACATTCCTGATTGGATTTACCACAACATATCTTTGTCCAAGAGTTTCAAGGCTAACATCTTTAAAAGATAACTAAAGGAACAAGCTGACCATTGCAAAAAAAGAATCAAGGGCATTTCCCCTATTAAATTTTTAGATTTCAATTGCAAATTTTACTAATATTGCACTAATAAACATAATTTACTTTACTCCATTACTCCAAGTAAACTGCATTGTACCAAGCCTTATCTTACATTTATAACTACAAATATTGCTTAGTTACTATGACCCAAAAACGGAAAAGTTGTTAAAAAAGATTAAGAACTTCTTATTTAGTTAATAATCACAGAATCATAGTACAGAATTCAACTTGGACTAAATCTCTGAATCTTAATATCCAGTAATAAATTTATAATTTTTAATGAAAACAAAAATCACCACAAAATATTATCAAGTTTTAATATCTTACAATAAAAAAAGGTATACACAAATACTTAAAAAACGTTTTACATAAAATGATCAAATCTGGATGGTTAAGGCAGAACAATAGCTGAAAGGCTTAAACAAATTTTCAACTAATAAAGTTCTTTTTGGAATAAATTAAAAAAGTTATGGTTTTACATAACTAAAATATAATTTAAATATAATCAGACCATTTAAATAATTACCTAATTGCAGAAATAAACTAGAAAGATAATTAAATTTAAAGAATTTACTTTATAAATAATGAAAAACGAAAATAAGTAATAGATAAAATTTACTCAATATAATAATTTAGGTTATTTAACCAATACATTAATAGATTCAAGAAGCTTAAAGCTAAATATTATATGTTTCTAATGGCATTTCCTAACACATAAAAATATAGGCAATTCTAGAATGTTATAAAAAAATTTAAATAGATATTAAATAATGTAGTATTTAA
The DNA here is from genome assembly GCA_036971475.1 of Prosapia bicincta. NCBI lineage: Eukaryota > Metazoa > Arthropoda > Insecta > Hemiptera > Cercopidae > Prosapia > Prosapia bicincta. The sequence continues at coordinate 197,308,242 of JBAIZL010000005.1, forward strand.
AATAGTCACACAGAAAAACAATAAAAAACTAAATAGTATAAATGAAAATAAGGAAAATAGCTATTTATAGTTAATTTTATTTTAAAAAAAGATACAATTGAGTTTATTCAATTTGGGGGGGGGGTGATACAAATCGCTTGCTACCGCCCCCTGCGTAATCTAATCGATATGTACAAGGTTTCGCCTGTAAACGCGCTGACTTCAAGATGGTGAGCAACCTTACAAAAAACAGCTCTTCTAAGGGCTTTGACATAGACCTCTGCATTATTTTTCGAAATGCTGGAGGCCTTAATGATGTAAAATTCCTACAATTTAAACATAGGGTTGTACATTTCAACGTGGATTTATATTTCGTCACTGAAACAGGGGTTGCAACTGAGACCCCTGGTTTTGCTATATTGATGGCTACAGTACTACTGTACTGAAACATTCAAGACAGGTGGTCTCTGGTATCCTCATTGGCTGTAAAAACTCGGTCCCTGCAAAACCTCGGATCTTGTATGAAATGGAAATGGGTGATAAGCTGGAAGTGGTCGCAGTTGACATTTTGTAGAACCGGCAACATTTCAGTATAATTGGTTTGTATAACCACCAGGAAATTTGCTTGCTTATGAAATCGTTGAAGGAGTCATACAACCAAACACGATCCATATAGCAGACTTTATTAGTCCATCTTCACGATGGGGTTACCCAAGACTAACAGTAGTGGGAAGGTGCCTCGAAGAAATGATTGACAACAACCTCGTGGAAGATATAAGAACACCTCATACCTTTTTATCTTTCACCGGTCAATTATTTAGACCAGACCTTATATATTTGCATCCTAATATCTCAAACAAGACAAAAGTAAATTTGCTGGAAGACTCTGGAAGCTATGGCCACAGAGCACTATTTCCTAAGTAATTCCACTGTAAGTTTCCTAACAGTCCATCAAAATTTCGTATCCAGAGGCAAGGCATACCCGAAGGGGCAGTAATTTCATATGCATTGTTCAATCTTATGATACATGACGTCATAGACACCATGCATGCCCATACCTGGTATCCAGGCCCTGTTGTATGCTGACGATCTTGTTTTGTGGGCCAGCAGCAGTAACATCATTGCTCTGCAGAAGTGTATGAACGATGCTTTGCTGAAACATGAAGAATGGGCAGAACATAATGCCATGACCGTAAACAATTGAAAACGACGTTCCAACTTTTCTCATTCTCCACCAAAATTCCAAAGGTGAGCTTAACATATAAGAACTCAATGTTGTCTAGCAGTGATATTTCAAGATACTTGGAAGTTGCATTGGATCGACGTATGTCATTAAAACCACACATTGCCCATTGTGCTGAAAAGGCTATAAAAAGAACAAGATTACTCAAGAGAATAACAGCTACTACTTGGGGAGCTAACCAAGATGTTTTAAGGACTGCCTACAAGTTATATATAAGACCAATCTTAGAATATGGTACCGAGGTGACAGTCACGGCCAGTAAATGCACAACAAATTTACTTGATTTTGTTCAAAACAATGCCTTAAGAGTGATAACTGGTGCTGCCAAGTCCACTCTTATTGCTGCAATGGAGGCTCAAACTGAGATTGAACCACTACAAATACGCAGGGAGATATTAGCCTTATGTTTTTGGGAATGATTTCAACGAATAAACAAATCTTGGGACGAGTACCATAAACCCACAGAGAGACTAAAATTCCAGCGAACACCCCATCTCTGTTACCAGGATCTTTATAGAAAGTATGGAGTCACTCCTGGAGAACCAGGTCCACTTACTGCTTTTCAGGACTGCTTCCAGGAGCTCCCTGAGGCAGAGCTCCTCCTGACAGATCACCACTTGCCGAAGCATGCATCTTCGGATCAGGAGCTTAGAAGTGCAGCCCTCCGAACTATCAATGAAAAATACCCTGCACCAGAATGGCTCCAAATTTACACAGATGGATCATCCATACCTGGTTCAGGCGAAACAGGTTCTGCATATTACTACATATATTTTGAGGGATTTTCTACTGTTGGGGCCCACCTTAGTAACTATGACGGTGAAGTAGCTGCCATATATGCTGCAGCAATTGAACTTGAGAACCTGACTTCTCCAGGTAAGGCCGTTTTCCTTGTTGACTCTAAGACTGCCATCATGAATCTCTCTGGGAACTCAAGGACCGTCTGCAGTAGAACCATAGAATGTAGAAGAAAGCTAAATGCTCTCATAAATGCCGGGTGGGTACTTAATTTCCAGTGGATCCTGAGTCATGTAAACATCACTGGCAATGAAAAAGCTGATCAATTAGCCAAGCAAGGAACAAGCCTCCCTCAGCCCGTGCATCTGAGTTCACTATAGTCCTCCAGGTCCTTAATAAAGACGTCCACCAAAAAAGGGAATCACGGTCGATTGAGGGAGCTCTCAGCAGGAAAACAGTGGGGAAGTTTTGTGACGGGTAGACCAATTGACCAAAACTTGCCCCGATCTGTTAGCATTGCAGATTTCAGATTGAAGACCGGTCCGGGTTACGTTGCTGCGCACCTCCACCACATTCATGTGCTACCAACCCCGGAGTGTCTGCTGTATGGTGGTGAACTTATGAATGCTGAACACCTTAATTATTGCACAGCCCTGGACCGGGCCCAGGATTACAACAGTCCCATCTTCAGGGATGCCCATCTCTACTGGTCAGCGCATCGCCAAATGGCTCAACTGCCAAGGATGGGCGTTGGCTAGTAAGTAAGTTTATTCAATTCCTCCTAATACCTCACACTCTCTTCGCATATATACCTTATACAAATTATCAATCATTAATTAAATGTTTTTATTCATCCAATCAAATTCAAACACATTTTTTTAAACTGTTTCAGATAATTTTATTGCAGGTTTTTCAAATATTCATTCAATAATTAAATTTTATAAAACTGAATGTCTTCAAGTTTGAAATCCAGCCCTTTGCCGCTGAGCCAACTTTCCCATAGCTAGATTAGTTGAAGATGTAGATGAAATTATAAGAGAAAGGTTTCTTGCAATAATGAAACATTACAAGAGATGGATAGAATGAGAAATTACAGACCACAGCTTCATAAATTAGACACAAAATAGCAAATAAATAGCAAACAAAAATAATAATAGTCTAACACCGTATACTGTATACAGAGAAAAATGGGAAATTGCTTTCTATTTTCCATCTTAACATTGTGATTATAACCTATTTATATTAATTGTAAAATAAAAAATAACTAAAATAACATTTTTCTTTGTTGCTCTTGGTAGGACTTGACTTTAAAAAAAAATTTTATAATACTCGTTTCAAAACGCAGATTGAGTTTATTTTTAAACCCCACTGGTAGAAGATTTAATTTCCAAACCTGTCTCCTAAACAAAAATTTAGGATTCCACCTTTCAAAAACATTTTGAATAATAAATCACCAAAGTCCTTTAATTAATTTACAAATAATTAATACAAAACCATAACAAGGAGTTGTCAGGCTAGCTGTTTGCTGTTGACTCTGCTACGAAAAACACATGATTTCTCATTTAAATACTGTAAATAACGCAGGGTGGACCATAGATTCGCATTGTGTTCGCAGAATTGATCTAATATTAGTAATTTAAGTGATATCGCAATTACCATATACTGTCGAACCTCTATATAGCGAACCTCCAGATAACGAAATCCTCTATATAACGAATTTTTACCTTGTCCCATGACATTTTAGAAGTTATACTGCTTATTTACCTCTATATAACAAATTTCGGACCTCTCAATAAAAGTTTTTTCTTCTCTTCAACCGAAGAAATGTAGTGTTGTATAGGCAGATCACAATGTCATTTCCAGTTAATTGTTTATTTTCAGCAGGAAGGTCAACAAAACCAAGAATGATAGGTGAAACACATGTCGGCAATTGACTGCAAGTTATAGTTCGGTTCAGTTAAGAATGCAGTGACTCATCGGTTAGGAATTCTAAGAACTCAGCATTTATGGGTAGGCCTACTGTACAGGTCTACAGTACATTCCCATCCTCCCACCATTTTCTTTTATCACTCAATGTAGCTAGCTCAGTTACTCAGTTTTATTTGTTCCGTGATTTTGTCATGCTGTGAAAAAATGTCAAAAAGAAAGTGTTCAAGTGTAGCAGAAAAAGTGATTGTTTTACTAGAGGTTGATGAAGGTGTAAAAAAGTTGGATGTTGCGAAAAAATTCGGTATACCTCAGAGTTCGCTATCCACTATTCTAAAAAACTGGGATCAAATTCTAAAACAAAGTGTTTCTTATGATTTGAAAAGAAAGAAAATGAAACTTTGTACATTCGACAATATCGATAATGCGACGATTAAATGTGTTACGGTAATGAGCGAGAAAAATCTTCCATTATCAGGAAATCTTATTAAAGAAAAGGCTTTGGAATTTGCAGTATCATTAGGACACAGTGGTTTTAACGCAAGTAACGGTTGGATAGAAAAATTCAAAAAACGCCATAACATTGTTCAAAAAGTCATTTCGGGAGAAAGTGCTAGTGATGATATCCCCACTTGTGAATTTTGGAAAGCAAATGAGTTGGAAAAAGTTTTAAACGATTATGAACCGAAAGACATCTTCAATGTTGATGAGACGGGTCTGTTTTTTAAATGTTTGCCAAACAAGATACTAACTTTTAAAAACGACCCTTGTTTTGGAGGAAAAGGAAGTAAAGAAAGAATCACCGTATTAGTGGCAGCTAACATGTTAGGGACATAAAAACTTAAATTGCTTGTGATTGGTATAAGCAAATCTCCACGATGTTTCCGATCTGTCAAGTCCTTAGAAGTTGATTACTCGTTTAATGAAAAGGCATGGATGACAAGCGAAATTTTCATTGAAGCTGGGCAAGCAGATCTCCAAAGAGAAAAGGAAAACGAATTTTTTCTCTGGATAATCAACTTCGTTATACAGAGGTTCGACTGTATTTGCTCTAAGAAATGCATGAACTATAATTCATGGATTTTGCAATTTCTACAAAAAATGGATTTCTCCTTTAAATAGCTTAAATAACACATATTGGACCATAGATTCGCATTGTGTTCACAGAATTGCTCTGTTATAAGTTATTGAAGTGCCATCGTAATTACCATATATTTGCTCTAAAAAATGCATTATCTATAGTCCATGGATTTTGCTGTTTCTACAAAAAATGGATTTCTTATTTAAATGGCTTAAATAACGCAGAATCGACCATAGATTCGCATTGTGTACACAGAATTGACCTAATATTAGTAATTAAAGTGCTATCGCAATTATCATATATTTGCTCTAAAAACAGCATGGACTTCTATAAAACTGGATTTTTCATTTAAATACCATAAATAACGCAGAATCGACCATAGATTCGCATTGTGTTCACAGAATTGATCTAAAATAAGTATTATAGGAGCTATCACAATTATCATATATTTACTCTAAAAAAAATGCGTGAACTATTATAGTTCATGGAGTTTGCAATTTCTACAAAAAATGGATTTCTTATTTAAATAGCTTAAAAAACGCAGAATCGACCATAGATTCGAATTGTGTTCACAGAATTGCCTTATTATTAGCTATTCAAGTGCCATCGTAATTACCATATATTTGCTCTAAAAAATGCATGATCTATGCAAAAGTTCATGAAATTTGCAATGTGCTTAAGATTTTACAGGAATGCTGTTTACAAAAGAGGCTTAGAGGATAAGTGAATTCAAATGTATCAGTAGGTAAAAAATTAACTGAAAACATTTTTATATTTCATTTATTAAAAACAGGTACTAGTAGAGAGTAAAACATCAAAGTTTTCTCATATTAAAGGGGGGATGTTAAGCGACACAAACAGGTGAAACGTATAATAAAAGAAATTAAATATTTTAAAATTTTTAATTTTGAATAATTATTAAAATAATAATTTGAAATGTTTTTTCTCAATTTAAACCCTAAAAGTAAAGTCATTTTGAAAGAGACACGATGTAATTTCCCAGTGACAAAGGCCGTGTTTAATTAGGTCAAATGCTAATTTCACGTAGAAACACCATTGACATTTCATTTCGATCAGTGGAAGAAATCTGAGAAATCTTAAAGATATGAAAAATCGTTAAATCGCACCAAAACAAAGTTAGAGGAATTGAAGTGAAAACAGATAATTTGTTTATAAAGACGAAGGAAAAGGAATGTATACCGCCAGCTGTAGTACGGAGTGCAGTCAGCGATATCAAAAGCCACTAGCTGTTGGGACGCTAACCAAGGCTAAGGCAGTCTGGAAACAAGACGGAAGAAGTAGTACAAGTGTATACACTTATTAAGTAGATGCACTTACTTGTATTGAACACATGTAAATGCAATAGGTTGCACATAGTACACTTAAATGCACTTAGCTGATCCAACACATCTATGTGATAAATTTTAAAACGTTTTTATATGTACACTAATACATTCAGGAGTACAGAGTAATAACATATAACATTCAGAGCCACAGAAATTGTACAGATTGGGCAATATACACGTTTATTATTAGTATTTTATTGGATTACTTTAGCATCACGCGAATCTATGATACACATACTGCCATACCTTGCTACAGTAACTTTTCCGACGTTCCTTTTCTCAGTTATTTTCGAAGAAACGTGCGGGACATGTCTGCGCTTCAATGGTCTTTCTGGAATAGGTAGGCAGGAAGCAGAGAATCAATTACTGACAGACGAAAATCATACATTTTCATTCTTTTCCCGTAGATTGAAAAGGTAGTGAGCGTTGATCATAGCCATTTGAAGCACATGAGCGAAAATATTTTTATACCGACGTAATGTTTATACCATCCGCTCAGATAGATAGTAGCTCATTATCTGGTCGCTACAATCAACATCTTTGATAAAGTGGTTGTAGGCAACTATAGGCGATGGTTTTTCCCTTTCAAGTTGCTCCCTGTTGATCGAAGTGACTATATCATTAGTATATCAAAACTGTATCTCAAACAATGTGACAACATTCAGAGCCACAGAAATTGTACAGATTGGGCAATATACACGTTTATTATTAGTATTTTATTGGATTACTTTAGCATCACGCGAATCTATGATACACATACTGCCATACCTTGCTACAGTAACTTTTCCGACGTTCCTTTTCTCAGTTATTTTCGAAGAAACGTGCGGGACATGTCTGCGCTTCAATGGTCTTTCTGGAATAGGTAGGAAGGAAGCAGAGAATCAATTACTGACAGACGAAAATCATACATTTTCATTCTTTTCCCGTAGATTGAAAAGGTAGTGAGCGTTGATCATAGCCATTTGAAGCACATGAGCGAAAATATTTTTATACCGACGTAATGTTTATACCATCCGCTCAGATAGATAGTAGCTCATTATCTGGTTGCTACAATCAACATCTTTGATAAAGTGGTTGTAGGCAACTATAGGCGATGGTTTTTCCCTTTCAAGTTGCTCCCTGTTGATCGAAGTGACTATATCATTAGTATATCAAAACTGTATCTCAAACAATGTGACAACATTCAGAGCCACAGAAATTGTACAGATTGGGCAATATACACGTTTATTATTAGTATTTTATTGGATTACTTTAGCATCACGCGAATCTATGATACACATACTGCCATACCTTGCTACAGTAACTTTTCCGACGTTCCTTTTCTCAGTTATTTTCGAAGAAACGTGCGGGACATGTCTGCGCTTCAATGGTCTTTCTGGAATAGGTAGGCAGGAAGCAGAGAATCAATTACTGACAGACGAAAATCATACATTTTCATTCTTTTCCCGTAGATTGAAAAGGTAGTGAGCGTTGATCATAGCCATTTGAAGCACATGAGCGAAAATATTTTTATACCGACGTAATGTTTATACCATCCGCTCAGATAGATAGTAGCTCATTATCTGGTCGCTACAATCAACATCTTTGATAAAGTGGTTGTAGGCAACTATAGGCGATGGTTTTTCCCTTTCAAGTTGCTCCCTGTTGATCGAAGTGACTATATCATTAGTATATCAAAACTGTATCTCAAACAATGTGACAACATTCAGAGCCACAGAAATTGTACAGATTGGGCAATATACACGTTTATTATTAGTATTTTATTGGATTACTTTAGCATCACGCGAATCTATGATACACATACTGCCATACCTTGCTACAGTAACTTTTCCGACGTTCCTTTTCTCAGTTATTTTCGAAGAAACGTGCGGGACATGTCTGCGCTTCAATGGTCTTTCTGGAATAGGTAGGCAGGAAGCAGAGAATCAATTACTGACAGACGAAAATCATACATTTTCATTCTTTTCCCGTAGATTGAAAAGGTAGTGAGCGTTGATCATAGCCATTTGAAGCACATGAGCGAAAATATTTTTATACCGACGTAATGTTTATACCATCCGCTCAGATAGATAGTAGCTCATTATCTGGTTGCTACAATCAACATCTTTGATAAAGTGGTTGTAGGCAACTATAGGCGATGGTTTTTCCCTTTCAAGTTGCTCCCTGTTGATCGAAGTGACTATATCATTAGTATATCAAAACTGTATCTCAAACAATGTGACAACATTCAGAGCCACAGAAATTGTACAGATTGGGCAATATACACGTTTATTATTAGTATTTTATTGGATTACTTTAGCATCACGCGAATCTATGATACACATACTGCCATACCTTGCTACAGTAACTTTTCCGACGTTCCTTTTCTCAGTTATTTTCGAAGAAACGTGCGGGACATGTCTGCGCTTCAATGGTCTTTCTGGAATAGGTAGGCAGGAAGCAGAGAATCAATTACTGACAGACGAAAATCATACATTTTCATTCTTTTCCCGTAGATTGAAAAGGTAGTGAGCGTTGATCATAGCCATTTGAAGCACATGAGCGAAAATATTTTTATACCGACGTAATGTTTATACCATCCGCTCAGATAGATAGTAGCTCATTATCTGGTCGCTACAATCAACATCTTTGATAAAGTGGTTGTAGGCAACTATAGGCGATGGTTTTTCCCTTTCAAGTTGCTCCCTGTTGATCGAAGTGACTATATCATTAGTATATCAAAACTGTATCTCAAACAATGTGACAACATTCAGAGCCACAGAAATTGTACAGATTGGGCAATATACACGTTTATTATTAGTATTTTATTGGATTACTTTAGCATCACGCGAATCTATGATACACATACTGCCATACCTTGCTACAGTAACTTTTCCGACGTTCCTTTTCTCAGTTATTTTCGAAGAAACGTGCGGGACATGTCTGCGCTTCAATGGTCTTTCTGGAATAGGTAGGCAGGAAGCAGAGAATCAATTACTGACAGACGAAAATCATACATTTTCATTCTTTTCCCGTAGATTGAAAAGGTAGTGAGCGTTGATCATAGCCATTTGAAGCACATGAGCGAAAATATTTTTATACCGACGTAATGTTTATACCATCCGCTCAGATAGATAGTAGCTCATTATCTGGTCGCTACAATCAACATCTTTGATAAAGTGGTTGTAGGCAACTATAGGCGATGGTTTTTCCCTTTCAAGTTGCTCCCTGTTGATCGAAGTGACTATATCATTAGTATATCAAAACTGTATCTCAAACAATGTGACAACATTCAGAGCCACAGAAATTGTACAGATTGGGCAATATACACGTTTATTATTAGTATTTTATTGGATTACTTTAGCATCACGCGAATCTATGATACACATACTGCCATACCTTGCTACAGTAACTTTTCCGACGTTCCTTTTCTCAGTTATTTTCGAAGAAACGTGCGGGACATGTCTGCGCTTCAATGGTCTTTCTGGAATAGGTAGGCAGGAAGCAGAGAATCAATTACTGACAGACGAAAATCATACATTTTCATTCTTTTCCCGTAGATTGAAAAGGTAGTGAGCGTTGATCATAGCCATTTGAAGCACATGAGCGAAAATATTTTTATACCGACGTAATGTTTATACCATCCGCTCAGATAGATAGTAGCTCATTATCTGGTTGCTACAATCAACATCTTTGATAAAGTGGTTGTAGGCAACTATAGGCGATGGTTTTTCCCTTTCAAGTTGCTCCCTGTTGATCGAAGTGACTATATCATTAGTATATCAAAACTGTATCTCAAACAATGTGACAAAAACAAACACGTGTAAAATGTCACTAAGATACTTCTTGAGGAACAACAAAGACAAAATTCACTTCTACCACGTGCTAGAAGCACAGTGAGCCAATGAATCACCGATGGACAGATAGTAGGGATCCCCACCATGCGCATCTAAGGACGCGCCACCATGGCCGGGATCCCTACCACTACCAGCCAACTTGTTAAGCTATTAACATTGACCTCTATTTTTGACGAAATTTGTGAAAATACATGAATTATACTTAGTCCATGCATTTTTTAAGGTTGGCAATGTGAAAAATTTTAAAACGTTTTTATATGTCCACTAATACATTCAGGACATACAGAAGAATAACATTCTGAGTCACATACATTGTTCTATTTTTTGAAATATACACGTTTATTTTTAGTACTTAATTTGATTACTGTGAAAATTAAATGTACACAGGTACTTGTAAACAAACAATAAATAATATATGTAAGCATCACTTGTATCTATGATACAATCTGTGTTATTTAAGCTACATCAGACCACTAATTTTTTAAAATTTTGAGAAAAATCCATGAATAATATTTCATGCGTTTTTTAAGGGCGAAAATGTAAAAATTTTTTAAACGTTTTTATATGTACACTAATACATTCAGGACGTACAGTTGAATGACATATAACATTCAGACCCACATACATTGTACTATTTAGAAAATATAAGAAAATTATTAGTATTTTATTGGAATAATGTGAAAATTAAAACAAACATAAGTACCTAAATACCAACAACAATCAAAATTTGTAACCATCCCGCAAAACTATTATAGAGTCTGTGTTATATAAGCTATTAACATTAACCCTTAGCACTCGACTGTCGGGGGAGCCCCGCCAAGCGTATATTGCAGTTTACTTGAATGTCGGGGGTCAACCGACACGATTTTCAAATGCCTATAACTCGTCTGCGGCGAAGCCCACGACATTCAATCTTTACCCCGTTTGGTGCTACACTCTATTGACAATAATGTGAACTCAGTTCAAAATGCCTAGGAATATGTGAGTCGTCACAAAATCTAGTTTGCCGCTACGTTGTATGCTGCAAGTAGGTAACAGTTTTGCCGGTTATTTGTTTACTCGTAGTTTGCCGTGACTTCACGTGCAATTAGTGATTCTGAAATTCCTGATCTTTTACTTGATCCTGATTTATTAGAATGTAGTTCAGTTTCATAAATAAAATAACTAAACCAACAGGTATTTGTAAATATAGCCAGTTTATGGGTGGTGTAGATTTAGCTGTTCAATGAACCGTGCAGTTTTACGAGATGAACAAATAAATGGTGGAGGAAAATGTTTTTCTGGCTATTAGATGTAGCTGTAGTAAATAGTTTTATTATCTATAATAACAAAAAAAAGGAAATGACAGAAAATCCTGTTAAACAAAAATAATTTCGCCAAAACTTGGTAAGGGAATGCATTGGTGATATCAGGAATAACCTTATAGTAATCGGCCATCAACTTCTGACAAAGAAGAAAGACTGAATGGGAAATTGCATTTAATCTTTTCCAATGATAAAAGTAGTTCTAAGGATTGTGTAGTTTGCAGTAACAAGAAGATAAAAGGAGGTAGAAGGGAAACAGTTTTTCACTACAAAACATGCGGCAGAAAACCAGGACTTCATCCGGAAGACTGTTTTCAAAAATATCATACTCTGCAAAACTACAAATAAGATAATAAAATCATGTATATTCAGTATTAGTAAATAAAAATAGCTTAGTTTACTAAAATCATGTAAGAGAAAACATGGTTTTCCATAAACAATAATGCAACCTGCAGGTGAGGAATTTGTCTCAATTTAATTACAAGTGGGGAAGCAAAGCATGTTACAAAAATCCGAGCGCTAAGGGTTAAACCTCTATATTTAAAAAATTTTTGAAAATTCGATTGCTTTAAATCAATGTTAAATTATACCTATCAATGAATTGTATGAATTAGTACATTTATATAAATTGTATTGAATAAAATTCAATAGTGCTACCGTGATAATTGAATTTTACTTCTGAACTTATTCAAGGACATAGGAGAAGAACACATTAATTTTCTGGCATTAGGTATATGTCCAACAAAATAAAGATTCTATAAAAAGGATAAATGTTTTATTTAACCAAAAATGTGTTAATGGCAAGCATAACACTTTTATAAATTAAACATATTCTGTACAATATTCTAACAACACTCTGGAAGAAAAATGTGTACATTACATCCTCTTTCATCAGTCAACTCTTATAGTTTTATACAAAAGAAAAAAAAGATTTCCATAAAAGCAAACCTTCTCTCTTATAATAATAATAAACGAATTGTATTTTTCTTTATTATTATTTAAATGCATTTTGCCCGAGAGAAAAACTGTGAAATACCAACTTGCATCTAAATATAACTACAATCTTATGACTAAGTTACAGAAATTAAAATAAATATAACACATTAAAAAAAAATTTAAATACTTATCTTATGTGCTATTTTTTAAAGTAAAACTTTAAATGAATTTATAAGAAATATTCATGCATATATGGATATTTCTTTGAAAAAGAAATATTCCTACCCACATGAATTTTAATTATAATGTTACATTTCAATTCTTCAGAAATTTTTCATATTTTTATGGCTAAATTTTATCACAAACTTTGAATATTTAATTTTATTTAAAAATATGTAAAGTTAACATCTACATTTAAAAGAAAGTATTTGATTTGTATTAATTACCTATATTTAAATTATGAACAAAATGTAATGCAAATAATCATTTTTTTTCTAAATAAATTTTCCAATACACAGTTTCACTTATATATTATATATGCCTGAATTATTTTACTAACCTAAATATAAATGTTTTCTAAATTTATCAATTATTGCAATATTTTAATGTTTAAAAATTACTTTTTTTAACTTCTCTGAATTCAACTTATACCTTGAAGGAACAAACATATTTATTATATAAAACACTTTTGAGCTAGGTATCATTTTGTTACAATAAATTTTAATTTTAGGATTAGTAACCCAGCTAAATATATTTACAGCATCTTGTGTAATTGTGTATATATATAACAGTGTTATGATATGCAGGGAGATATGCTTAGGAAAAGATACTATGCTAAGATATCCATAGACACAAATTTTGTACTTAAACACAAATTATAAATTAAGGTTTTATCAGAATCTAACTCTTTGTTAACTTTTTAAATTTCTTTATGTTTGAGGTTATTACAAAAATATTTTAATAAAAATATTAAATATTTTTTATTCAAACAGTATTTCAAAGAAAAAATTAGTTGTAAAATATAACTGAAACAAAAAACTGTTATTAATCTTCTAACCAGTTTGGTGACACATACAAAAAAAAATAAAAATTTAGCTATCAGCAGAAGGGTGAAAGTATTTTTTTTGCAAGTGAATAATCTCTAGAACCAAGTTAACTTTCTCGTAAGTCTGATAACGACACTGTTAGTTTTGAGCACTACTTTTAAGATATTAGTAAGACTATCTAGAACCTTTATGAACAATTGATTGTGGGTCTTGGGATTTGTATTAGTATTAGAGCACAATTTTAATCTGAGATGGTTTATATTAAAGCACTGTATTTAATGACTAGTAAAACAAACTGGATATAAAACTGTAACTGCAAGAAACACGTACTAAAAACAGTTTCAAAGCTTAAAGCAACAAATATGTGGTAATGGATTTTTTAATTTAAACTCTTATTTGTATCTCAACGTTTGTTTACGTAACATTTTTTACAATTTTAGCTGTAGCAGCTCCACAACGTATTTCTATATCTTTGTTCATCTCCATATATATATATATATATATATATATATATATATATATATATATATATATATATATATATATATATATATATATATATACAGTACAGTCTCGCTAATCCGGTCTCCGATGATCCGGACGTCCGGCTAATCCGGACGGCCCAACATTTTTGTTTAGTTATAGTATTTTACAGTGCACAATCAGTCTGCCGTCCACAAAAATATTTTTTTTTATACGTCTATATTTGTTTTTTTTTCAAATGGGTTTTCCTACTCTAATAGACAAATAATATAATTTATTCATTAAAATATGAATTTACCATATTATTTGTTTCTTTTGCCTATTACAGTAGGAAAAACGTATTTGAAAATATATATTCACATTAGATCTCCCAACACTACAACGCACGTGACATCAAAGACATCTTGCGATAAACGATAGATAAAGGACTGCTGACTAAAATAAACGGATAGACAGTCTATCTGTCTGGCATCAGGTCAGTTGTGTTGTCGGACGGATGCCACCTTTACTGCTTCTCGCCAGATTTCTGCTCAGTTGTCATTTAATTCTAGTGCGATATTGATCTGTGTTTTTTATTTACCGTCTCGTTCAGTGTTCAGTGAAAATGGCGACTAAACGTAAGTCAGTGACAGTGGCAATGGAATAAAAACTCCAAGTTTTATATCGTATTGATGGAGGTGAATCGCTTACTAAAATTGCAAAAGAGTTAGGCGTGGGAAAACAAACTGTTTCCAATTGGAGAAAAAGCGACAGGAAATTGAAGATTTTTTACAAAAATGGTTAGTATAGACAGTTAAGGCGGCAGAAATACTTTAAAAAAACCAAAAAATGAAACCCTAGATGATGCTTTGTATGTTCGGTTTTGCCAACAACGGGAACAGGGTGTTCCATTATCGGGTGTAAATTTGCAAACGATCGCGCTGAAACTGAATGAAAAGTTAAAAGGAGGCCCTAATTTTACTGCCAGTGTGGGTTGGCTGTAACGGTGGAAGGAATGACACGGCATCCGTCAACTCGGAATAAGTGGTGAGATTTTGTCAGGTGACATTGATGCCAGTGAAAAATTCAAAGACAAATTTGGCAAGTTTCTCAGAGATGAAAACTTACAGCCTTGTCATGTGTTCAACGCTGACGAAACCGGATTAAATTATAAAATGTTCCCAAAAAAATTTTAGCTTCCAAATTAGATTCAGTTGCAAAAGGCCATAAAGTTAAGAAAGAACGTATGACTTTGCTGCCCTGCAGTAATGCTTCTGGCGATCTCAAAATTTCCACTTTTGCTGATAGGGAAATCCGCAAAGCCTAAGGTTTTTTAAAAATGTAAATTTAGGTGTTCTACCGGCCCAATACAAGTTAAAAAAATCAGCGTGGATGAACAGTCAAATTTTTAAGGACTGGTTTTTTTAAAACTTTGTTCCAACAACAGAAAAGTTTTTAAAAGAGAAAAAACTCCCTCGAAAAGCGGTTTTACTAATTGATAATGCCCCATGCCACCCAAATGAAGAACTGCGTCATGGTGACATTTTTGTTAAATTTCTTCCTCCTAACGTCACGACTCTCATTCAGCCGATGGACCAAGGCGTGATAGAGGCGATAAAACGGCGATATAGGAAAAGTTAATTTTATCGCTTTTGGAACAACAAGAAGCAGATCCAGCTACACAATTTATTGAAATTCTTAAAGAAGTGATTATAAAGGATGTCATTTATATGGCTGCAGAATCGTGGGAGGAAATTCAACCGTCTACACTCCAAAAAAATTGGAAAAAATTGTGGCCTGAAATGCCACAGGAAAGTGAAAAAACCGACAGTCAACCTACTAATGACGACGCGGAATTTGTTCAGATTTTTCAACAATTGGAGGGTTGGGCCGAGTTGAAAGACACTGATATTTCAGAGTGGATTATCAGTGATAATGACATTGGTTATCAAGTGCTCAATCGTCGCGGTGTGCACTGCAAACGCAGAAAATGACAGCTCGGAAGAGGAAGACTACACAGACGAACCGGTCAGCCCAACTCATGATGGGGAGGCTGCAATGCTGGAGGGGTTGATGACCTACTTTGAGAAACAAACTGATACGTCAACTGCGGAGCTACTGACCTTGAAACGCCTATGAGATCGTACCGTGAAACGACGTCATTCATAGTTAAAACAAAAGAACATTACGGATTTTTTTCACTAAGTTTTTTAAAGTTTATTTTTGTTTCAGTTTCATTTTTGTTTGAATTTATACAGTATAGTGAAAATAACTTTATGTGAATACATTTATTCAACGAGAAAGATGCTTTGATATTTATTCATGCCATACCTTTTCTGTTACAATTACACGATTTTTTGCTAAATAAGCTATGAAATACTGTACTGTATAGCTATATTTAGGCCTCAATTTCACTAAAACTACAATTTCAATATGTTTCCCCGCCTAAAACACATATTTGTTTGGCTTTTTCCGTCTAATCCGGACTTTCGTTGATCCGGACAGGGTCCGGTCCCATCAAGTCCGGATTAGTGAGACTGTACTGTATATATATATATATATATATATATATATATATATATATATATATATTTAGGTTAGTTTTGGTTGGTAAAGATTATTTAGATTTTTTGGACTAGGAGACTGACAGACTTACCTTGGTAAGAGTCCACTCTGCAGTCTTGAAATAGAAACACATAAAAGCACTTAAACAATGATATATTTCAACCACACAGTGGTCTTTGTCAATCGAAGAGAAAACACCTTTTTTTTTTTTTTTTTTTTTTTAACAAATCAAAACTCAACCTTTTATTTAACATATTAAACTTCTACATTCTCTTTTTTATCATTGGTGTTCTCCGAGAGAGCATCTTTAACTTCTGAAGGAACCTCATTTCCAACATCATGTGTTTTCTCTTCGATTGACAAAGACCACTGTGTGGTTGAAATATATCATTGTTTAAGTGCTTTTATGTGTTTCTATTTCAAGACTACAGAGTGGATTCTTACCAAGGTAAGTCTGTCAGTATCCTAGTCCAAAAAATCTATCTATCTATCTATATATATATATATATATATATATATATATTAAAAAACTAATCACAATTATTGTTCTACTATCAATAGATATGTATTGCACATATTCAGAGCCTGTGGGTTAGAACTGGGTTATTATGCTTACTTGGTAGCTTTAATGTTAACATATACAGTTGTTATTATTACAATATTTTACTTTTGTACATTTATATGTTATTATCATAGTTTTCAACCATTCCTAGGTTTATCATATTTTAATACGTTGATGTATTTTGGAGAACCTCAGTCAGAACTTTCAACAATCCTAGTATTCTGTATTCTAGTGATTTAGGAAGTTTTGACCGTTACTCTCCAAAACATTTCCGCATGATTTAATATGACTATAATAATAATGGCAAAAAACTATGACGCTTTTCAATATTAATGTGCAGTTGTTTGCTATTGTATTATAAATTGAACAAATTGTGACAAGGATGTGATTTCTCACACACTGGTCTTATACATGATTGTTTACAGCAGGAACCGAACTCAGGTTGAAACCAAAAAATGTTTATACATTTCAAGTTTAGTTCTCATGTTCATTTCTAAGCATAACTATACCACAATTTCCAAAACTGAAAAAAGAGATTAAATTGTATTTTTTCTTTCTTTTAATTAATGGAGGAATAATACACTAAATAAGGAAATTAGTAATGTCTTACTAACAAAACTGTACTCAAAATAATAAAATCATGAACAATTAATTATTGTGATGAGACTTTATTATGAAAATTGCAGCTCTATACTTTCTGAAGTAATGATGAAAAGTAAGTTTTCAATAATTACCCTTAATGGCTGAAAATAGGTGTGTAAAATAATTTTTGTTATAATTTTAAGTGTTTTCTAATGCCCTTATTGATAGTGGTAAAAATTTTGCTATAAAAATAATATTTGGTGTCCTAGATTAGAATCACAATATAGGTTTGATTAACAAAACTGACATGTTTATGATTTAATAAGAATTCTAGAAAATTCACAAAGTGAAATATAAAATTGGTTATCATGCTAAATAACACAGCTTTTAATCTAACTTATCTAGAAAAACTGTATCAAGAAATCATTAAGTAGGCAGTTTGGTTGGTTTTTTATCAGACTTAATGGAGAAATTCTTTATTAAAAGTCCTTCACTTGGTTAACCACCAAGAAACAAGAAACCATCTGAAGACTAAAAAACATTTTTCAGTAATTTATCCATACCTTTCCAGCAAAAAGACGCACATCCTATGCATACAAAAGTCTGAGTATCTCCAGCTATTATTTAAATGTGTTACACAGTTTTATCCTAATATAGATAAATTACATCAAAACTTAATTTTTTCATTTTTCACTTTTGTTTCATAATTTTTTCACACGAAGCAACATTTAATTACTATTTCATAGAAGTTTTAAAACAATGTGTTTTCTTTAAAAAAATATGAAAAAACCAGGTTTTGGAAATAATTTTCCCGCTTTAACCCTTAGCACTCGACTGTTAGGGGAGCCCCGCCAGGCGTATATTGCAGTTTACTCGTATGTCGGGGGTATGGCGAAGCCCACAACATTTAATCTTTTACCGTTTGGTGCTACACTCTATTGACAATAATGTGAACTAAGTTGAAAATATCTAGGAATGTGTGAGTCATCACAAAATCTAGTTTGCCGCTACGTTGTAAGCTGCATGTAGGTTACAGTTTTGCAGGTTATTTGTTTACTAGTAGTTTGCCGTGGCTTCATGTGCAATTAGTGATTCTGAAATTCCTGATCTTTTACTTGATCCTGATTTATTAGAATTTAGTTCAGTTTCATAAACAAAATAAATTAAACCAACAGATATTTGTAAATATAACCAGTTTATGGGTGGTGTAGATTTAGCTGTTCAATATAATAAACCGTGCGGTTTCACGAGACAAACAAATAAATGGCGGAGGAAAATGTTTTCTGGCTATTAGATGTAGCTATAGTAAACAGTTTTATTATCTATAATAACAAAAAAAAGGAAATGAGAGAAAATCCTGTTAAACAAAAATAATTTAGCCAAAACTTGGTGAGGGAACGCATTTGTGATATCAGGAATAGGCCTAACCAGTGTAGTAAGAGGAGTCGGCAATCAACTACTGACAAAGAAGAAAGACTGAATAGGAAATTACATTTAACCTTTCCCAATGATAAAAGTAGTTCTAAGGATTGTGTAGTTTGCAGTAACAGGAAGATAAAAGGAGGTAGAAGGGAAACAGTTTTTCACTACAAAACATGCAGCAGAAAACCAGGACTTCATCCGGAAGACTGTTTTCAAAGATTTCATACTCTGCAAAACTACAAATAAGATAATAAAATCATGTACATACAGTATTAGTGAATAAAAATAGCTTAGTTTACTAAAATCATGTAAGAGAAAACAATGTTTCCCTTAAACAATAATGCAACTTGCAGGCGAGGAATTTGTCTATATTTAATTACAAGTGGGGAAGTAAAGGATGTTAGAAAAATTTGAGCGCTAAGGGTTAAATTCACTGGCTAAAAGATTAATAATACATTATCTAAGGAAATATATTTTTGTAAAAGAGTTAATTTTTTATTCATATCGGTTTAAATTTAATAAATTGATATGAGTAGATATTAAGATATTACATCAAAGGCAAAACAGAAGGTAGCTGAAAATTATTTTTTTTAAATGTTATTGTATAGTTACCATGTTTGTTTAAATTAATCACAACTGAATGCATATGACACTAGAACAAGGGATAAACTACTATGACATATTAGGAGTATATAAGTAATTATGGACTAAAATTAAACAAAATATAACAATTCAATATAGGCTTTAAATAAATTCAAATTGCATTTGGTTAGACAGTCCATGGATTGCATTGGTGTTAAAATAAATAGGTTGTGACAGTTCAAGAGTATTCAATTAATTTACAGTTTTACTAATAGCAAACAGGTTTAGAAATATTCTGTACAATATTTATTTTTACATTTCTTAGTAAAATTGACTTTTATAAAATTGTAAAAATTATTTTTACCAAAAGTTCTGTTTATCACATTCTATGTAATTACTGTTATAATTATTTGTTGCTTATAAAAATGTCATCAATTTTATTTTTAAAGAATTCATTTCATTTCATAAGTTATGCTCAACACTTTATTAAGCTTTCAAAAACATTTTAATGTGTACATTAATAGATATCATTAAATTTTCGCTTACATGGTATTTTTACAGGATGCATTTCATTGAAAGTAATATAGGTAAGGAGAAGGTTACACATTTGTTTTGTTAATACAATAAATCTAATTCTTACTTGTTAACTTTAATTTCACAGAAAAAGAAAATGTAAACAATTATTGTAATATGGAAGAAAGTATTTTAAAAAATATTATATTAATCTTTTTGAAACTAATTTAAAATCTTCAGATAATTATTTAAAGTTAATTTAAAACTATGTTACTTTTTTCTAAATTGTAATTTAGAATCAAAACAAGTTGTAAATTTAATTCAACAAAAAAAGATTCATTTTAAACACATTCAAGTTTTTAGATGACGATGGAATGTTTATAGATAGAGTTGAACAGAAAAGTTTGAACCATTCTACAAGCAGATTTTATAATATTGAAAACTATTTTACCAATATAAAACAAAACAATTTTTTTACATTACTTCTTTAATATAACAAATAAATTATTTAGACACTTTAAGCTGTTATGCTGTTAACTATTGATTTGAAATGTATTCTGTAATTTTAAAGTGATTTTGTTTGTACTGAAATTCTAAATTGTTTAGATATTCCAAACATAATTCACTTCATGGTGCAACATAAAAATAATTTTTGTGAAAGGACTGTAATATATACAATATGAAATTTGCAACAATTTCAGACTCATATATTAATCATCAAGTAAAATAAATTTATTTGTGAAGTTAACATAAAAAACATTTATATAAGCAGCTATTAGTCATTTTTATTAAAATTAACAATTTTATAACTAGTTCATAACATTCATGTCTATCATAAATATATATTTTAACATAAAATCTTGATATATTAAAATATATAATTATATAAATACATCATAAAACAAATTTGTTGATCACTTAAAATAACACGTTGGATATGTTTGGATGAAATGTAAGGTTATAAAATTAATAATGATATGGTTTGATCATGTCAGAAGCTGATGGATCATTTGTGCTTATTGACTGCTTGTGTCACTTCCATTGGCTCGATCATCATCTGTCATAGCTGTCACGAGCTCGGAAACAGCTTTTCCTAAATCCCCTACACAAAATAAAAATTAAAAATTATTTTGACAGTTAAAAATACTACAGGTAGCTTTGCTAACAGTAAAAGAAAAGAAATTCAACTACTTTTATATTAACAGCCGCATGATTCTTTGTACTTTTTTCTAAATATGGAAGAATATTTTAAAATCATAGCTATATAATTTTCCAAACACATATGGTATTAAAGTATGGGCGATAAATAAGACATTTAATGAAAATATTTTTATTAAATGTTTCAAATCAGAGATTCTACATCATTATTTAAGATGCACTAGAACATTGCTTAAACATCGTAGAAGTTAGTAAATTTTCAAACAGTTACTTCAATATTGTTTTAAATATTTAATAAAGCATTTTTAACGCTTTTATAAATTATTCAACCATTATTTCTTTTAAATACAATTATATAGGCTGGGAATGTTCTAATGACGGCAAATATAACAAAAATGTCCATGACTTTTAATTCAACTTGAGATATTGACACACAAAATCATGTTAACATGTATAACATGTAAAATCTTGACAATATTTCCACTTTCTTGAAATTTTAAATGCCGTTTAAATAGCCGTTTTGGGAGATTTATCTTACATCAGTTACAGTCCAAGTTGATATAAAGAGATACGTAGCTAAAAAGACCCTCTTCATTTAACATAAAAATAAGTGATATTTACAATATGAGAGTGTATGCTTATTATTATTAATGTCGACATGTATAAGAAAAAAGATTTATTTAAAATGAAAAATAAAATTATGTTTATTACATGGAAGCAATAATGTAACAGAAAGTAGTTTTTGGTATATTTTAAAAAAGGTGTTAAAAAGAAATGTGGTCCACTTTTATAGAAGAATTATATATATATATATATATATATATATATATATATATATATATATATATATATATATATATGAAGTATCCAACGGAAAAACAATGGATAACATTAAATATATATATATATATATAGTGGTGGATAAAAGTATTTACTATAGTAATATATTAACTTCTTATATATATATATATATATATATATATATATATATTGGACTAGGAGACTGACAGACTTACCTTGGTAAGAGTCCACTCTGTAGTCTTGAAATAGAAACACATAAAAGCACTTAAACAATGATATATTTCAACCACACAGTGGTCTTTGTCAATCAAAGAGAAAACACAAAAAGAAATATAAGAGAATGAAATAAAATATGAGAGAATGAAATAAATATTTTATTTCATTCTCTCATATTTCTTTTTCTTTGATTGACAAAGACCACTGTGTGGTTGAAATATATCATTGTTTAAGTGCTTTTATGTGTTTCTATTTCAAGACTACAGAGTGGACTCTTACCAAGGTAAGTCTGTCAGTCTCCTAGTCCAAAAAATCTATATATATATATATATATATATATATATATATATATATATATATATATATATATATTCCTAACAATGAACAGCGTTCAGATTACTCTACTACGTGTCTAAACATCAGAGTTTAAAAAAAAAATGGGAAAGTATATCAAAAACCTTTACTAGCTAGATATAACCAAACAGATATTAATCATATCTTTTTATTTAAACTTCTTTTAACATGAAATCTATGTCAATATTATTGACATAATGAAGCAGATCTTAGCTGATGTTAGTTAACATCCATGACAATTTCATAATAAAAAATTTCATCCTGGATAACAATTAATATTTAACTGTTTCATCCCAGTTAACATTGAATGAAGATGTATATTTACATCTTCAGAAAACAATGAATTCATCAACAGCAAAATGTCAGTTAATGTCAAATAAATTTCTCCAGCTAATGTGTGAGATTAAATATACTCAAATAGTTTTTCTCTTAAAACTGCACTAAATTATGAAACCTAATTTACTAATTCACAATATCTCATATTTTCATTTCACAGAGTGATGAAAATGCTAATAACTTTCCATGATACTGCATAACATAGTGCACAAAGTCTCATTTTAAAGGTTTGCTGCCAAGTGGTTACAATTATTACAACAGTAAAAACTGTTGATATTTTTATCAAGAATACTTAGTTAGTTACCTCATATTATTCTAAAAACTATGAAATTTATATCAATTTATTTTCAAAAAAAAAATGCAACTAGAACTTTATACTAACCTAAATACGGCCAGCTGCAGCATGAAATCAGAATCACTTAAAATTAGTTCCAACTATTTTATAATTCAGAGTAACTATTATTTCCTTTAAAATTATGAATTTTACGGAGGCTTCCAAATATAAATTTCTATATTCATAGTTGAAAAAAGAGACTATTCAACTTTAACGTTAAAAGTAGATAATATAACAAACAAACAAAAAAACACACACATACATGGGAAATTTGGCTATGTAGTACACAACTTCCTTTACCATCATTTTTTTTCATACATTCCAGAACACCCTGATCCATCGGCTGAATTAGGCTCGTAACATCTGTGGGAAGATATAAAGCACAGACAATTTTCATCGGGATGAGAGGATGCTTTGTCAGTAAAATAGCCTTACGAGGGAAATTCTTTGTTTTAAAAACTTTTCAGTTTCAGGCACAAATTCATTGAAAAACCACTGTTTGAATAGTTCTCTATATTAATATATAGAGAATAATAGAGAATGTCCTTTAATTCTTATATTAAAATGACAATGCTGACATGGAAATATTTTTAAATGCCGAAAGCTTAGCTGATCAATCAACTAGGCAGCTTAGCCGTCTTGAATTTAACAAAACCTCAAAAAATCGGGACTCGGAATTTTGAGAGTCTACTGTAATAAAGAAATATAAAAAGTTTATTATCAATATCTCTTTCACTTTTTACTAGAGCTACCATCTGCAATTAAAGTGTAAAAACACATTTGTTACAATTTGTTATTTTGATCTACTATCAGGTTGTTTAATCTAATTTCAATAGGTTACAAGTGTTGTACTGCAGGTACATTGTAACTAGATTACGTTCTAAACACTACTATGTTGTATATACAATGACAAAAATAAGTTTATAAAGAATGCTATCATAGTTTGGGAATGTACAATGCTTGTAATTCTATAACAATCGAACAGAGGAACAATATAACACATATGCATGCAGGTGTTAGAAGGAATAGCAAACAAAAAACTGAATATTAAAAGAATTAAGAATAGCTATAATATAAAAATATGTAATTTTTTATAAAAAAATTTAAAATTGTTTCAGTAACTAAATAAAAGTTAGTAATAAAGTAACTAATAATAAACATTTAGAAAATAGTTACATTTTGGGCACCACTGTATTTTTACTTAAAAACATCTTTTATTTAAAACTTACAGTTTTTGTGTTGTACATCTTGAGGTTTTTATAAAAATTACACTTGTATGTATTATCTTGACAAAAAATCATTACTTACTGATTTATTCAGCAGCCAAGTTTCGCGCTAAGTCAGCACTTTTTCAATGCTGTGAATTACTGACAAGACTGTTGCTCGGTTGTCAAATCAGTAAGAAGTGGTTTTTTTGCCAAGATAATACAAACAAGTGTAATTTCTATAAAAACCCCAAGATGTACAACACAAAAACTGTAAGTTTTAAATAAAAGATGTTTTTAAGTGAAAATACAAGTGGTACCCACAATCTAACTATTTTCCAAATGTTTTATTAAAGCAAAAGTAGAAGAATGTTTGATTCAAAATTAGAAGAACGGTTGTAAAAATGCCAGTTATATATGCATATATATATTTCAATAAAGATTAATATATTTCCTCTTATAGACATGATACGACATATTATTATTATAAGACATAATATTTTACAAATATAATACAGTATGATAAGTTTCTTCATTCCAGCATGCTTATTAGACAAGTAAATAGACCACCCAGTAAGAAATAAATAAAAATAAACTAAAAAGGGATTTGTTTAGGGCCCTTTTTTATATAATAATATAGTAAAACACGGTTATATTGACATCCACAAGAATAGAAAAATTATGAAGCAAATAAAAAAATTAAATTAAAATATTCTTTAAATAACTCATCCAAGATATCATTTTAAACACTACAATAAATTATTTTTTTAATAATGTAAAAAACAAAACTGTTTTTATTAACATATTTATTGTTCAGACCTTAATATACTTTCAGTACATACAGTAATGTAAGTAGATAAAATAACAAAACTAGATTTATTTTTTACTGTATTTTTAAAATAAGAATTAAGAACATAACTCTACTATACAGAATTATTAATTGTACTAAGGATGTAGAACAGTACTCAAAATTACAAAAAACATTAGAAAAATCTAAAACTTTATACTTCCTTTTTTCAAAATATTGATTCTTGATCCTTTTTTTCATTAGAAATTATTTTCACATTTCCACATCATTTAATGTTGTCACATCCACTCCAGCTTTTCCTTCAGAATTTTTTCCTATAGGTCAATTCTTCTAATTTACTTTTTTCATGTTCTCTTACATTCACCACAACATTTCTCTTAAACTTTCAGTTGTAATTATGTCATTGTCAACATCAGCTTATGCATCTATACCGCTTGAACATACTGACCTCTTAATTCTCTGTACTGACAGAGGCTTGATAAATTCTTCACACATTCATCATAAATGATGATGTACAGGTCGTCAAAGTTAAGTTGGCGTGATGCGCAGAAACGGATTTGGTAAAGATATGATGGTGGGGAGAAATAGTAGTGCGGTAGTGGAGGGGGATTTTACAGCCAACTCGCTGGAATGCACAACACAGCAAATAATACCGTTATCGTTTTAGTTTATGTGTTTAGTGTATCAACCAAAACAGTATTTTTTAATACTAAATATGCCTCTACCGAAGACAAGTCTGTTCGGCAAAGAAGCCAAACTAAATGCATTATTATTAATGTATTTTTAAAAAATGTATTGAGACTGCCACCTTACCACCCAGACTTGAATCCCATGGAATTAATTTGTGGGAAAATAAAAAGTGAGATTGCTATAGAGAACGTTACAAATGACATTCGTAATGTGAAAACAATGGTTGAACAGAAGTTAAGCGAAATGGGTACGGATTTTTTGAAAAAATGTTGCGATCATGTATTAAAAATAAAAAATGAATATTACGAGACAGACAGAGCTATGGACATGCAGTTAGAAAGTATAATAATTACAAATGACAGTGACAGTAGCAGTGATGGAAAATCTGAGAGTGACAGTGAAGATCACATTGTGCCATTATAAATAAAATTATGAGTTGCAAGTAATGTATTAAACCGATGTAGCCTATACTGTAACCAAAATATATTTAGTGAATTTTCTGGTTTCTCCGTACCGTAGGTTTATATGGTCTAGGCCAACGGGAGCCTACTTACTGTACTTATACTTCTTGATTTTGTATGCCTTTATTCTTCGACACATCACCTGACATGAATAATTCTTTGACACATCACTCCTGAATGATTACTACATGTTGAAAACAATTACAGTACAAACCTGTTACTTCGGCATCCTATAGTCTGGCATCTTAAGAAATAGGATATAAAATAGTAGTTAGTGGACGGCAGAGTTCGGGACTAAATGGCAGTGACAAATGTGATTCATGTACTAGATTTTGATTTTTTTAAATTGTGTTACAATTTTCTATTGAACATAATTATGTCCTAAAATCAAATAAAAAAAGAAGAAATAAATATTTTATTTCTAATGTTTATGTTAAAATTATATTTTTCTATCCCTTTGATTCAAGATATAATATACCATCAAACATGCAAAAACATTCCAGACCAATGAAACTTATGCTGAATTTCCCAGGCGACATTATTTGGTAGACAGAATATACCTGGTTTATTTTATAACTGAGCCACCCATTATATTTTAGGTAGTTATTTGTAGAAAGAGGACCAATAAACAAAAACTTATGATTTATTTTTGGATTTTAGACAGGTTATAAATCTTGGACGAAGATTAGCAAGTTCCCATTGTAAACTTCTTTGTTTTTAATACATTCTGTTATCTTCAACAATAATAAAATGGCATTTTAACCAACTAATCCATCCCAGATCTACAGGTGTTGCAGTGTTTCCAGTAAGATTAATATTTTTCAAACCTTCTAGTGGTCTACAAACAACAAAATTTTTCTCTCTCATATCTAGGCATATTGGTGAACTGGACATAGTGGTTTACTTTATTTTCCATACAAAAATTATACAAACTGCATCGGCCATTATCAACTAAAGGTTTCTAAATCATTGCATTGACAGTAGAGTAGTTAATATAAAGTTCTTCAAATCTGTGCACATACATCTTTTGGTTTTATATAAGTTGTCTAGAGGAAATAATAACTTAACCAAACTAAAACAAACAACACTCAACGAAGTCTCTTGTACAATGCTGGGGTAGATAACAACATATCTGAATAAAATGCTAGCAGTCTCCAATCGGAGACGGCTGCAGTGAACGTGTTAATGGATCTTACTACATTTACCAATATTTAAATCATGTGTTACAATTGAAATTTCGTATTTTTCCAATATTTACAAACAGCATGTTTCCTGCTTCAAAATCTGTACATTCTTTTTGTGTTCAGCACTACTTAAAACCTTACAATACTAGAGTCTATGTCCTTATGTGTTTATTGTACAAGTTTTTTTAATTGAGTATTAATCCTTTTACTTTACTTTACATCTTCCAGCAAATTTCCTTGATAAATTGACATCTTAGAGTTCCAATAATTTTTTTTTGTGACTAAAGTGTTGATGTCCAAAGCCTCTGCCCTTAAAAGGTTCCTGGCCAGATTTGGATAACAGCATTTAATGAGGATGCTGGATCCAGGTCTTCTTCTCCACTTTGGCATAGGAGTATTAAATCACAAATGATGATTTATATAGTATCTGAAATTATCTTATTAAACTATTGTTGGAACCAGTTTAAAGTTGATAACAAATAAATATGAAAGTTGCTTGATGTAATCATCTTGAATTTACTGATTAAACTATAATTAAAAATTAGTTAAATAAGTGAATAAATAGGGCTTACTTGCTGACGCGTTTTGAAACGATCGATCCTTTTATGAAGCAAAAAGGAATAGAGGATTTGCTTTGTAAAAAGAACGATTGTTTCGAAATGCGTCAGCAAGTACGCCCTATGTATCCACTTAGTTAAATAATTTTTAATTGTAGTTTAAATAAATATGATGGATCCTGATTTATACTGCAAAATGAAAGAGGACTTATTAATATTTTCAAAGTTTTAGTTCATCCAAGTGTGAAAACGTATTGAAAGAAATACAAGAACATGATGGCTGCATTTATTTGGCTGGATGGTGGAAAAAAGTTGCATCTTTGTATGTAAACGTTAAAGAATTAACAATATTGCCTAAAATGAGATGTTTTGGTTATTTTATACATTTGATATAAGTGGTAATAGACCTTTTAGTTTATGAAAACAGGAAGAAAATTATCAGTGAAAAAGAGAATTTATTCCTAATGTACATAATTTAATATAAAATTTTAAAAAATTAACAATGACAAGATTAAATTTTTTGGATAATATAGTTTATTACCCTTATTAATTTGGTTTATTTTGTATTAGTTCAAAAAAAAAAAAGAGAAAATAATTGAAAAATAACCAAAATAGACAAGCTGGAAATATTATTTGAAGATGTTACAAGCTTGAGAAAAATTAGGAATTATCACCCCCAGGAAAACTGAATTGTAATGGAATTCCTATGACACTGGATCAGAGAATTAGATGATAAAGTAAGGGTCTGGAGAAAGATTAAACAAGCAAAAATAAAATTTCTGAGAATTAGCAACAAGGTGTCAGCAGAATCATTAGAAAGTAAGAAAGAGTTAATGAAGAACTAGTGAGGAAGACAATGAAAAGATCAATATGTTATCCTTGTCCATTTATTCAAATGAAGGACAATATCCAGGAGGTAAAAGTCCACGTACAAGGACCAAAACTTTAAAAACATTAAGAATGTATTCCTTTTTAAAATTAATTTCACTATCTTATTTTTTGTTTCTTTGAATTTGATTAACTGTAGATAAAGGCAGTAAATAAAATATCCTTGTTAAATTTCATGCTTAAATATTAGTGTGCACTTAATCCATTATACATGCATAACTCATGAATTTATCTGAAAACTATACAACAAATGTGGTATAAAACTCATGCTCTGTGATTAATTTGCCCACCTGCCATGTGGTGCAAGTTTCCAAGATTCTGAGAAGCGCTGACTGGAGGTGGAGGGGGACGATCCAAGCTACCCCTTCCACTTTCTGCCCACCTCCCTCCTATGTACATAAGCATATTTCCTCACACCTCATCATGCTACCTTGCCCAAGTTATACTTTTATAAAAATACTTAGTTTCCTAAATATCTATTAATCCTAGAAATCTAATAACCATTTGTTGAACAATTTTAACAGATTAACTGAGACAGTATTGAACCATGCCTAGCTTAACTGACAGTTGCCCAACAGTTCAATCTAGCTGGTTTCATTAAGTTCCAATACTCTTTTTCCTGTTATTGCCACTAAAACCGTTATAGAAAGAATTGTAAAAACCAAAAGCCAACAAACAGCAACTTCAACAAAAAAAAAACATATACCGCTGTCAATAGGTTAATTTTTTTTAAAATTAAAGTTAATATGACTATTTAGCTTACAATTCTTGACAGTAATATAATAAAAGTTGAATAATTCTTTGACTAATATATTGTAAGCTTAGTATTTATATTAAACATTTGAAATGCTAGGTTTTTATAATGGTTTTGAACAGGGATGGCCAACCAGCGGCCTGTGACCTGGTTTTATGCGGCCCCAGACGAATGTTAAAAACCTTAGATTGATTTATTAATAAATGTTAAACATAAAAATATAGGTCTGTATAAGTTATAATATATTTTGAAGCTCTTTGACTTGCAAAATGACCCATTTTGCAGACAAGGTCGGAAACTGGTAGGCCTACTGCATTTTGGAGTCAAATGCCTGAGTAGAAATATCCCAAACTATGTGACTTCGGTAAGGAAATAGTTTCAATGCTTGGAAACACATACCTTCGTGAGTGCACTTTTCAACAATGAAATTTATAAAATCAACTCACCGCAACAGTCTCACAGACAATCATCTTCGAGATCTGCTAAAAATTACAACCTCTTCAATTCAGATTGATTTTGATGAACTGTTGGACGACTGTGCCCGTCTACAATGTTCTTATTAAATGAAGTAAGTAGGCTTACATATTTATGGATGATTTTAAGTTGTTTAACAAATTAGAGTTTTTTCCAATACTGAGTTCTGATAGGCATAAGCAATATGATTAAATATTATACCTATTTTGATCCATTGTACATTGAGCTTGATATTAAATGTATATAAAAATTTTTGCACAACGTTTATTGATTATATTATTTTGTATACGGCGCATAGTATTCGATATACGTATTGGCTACATTTGGCATATTGATGTAACCTATGTGTGGTACTAGTTGTGCGGCCCTCTTCTTCACTGAAAGTATTGAAGTGGCCCTTTAGGTTTAAGAAGTTGGCCGTCCCAGGTTTAGAACCTTAATCTTTTTTCAGTCACGTTTAACCCAACTGTTAAGTTACGTTTCAAAACTTCCTTTAAATATGTTTTTATATCATTAACCTTATTTGGTATTAATTATGATTACATTTAGCAACTAATAAAAAAATCCAGTACTTGTGGTACCTCAATAAATTGTGACACATGTAATGTGTTTAGGCCCTACTTAATTCAAAATAAAAAGTAATGTTTTAAAAAATAGATTTTGATATATAAAAATGTTGAAAAATAATTAATTTTAATGAATATAATCAGTAATAAATATATAAGCATTTATAATTCACTTGAAAGTTTCCTAAAAAGTACGAACCAAAATGAAAAAAAAGCAATTGATTGGGGAAAATGTCGAACAATCCTTGAGGCTTCACTTTTACAATGTTACTTACCAATGTTTTGTTTTAGACTTAATGGGAGATTAATTGAAAAAGTGTTAGTCGTCACCCACCACATGGAAGGGATTTGCTATGACAACACTATGTCACCCTTAGACAATGTGTTAATATTATGTTACACCACTATTAAAAGTATTAAAGCATACACCCACCAAAACCTTTATAGTCTTACATTTGAGTAACGCAATTAAGAATTTCTTCTGAACTTCATTTATAATTTACTGCAACATTGAACCATCGTTTAGGAATAATTTTATTTAAAAAACATTAGCTATATACGACAATGACTCCTTGTTATACTGGTGCCATGGTTTAGGAGAGACAGAGTAGGATTGTTTTATTTAGACCATACAAGTAATTAAGTGAGATAAAATAGACTGTGGCCAGCACAGCCCAAGTTTCAGCCATATTAGCTATATTAATATATAAACGATCAGCTTATTTAAAAGTATTAAAAATTAAACAATTTATATTACTAAAACTTAAAATTAATTTTTATATTTTGTTTTATAGGAGCTGCTATTACAAGTCATAACATATACCACGTATTTTCTTTGCTTTTTTTAATCATGCATCTAACATTATTTGTGTGTGTGTGTGTGTGTGTGTGTGTGTGTGTGTGTGTGGTGTGTGTGTGTATTTGTGTGTGAGTGTGTGTGTGTGTGTGTGTTTGTTTGTTTAACCAAATAACACTATATTGTAATCATTAATGTAGTACTAAAAAGCAACTCATATCCAAATTGCTTATCATTAACTGACCAAGTCAAGGCATATCCAAATTGCTTATCATTAACTGACCCAGTCAGGGCATATTCGAATGCTGATTGCACAGTATTATTTCTGAAGTGTTACATAATTCTAACAAAATTCCCTAATAACAATATGACATTAGTTTTATTTACTGTACATGGTCTTCAACCGCCTTACCTTATGTGAAATTATAGTTGACAATATTTTACTATTATACATATAGATTTCAAAGTGATTAGATTCTACCTATTGTAATGTATCTGTTTAGATATTTTTATTGTAGGAATTAAAATGTGTCGACATTTTTATTTTGTAAATCATTATTAATATAAGAAAAAAACATACAGAAAACATTTGTTTATATAGTAGTTAATATTGAGCTACAATATATAATTTTTAAAAGAAAAATACTTTCTACCAACCTCTGGATTATTGAATTATTTAAGAGGGCAGGTTTAATATTTTAATCAAATAACTACAAATTTATAACTTTAACAAGTGAATGAACCATGTGTTTCTATTGATATTTATGTTTATGTATGAATGTTCATTTATAATTTTAGTTATTATGCAAATCTGAATTACTTTTTGCTTAAAATATGAGATTAATAATAATCCACATTGTTTTTTTTTTTTTTTTTTTACTTGCGGACACTGATTTTAAGCTATTCCTTCTATTATTGAAGTTGGAAAAAAATAGTACGTAGACTAGAACCAATAATATTAGAGTTTAATAATATTATGTAATTGAAATAATTAGCTATAATATTCACAGCAACTAATTTACTTATTTACACTATTTACAATAATCAGATTGTTAGCAGGTTTTTATTGTTTATTTAATTTTTGAAGTAAGTAAACTGCTTCGAAGTAATTTAAGCAGTAAGTAAACTGCTTGGAATTATGCAGGAGTATGTGGGTAGGTCTACTGACTTTGGACCACAAACAATTCCATATATAAAAGCTACTAAGGAAAGAGTGATATAGTCTGGTTCATGCAAAAGGAAACATCATTTGAACATAGTTAAATTTACTCTTATAAATTCTTCTAATTAATCTCTTGAAAGGAAAAAATATATATTTTTTAGTTTCTACATACCAGCATGGTCAGAATAATGTCCATTCATTTTAGCAGGAGAGTCAGTGGCAAGCTGTGAAGCAGTTACCGAACGGGTTTGCAATGTACCAGTTTTAGCTGGAGATCCACCGGAATTTGGCTAAAAACATTATCGATATTTACAACTTGGTTAGTATATAACTTATAGACTATATGAGATATTTGATGAACAAATATTAATTCTTACATAATACAAATAATTAATTCTGTCCTATGATTAACAGCAGGGCAGAATTGGAGAATAAAACAAGAAACATTGTGTTTCATTAAGTCTTGTAAGCAGTCTTCAATCAAGGCCCCAATAGCAACCTCCTTCTGTGGTCCTTAACAGCCATTTTCTTCACTATTATATGGTTACTGAAAGACTAATTTTATTGTTTAAGTGATCTGCATGTTTGCCTTCAGTTAGAGAACATTTTAGCCCTTATTTTACTTTATTAACCCTTAGCACTCGACTTTTGGGGGAGCCCCGCTTAGCGTATATTGCATTTTACTCGTATGTCGGGTGTCACTCGCCACAATTTTCAAATGCCTATAACCCGTCTGCAGTAAAGTCCCAGACATTCAATCTTTTACCGTTTGGTGCTACCCTCTATTGACAATAATTTTAACTAAGTTGAAAATGTCTACGAATATGTGAGTCATCACAAAATCTATTTTACCGCTACTTTGTAAGCTGCAAGTAGGTTACAATTTGCTGGTTATTTGTTTACTCGTAGTTTGCCGTGGCTTCACGTGCAATTAGTGATTCTGAAATTCCTGATCTTTTACTTGATACTGATTTATTGGAATGTAGTTCAGTTTCATAAACAAAATAGTTAAACCAACAGTTATTTTTAAATATAACCAGTTTATGGGTGGTGTAGATTTAGCTGTTCAATATAATGAACCGTGCAGTTTTACAAGACGAACAAATAAATGGCGAGGGAAAATGTTTTCTAGCTATTAGATGTAGCTGTAGTAAACAGTTTTATTATCTATAATAAGAAAAAAAAGGAAATGAGAGAAGATCTTGTTAAACAAAAATGGTTTTGCCAAAATATCAGGAATAACCAGTGTATTAAGAGGAGTCGGCCATCAACTACTGAAAAGAAGAAAGACTGAATGGGAAATTACATTCAATTTATTCCAATGATAAAAGTAACTCTAAGGATTGTGCAGTTTGCAGTACCAGGAAGATAAAAGGAGGCAGAAGAGAAACAGTTTTTTACTGCGAAACATGCAGCAGAAAACCAGGACTTCATCCTGGAGACTGTTTTGAAAGATATCATATTCGGCAAAACTAAAATTAAGGTAATAAAATCATATACATACTATATTAGTAAATAAAAATAACTTAATTTACTAAAATAGTGTAAGAGAAAACAAAGTTTCCCATATACAATAATGAAACTTGCAGGAGAGGAATTGTCTCAATTTAATTACAAGTGGGGAAACAAAGCATGTTAAAAAAATCTGAGTGCTAAGGAATTCATTATTAGGGTGCACGCTTCTCTTGTTTTGTTGAATTATAGCTGCTTTATAAATAAAATAATAAACACAAATAGCCAACTCTAATAAATCTTGCAAAACTTCTTGGAATTACCGAATTATCCACACAAAAATTGTTTAATTAAATTAAACATAGAAATTGAACCAGTTTGTGTTTTATAGGTTTACTGAAATAAGTAACCTGTAAAACAATATTAAATTGAAATAACATGTACTTATTATTTTATAAAAAGGCTAATAAAAATAGTGTTTTTAAAAATAGTTATAATTTGACAAATCGATTTTTTAAGCTGTTTACACACAAAAATCGTTTAGGTACAACTATAAAATCTTTAATATTTAATTGTTTCTGTAATAATATTTCATTTTTTTGGTATTTTAAATATTTTTCAAGTGTTTAAGAAATAGTAAATTTCTTGAATATACATACAATATCTGGATGTAAATGAAAATGCACTGCGATTTTCAACACATATCAAAGCATGCTAATAATATTGCAAGCTGTGTATTGTTGCAATATTGCAATAATATTGTATGGTGTAGAATCTTCAGTAATTTACTTTGCATTGGCATCACTATCGTTGCAATCAGACGAGCTATTTGTCAAGTCTTGTATGATATCGTCATTACTTGGAAGTCTATAACTAGGGTTGTTTTTACCACCTCAAGCCATTCAGAAATATCTCCTTTCTTGCATTTTCAGGAATTTTAAATAATTATTTTAGCTGTATTATCTTTGGCTTTGGAAATCACGTTGCTTTGAAACACAGGAGTAGAAGAGGTTTCCATGATCATGAAAGAGATTCAGACTCTTCATTGGCTTCCAACTATTCAGATAAATAGGCTGTCTTAAAAAAACAGTTATACAACTAGTCCTAAAAATAATACAATTAACCAAGTAGCATTTCATTATATTAATGTAATGAAATATTCTTATTTTTAAACTACCCGAGATTTTTAGACTTTTCTACAACCAATGATTTTAATTTATATTCCTCAGTAGCATTGGAACAAAACAAGATATTTATAATACACAATATCAAGAGCACAGTGGTACAATATATTACAATAAAAATATTGAAAAGAACCCCAATACCACAAAAATAATCAAAAATAACAAATAAGACAAGTTACTTAATCTTAAGTAACTTGTCTTATTTGTTATTTTTGATTATTTTTGTGGTATTGGGGTTCTTTTCAATATTTTTATTGTAAGATATTTATAACTTGCAGTTTTTGTATTGTACATCTTGAGGTTTTCATAGAAATTACACCTGTTTGTATTATCTTGGCAAAAAAAAAACACTACTTACTGGTTTATTTAGCATTTGATGAATATTTCTGAATTTGCTGAATATTGCATATTCAATATTTGCTGAATAAATCAGTAAGTAGGGGTTTTTTTGCCAAGATAATACAAACAAGTGTAAAATGGTTATTGTTTGCTTTGCAGTTTTTTGACCTTGCACTGCAATATGAGTGAGAGATGGTAAACACTTCCAATTTAAGTTGGTTTTATCCACATTATATATTTGCTGCTAATCAAATTTTGTTCCTCAATGAATGACTGATCTTCGAATCAAGAATAACATTTTACTAGCTTCTGCTACATCATTCTCCATGCATTGCCAATTCTCAGATCCTGTATTGCTTTTCAAATTTCCAACCAAAAGAGGCTCTAAATTCCCCGTCTGAGTCATGTGCCTTATGAAAAGATTGTGCAGCATATGTTGATCCAGATATAAGACTACCCTCAAGAAGTTTCTACATAAACCGACATAACATTGTTTTATTCAATACAATGTTACTTTTAATTGATTTTCAGTTAAAAGATAATAGATCGCATTTAGCTCACTCACTTCTACACTGAACTCATTACTGACATATTCTCAAACTGTAATTTATTGTGTACGTCTTGCTGACAGGTAATCTTTTATATATAATATTTTTTCAGCTACTAATTTTTTAAACACGAAGAAATATATTACAAAACTAACAAATCCTACAAATATATATGAAGTAAACATCACAAATGACGACAACATACAAGATCATTACAAAATGTATACACTAAGGCTTGTCGTACACTGGATCCGTTCAGTTCAGTCCGCTCAGCTCAGTCGCTTCTGCCAAAATTCGGAAACAATGTAATACAATGTAGAACAGCACACTGCATCCATTCCGTCAGTTCAGTTCAGTCCGCTCAGTCCGTCTCAACCACTTTTCGGTCAGCGAGCGATATTTGCGGATGCAACGGAATGACTAAGACGCGCATGCGCAGAGTATAGATAGTCAGTTACGTTGTGCAACTGAATCCGGGCGGTCTGACACATGTTCGCAGTGCTGTGATTATTGGATTGTTGATTTATTTAGTTGTAAGATGAGTTTCCATGAACAACTTATTTCAGCTGTACAGGCATATCCAATGTTGTACGATCTGTCAC
This sequence comes from Prosapia bicincta, assembly GCA_036971475.1. Classification (NCBI taxonomy): domain Eukaryota; kingdom Metazoa; phylum Arthropoda; class Insecta; order Hemiptera; family Cercopidae; genus Prosapia; species Prosapia bicincta. The sequence goes on from JBAIZL010000005.1 coordinate 197,345,234, forward strand.
ACAAGGATTACTATATTACAATGAAGGAGGATACTCTCCCTCACTATCCCGTGCGGCATTAATACTGTGCTCCCAAATCTTTCTTTTTTTCCTTGAAACTTGATCATCCTCTTCTGCAGCTAGTATCAATGCTATTACAACAGTTTCTTTGTCACTACTGCTGGAACTCATAATCGGCCAAACGGAAAAGCCAACAGAAATAATTTAAATGCGAACATTGACAGTGTCTGTCGTACACTGAAGGTTGCCACTTAAACGTAATGACTGAACTGAACGGACGCAGTGTGTGGGAAAACTGCCAGAACGGAACTTTATGAACTGAGCTGGCTGAGCGGACTGAACCGAACAGATCAAGTGTGCGACAAGCATAAAACACCAACAAAGACTATCAAACAGATTCTCAACTAACAATGATTACAATAAGAATACACTTTATGGATAATACCTGAAATTAAAATTACTCTTTGTCTGAAATTTTTTTACAATAATGGTATTACCACATTATATTGTATACTAGTCCCAAAGTGATTTATTCACACACAATTATTGGTAGCTCACTATATTACTAAAAAACAATCACCTTGATAACTCTCATTTATTAAAATAAATTTTATATGAACATTGTACTGACCAAAGACGAGACATGTCTCCTGAGAAATGCCATTAAGTAGGAATTTATAAATAAGTATTACTCAGAAACTTCAAAATTTACAACCTAAAAACTGCAAGTTTTAAAATAAATTATGAAAACAAACCTCATCGAGTAGCTGCCTCAGTCTTTGCAACTGAGCTTCTAGCTGCCTGTTGTGGTCTTCTAGGATCTGCATTCTTGCTTCTAATCTTCCTTTGTGCTGTCTCAGAAGACGAGCCTCAGCTGCCATGTCATTGTCACCAGTTCTTAATTCCTCTGGTGTTGATTCAGGAGTGCTTTTGCATCGCAAACGCTCATACTCAGCTTGCAAGGAAGCATTTTCCTCTTCAAGTTCTCTGTAAATTTTTTCAAAATAAAATTTTATTTATACATATAAATTGTGTTACATATTACATTTTTTAAATAAATTTCAATTATACTATATATACATTTCAGGTATTTATTTAAACTCGTATTTAAAACATTCTTAAACATATTTAAAATAGTCATGCTTTGTGTTAGGTTATGTGTAGTTTAACAATTCCTAAACTAAATTCAGATGACTAAATAGATTTTGGGTATTTTGTATAGAACAGTAAGTTAAGGGAAAACTAATCTATTTTTAGAGAATGTAATTTGTTTTTAAAAATTAACCATAGGTTTTAAAATATATGTCTAATAGTACCCCCAGTTCATATCTTCTAGCATCTCAATGAAAGGGGGAGATCCTAGCAAATGTAAGTGTAGATGACTATCTACTCAAAAGCAGACAGTGCTTACAAAATGTCGAGACCTGATTGTACTGTGTGGTGTGGTGTGTGTGTGTGTGCGCGCTCACGATGCCCATCTGGACTGATACATTGACTCATTATTTTATTTGAAGTTCATGACCTCAATGATGATGAAATTTCAATATCTTTGGACAGTATTTAGAAAATTTGACTGAAAGAAACAATACTACTACACCGGTCTCTCAATAATTTGACGGATCTTACAAAAACATACAAAAATCACTGCTGTATTACTGAAAATGATTCATTAATGGGAAGTTTACCATAGAACTAACATGAGTACCAAATACTTACACACGGACACTCTTGTTGCCAACTCTTTCTTTATTAATACATGGGTTATGTAATGTTATGATGGCTAATCTAAAATGGGCTACCAATATTTTGATTTATTAATTACACAATCTGTTGTCTGTTATTCTTGAATAACCATTTTAAAATGTTATACAGAAAATAAATTACTATAAATTAAGGAAGTCAAGCAGTTTTCCAACAGAACTCTTTACCTGATCATAGCTTCTAATTCTTCTCTTTGTTCAGCATCAATAGCTACCATTATCTGTACAGGACTTCGAGGGACAGGCACAGTGTCAGTGCCATTCAATGATTGGCAATACTGAGCTATCAGCTGATGTTCATCCTCACTTTAAACAAAACAGGAAACTAAATTGTATTATGGAAGTTAAATATTTCTTTAAAATTATAGAAAAGCATATTTTTGACCAATATTTCATTGTTTTCGATGAATAAACCTCTTAAACCATAAAAACTTTTTTTCAAATCCTAATGCACATTTCGATTGCTAAGCAATCATTTTCAGAGGTAAAAGAACATATTTTTGTGGTTTAAAAGAGTTTATTTATTTATAATAAAAAACTACACGCCAGGTTATTATTATTTCATGTTGTTTTAGAATATTATTTCTTCTACAATATGAAATACGTACAGAAAAAAACTTACATTTTTTTCTTCCCATTGTAGGATTGTGATCACAGTTTTGTGCATGCTTAGTGCTAAACCAGATTTATTATGGAAAGAGTTTATACAATTTAAAATTATATCTACCAGTTTTTGATTTCTGGTGTTTGTAATAGAAAAGATAACTAAAAAACCTGTGTGCGAAATTAATCTGTAATTCAATTTCTCTATGTTAGGAAAAATATCTCCTTTAATGTGGACATAGTCACTTCCTAATGAGCAATTTTAGTTGATAACACACACACACACACACACACACACGCACGCACGCACGCACGCACGCACGCACGCACGCACGCACGCACGCACGCACGCACGCACGCACGCACGCACGCACGCACGCACGCACGCACGCTGGCACGCACGCACGCACGCTGGCACGCACGCACGCACGCACGCACGCACGCACGCACGCACGCACGCACGCACGCACGCACGCACGCACGCTGGCACGCACGCACGCACGCACGCACGCACGCACGCACGCACGCACGCACGCACGCACGCACGCACGCACGCACGCACGCACGCACGCACGCACGCACGCACGCACGCACGCACGCACGCACGCACGCACGCACGCACGCACGCACGCACGCACGCACGCACGCACGCACGCACGCACGCACACACACACACACACACACACACACACACACACACACACACACACACACACACACACACACACACACACACACACACACACACACACACACACACACACACACACACACACACACACACACACACACACACACACACACACACACACACACACACACACACACACACACACACACACACACACACACACACACACACACACACACACACACACACACACACACACACACACACACACACACACACACACACACACACACACACACACACACACACACACACACACACACACACACACACACACACACACACACACACACACACACACACACACACACACACACACACACACACACACACACACACACACACACACACACACACACACACACACACACACACACACACACACACACACACACACACACACACACACACACACACACACACACACACACACACACACACACACACACACACACACACACACACACACACACACACACACACACACACACACACACACACACACACACACACACACACACACACACACACACACACACACACACACACACACACACACACACACACACACACACACACACACACACACACACACACACACACACACACACACACACACACACACACACACACACACACACACACACACACACACACACACACACACACACACACACACACACACACACACACACACACACACACACACACACACACACACACACACACACACACACACACACACACACACACACACACACACACATATATATATATATATATATGTGTGTGTGTGTGTGTGTGTGTGTGTATGTGTATACCCATTATGTTTCCATTACACTGACTTTATTTATAAAGTTATTATAGGTAATTGTAAACAATTATTCCATCACTAAGTGCAGTTATTTTTACTTAATGCACCTTTCAGTCACTTAACCATTGTCGGATCACTGAATTAATTTTTTCTATTTTTCTGGTGTCGTTGTTCGGTCCATGGTGTTTGTATTTGTTGACATCATATATGTTTCGTCTTGTGCTGTGTGCACGATGTTTTTAAAAAGTACATCGTCTGTTGGTTCATTAAATTGTTGTCTATGTTTTTATAGATGTGGTGTTTTTCTAGTGCGTTTAGTTCTATTGGGTTATCAAATATTTCAAGTATAGTTAGGTTATTTTCGTAAATTATTTCATATTCGTATTTCATTTCGTTATTGCATGTTCGTGTGATATTAGGTATTCTGCTATATTTGATGTTTTTTTTTATTTTTAGATTTGAATGCTCTGTAATGTTCCAAAAATTTTATTTTTCGATTCCAGATAGGTTATGTTTTTCGGTATTTGTTTTAGTGGTTTGTTTTATTAAGATATTTTATTATTTTGTTGTTTGGTTTGTATGTTGGAGTGTAATGTTCTTTGTTGTACATATTTGTTTTTTCCATTTCGTTGTTGGTGTATTTTATTTTAGGTAGATTTTTTTATTATTATTTTTGTTTTTGTGTTCAGGTTGTAGTGTTGTTTTGAGGTTAGGTAAAAATTAATATTTTTTTCTTAAACCTCAATTATTTATCAAACATTTAATCATTTTTGATAAATAACTGTTTCTATCTTACTTTGTCTCATTGTTTTTATAATAATTTATTATACCACTGCTAGTCCATTAAATATTGTTACAAATGTTCCAAGAGAACATTTTGAAAAAATGTAATTAATTATGACCCTTGGATTAGTAAGTTTTAGATGTTAAATGATACCCCTGGAATGAGTTTTTAAAAAAAATTAATTTTAGAAAAAATAATATTTGAAAGTGGTGGGCATACTTGTACTTGTAATATAGTTTTATATTTGTGCACAGCACAAATTCATAGTTTTAGAGCGTTGACATAATGTGGTAACATGTAGCACTATTGCTTAATATTGACATGTCACGCCAATGCTTAGAGCTGGCATTTAGCACTGTGACAAAGCACTAATATACAATGCTGATATTTAGCAATGACATAATCACTAGATAGCTGACACATTTATTGTCGAAAATAGTCATAGACCTTTCAGAATAAATCCATATGTTTACAATCATACTAGTCAAAGAGTTTAGGTTTAGTAACATGAATAAATGTAATTTCAATTTTACGAATGCAATTTTCTTCATTACTAACTAAAAAACAAAAACCATTTGCCATATTTCGAAGTGGATAATGATAATGTTCAAGAACTCTGAATAAGTTTAAAAAAGCGCGAGCAAGAGCAAGACCTTAAAAATGCAAATTAGGCCCAGTTAATGTAGAAAATTGAAATGACAGTAAGAAACTTGACAAAAGACCTTAGTTTAACTGGCTTACAAATTTTGGAAAACATAGATTCCAACGATGAGCATATTTCTGCCACAAAACAAACAAAAAATTAGCGAGTTACAAGGTAATTCTTAGTGAGAAGAAAAAGATCTTCAATTCCTCAAACAAATTTACTAGATTTTATGAAGCCATCTATGTATAAAAAATAACTTCTTCATACTTACTTCTTTGCAATATGTATGTATATAATATAATTTGTTGTATTACGTACTTAGGGTTTTACATACACATTTTCTTTTAAATTATTAGTTTATTTAGTCTTTGGTCCCAATTAAACATGATTCGTATGTGATTGTATGTAAAATTTTACCCCGACTTATGCGAATTCGACTTACACGATTATCGCTTGGTCCTACCTATCTCGTAAGTACAGGATATTACTGTATCACATTTTTATATATGCAATGTCACACTATCAAAAAATTTATTTTTATAATAAATGTTATTCAATAAACATAAATGTAAATTAAAATATAAATTATCTAAAAACATACGAATCAGGTGTAGAATTTGTGCGAGTTCGAAGTTCTACTTCTGCTAAGCGTGATGCATACAATTCAAGTCGTGAATGCATATCCTGAGCTGCTAGAGTCGAATGTTGAGGTGAAGGAGCGGGACTTTCTAAAGCATCTCCTTCCAAAACTGTCTGTACTGGTAAGTAACCCATGCGTGGATGTTTTTTAAAATATCTTTTAGATTTAAATTTATTACGAAGTGCTCTGGTAAAATCACGAACATCTTCTCCTGAAGTGGTCTAAAAATTGAAACATTTAAAAACGTTATTAATAAAGTTATAAGTCAATTGAAATACAGCCTTTCACTATATTTATATTTCTCTGACAATTATTTTGTAACTCACTACAATTGCTACTAATTCTGGAGTCAAACTTTACAATCTAATACAGCTTTAAAGAATTCCCGGTTGTTATTTATTAAATTTTTATTATCAGTATTGAAAATAATCAGTTTAAAACAAGAGCACATTATTCTACTCTAAAACTAACTGTAAGCTAATTGAAGTATATCACTTAAAATTATTCCTTCTCATGCCAAAGTAACATTTTTCCACAAAAGTATTCCAAAACACCAAGATTTTTTTAAAGTTAAATTGTTTGTTTGATTCCTTACTGAAAAAAATAAATTAAAAAAATCATTAGCCTTGGACTTCTCTTAATAATTCTGATTAAATACAAATATTAAATACCCCTGTGTATATTTTGTTATAACAACTTAATCTAAATTTGGTATTTTAAGCTTGCTTACTTCTTCTTCGTACAGGTGTAGCCGATAGCCTGATGATATTTTAAGTAAAATAATTAAAAGTAATTAATCAATAAAACACGTAATAATTTTCAGAATCTTTTCAATACAACTGATACTCTTGATCTGTGTGATACAGTTTAAAACAGTTTTCTGAGTGAGGTGCAGGGAGATCCTCTTTACTTTCACTTTTGCCAGTATCATTTATGCTGTCAATTAGTGTATATTTATTGTAACTGTCAATCACTTTATCATTAAATGAACTTGAAAACAACTGATCAAATAACAAACTGTCAAAATCTGGGTTATCCCTCATCACATCTTCTAAATTCAGCTTGCTTTACTTATGTACATTTGTAATTCACCCAGTTGATTTCTGTAATTAAAATGCTGTTACGGCATATATAAACTCATATAAATGACTCATACTTGGCTGTTACAGTAATGTCTAGTGGTAGCAGTTACTTGTTTATGGCATAAGAAGGGCAAAAGTAAGTTTTTAATAACTGACTTGATACATACTGCTGTGCAATATTCCTGCATTGGATGAGTCAGTTTGTGGTTCTTGGCCTTCCGTCCTGAGAAAAAGCAGTTTTGACACATGTCAAAGTTGAAACACTTTAAGCACCGATACCTTTGTAAAATTAAAAAAAAATATTAATAAAAGTTATTAAAAACGACACATACAAAATATTTTTGTTGAAGGAGTGTTATCGCTAACTATGTTTAAAAACAATTTTTAGTAAAGAAATGAGACTTCTGTCACCTCAAAAATATTATTCCATCTTGAATACATTTCTTGACAGGGGTGAGGAAATACAAAACTGGGGGTACCTCACAATTTGTTTTGTCTACTAAATGTTACTGGCTTTTTAAGTCTATTTTTCAATTATTTTATTGAATTCCACACAGCTAACTACACAATATTATTAAAGAAATGTTAAATTTTTTAAAAATAGACATAATCTTACATTCTTTTCTTTACATTCTTTCACTCTGACATATCAGATGTCTTACTTAATTCTTAGATTTACATATAATAGATGAGATGAGAATAGTATGTGCTTAAGTGACATAGGTCAGATATGGCAATTCAATTGTAATAGTTGTTTTTGGAACACACTTTTTTATAATTGTGTGTGCATGTATGTGTGTGTGTGTGTGTGTGAATGGTGTTTGTTACGAGGGTGGTACACAAAGTACCTCACCGATGATCACAAAATGAAAAGAATGAGTTCTGCCATAGACTTTCTTACTCGGTATGACGTTGAAGGAGAAATATTTTTTAACAGGATCGTTACAGGAGATGAGACTTGGGTAGCCTATGTGAATGCCGAAACAAAACAACAGTCAATGCAATGGGGTCATACCGCTTGCCAATCAAGCCAAAGAAAGCTCGCCAATCTTTTTCAGTGAGAACATTGATGGCTACAGTTTTTTGGGGTGCTAAGGGCATCTTGCTCGTTGAATTTATGGAGCGTGGTATGACCATTACAGCTGCAGCTTATTGTGAAACCTTAAAACGGCTACAACGAGCGATTCAAAACATCGTGGTCTTCTGACATCTGGCGTTGTGTTTGTACATGACAATGCCCGCCCTTACACAGCTCAAAGAACAACTGAACTTTTGGAAAAGTTTAAATGGGACGTTTTTGACCACCCCCCCCCTACAGCCCGGACTTGGCTCCCAATGATTTTCATCTTTTCCTGTACATGAAGCAGTGGCTTGCATCTCAGAGATTTGCGAGTGATGAAGAGCTTCAAAACGCTGTGACAGGTTGACTACGTTCTCAGGCGGCAGATTTTTTTAAAGGCGGAATTTCAAAAACTGTTAAAAGATATGATAAATGCTTGAATTTGTATGGTGAATATGTAGAAAAGTAGAAAAAAAGCTGTAGTTTCAAAATATATAATAACATTTTTGTATCTCAATTGGTTTATTTTTTATTTCAAAACGGAGGTGACTTTGTGGACGGCCCTCGTATAACCTATATACTTATGTGTTTGCTTTTCTTTTATACTTATATTTATTCAAAATTTTATTTGAAAAAAAGAGGATAGGAGAAACTTTAATAAATTTTTACTTGAATAATTTTTTCAGAATAGTTTAATTTTTTATATTTATCTTAGTAACTAAGTTATCTTAATCTAAGCTGACACTTTTAACTAAATTTAGTTTTTTAAAGCCTTTTATGTTATAGACGTAAATGACTAAGTGTTTCTTTCAATAGCTTCATTATAAGAGTTTATTAGGAACTTATTCTCTAAAAATGTTTAATTTACTACACGCAAGTGCGTGTGCATGCGCGCGAGCGCACGCACACACACACCTATATAAATTTAAAGTTGTTAATTATTTTTTTGTTGCACTGACTATAAACTTATTATTGTAAATTGTAAACAATTATTTGCCCATTAAGAGCAATTAATTTTTACCTTGTGTGATGAGGTACCTTTCAGTCACGTGACCATTGTCAAATCACTCTGTGTGTTTCACTTGAGTGTTTCGACAATGTCAAGTGACCGAAAGGTGCCTTATCACACAAGGTAAAAATTATTTGCACTTAGTGGTGGAACAATTATTTAGAGAGAGAGTTATTATGTTATTGTAAACAATTGTTTCACCATCTAGTGCAATTAATTTTTATTATATATATATTCTTGATATTTTACGTTATCCATTGTTTTTCCATTGCACTGACTTTATGAAGTTAATATATTACTATTGTAAGTAATTTTATCTCATTGGTAGATAAAATTACTTACAATAGTAATATATTAACTTTATATATATATATATATATATATATATATATATATATATATATAATTTAGTTAGTATCCAAAATAATAATCTGTCGAAATATTAAGAAGGGAGCGAGAAGAATAGTTTGATAAAGTACCGAAAAAAGGGCTTAACTATTGTTCTATTTCGAGGGTAGCCATAAACCTGTGCTGTGGAAAACTAATTGAAAAAAGAATTCCAAGTGACCAAAATAACCTGGGAAATAACACTGTACCATTAGGAAGAATATTTGTAAAAGCTGTGTGGGAATCACCGATTTAACTGAAATACGTAAGGAGGAAGATAATATGCTGGTTCTTAAACACTAAAATCATCGGGCAAAAGATTAAGGTTTTGGAGAAGCTTCAGAAGAGGGCAGAGGTATTTTGGGAGGACAAAGTTGTAAGCAATATTTTTAAAAAGGGGTAAATTAGTTTATAAGAGTTAAGGGAATTGTTAGTTTTTTCATGTGTAAATTTTAGAAGTGCAACATGAATGAATTAGACAGATAGTAAAGAAATTAAGGAAGTAAGTTATTTATGTGTAAAAGTGCAGTGAAGCAGTTAACGCAACGGCCTGGATTCCAGAACTCAACGTAAGTACAATCTTTCTTACATTAGATTTAGCCAACAGAGCTTTATAAACTTAGTAAATTCAGAACAAATTTAATTTCAGTGTTTGTAATCATACATCTAGTTTTTTCACCACTTACTAATTTATAGAAGATCCCGTGATAACGACCCGAGAGAAAGAGCAAAAAAACTTATTAAACTTTATTGTATTAAAAACCTAAATCTTCAAGAGTCCACCTTTTTAGTCATTGTAGTTTTAGTTAAGCAATCAATATTTGTCACTGCATCGTATTAATATAATTTGGTATAATTTTTAACAATTGGATGTCTGAGGAATAAATGCAAGTGATGTTAAATTTATATGATTGTTAATTATTTAGAAACATGAAGGTGTGACTATAGAAAGGTAAAGTAATCGTCGTAAAATAATAACTTAAAGGTAACTTATATAAATAAGTTAGGCTATAACACGTGTGCGCGTGCGTGCGTGCATGTGTGTGTAATGAATATGCTTACCTAAATCCCACAATAGGATACTCTTTACATATATTGCACTTGGCTTGATGTTTAGCTGTCTCTGATGCAGACAGTCTATGCAACACTGGCAGCCAAACCATACTCTGAGGTTCTTGTTGCAACCAGTTAAGGAAATGAACAGCCTGTAAATAAATAAATAAATATATATATATATATATATATATATATATATATATATATATATATATATTGCCTTCAGTCAATTAAGCAAAATGGTTGTTTTAAAAACGTTTTCATTCAAATGAGTATAGGTAATAAAAAATATATTTATTTTTAGTTACTGAGACTTTATATGTTTCTTTTCTATAAATACTAAAAAATTTTTTAGTATAAAAGTTTAAACAATTTAAAACCTAGGAATAAACTTTTCTTTAATAAACTGTCATAAGTTATATTAGTATTAACTTTTCAAAATATAAGAAACCTATACCATTATATGTCTCCTTATACCAAAATTTTAAAGGATTTTTAAACAGACTTTAAAAATACCTCAATTGTTGTTTTGTCTTTGCCAGCTTTCTCAAAACAACTCCTTACTGAGGGTTCAATGTTAGAGCCTCCAAAGGCTGCTACTTCACCCAACTGTCTTGGTACTTGTATGCAATCGTGTAACAGTAGTCCTAACTTACGCTGATCTACTAAACGGTTGGGGTCGGCTATAAGTCTAAATAAGTCTGGAAAAATATAAAAATACTTGAATATCTCTTGTACTGTTAATTACATCAGTATGTTAGAATTAAACCAAATTGAAAAGTTTGAAAATAATTTGACAAGTATTTAGCATAGTGAGAATTATGAAGTGATTTTCCAACACCAGATATTCATATAATGATTTAGTTTTAAAACAGTAACAAAACTTCAGTAACAGAAAAAAATAAAACCATAAGTATAATATTTAGGAAATTAAAAGTGCTACTTAACTCCAGCAAAATAATATAATGCACCACTTAATATGATTGACATACCACAAAATATGATATCAACCAAATAACTGCTAATTAGCATCTTTATACAGATTAACTTTTTATATCTATTTTGACTACCAAGTCATTATCATTGAGGGTATAGCTAGAAAAAATGTATTATAACATGTAATAAAAATTTGTAGCCTCTTTTTAATTTATACTTAAATTCATCATAAAATTGATTTTTTTAAAATTGGCCTAGTTTCATTTCTTTTTTTTTAATGTTTACTACAAGGCATGATTAATAATCTGAACTTGAGGAAAGGGGACAGTCTCATTCAATCCCAAAGGTTACAATTACTTCCAAACAGAAAATACAGAAAGAAGACAAAATTATCCAATAATTCTAAGCTTCCACTATTATGGTCCACTTTTAGAATTTGTTCCTGAAAATACACTAATTATAAAAAATATTTATATATATTTCCATTAAGTAGTTTTAAATTTGGTGAAGCTTTTATGGTTATCCTAATTTTTGTAAAATAAACATAATGGACAACAACCTCCCAAAGGATATAATGTTTACTTAAATGGAGTATATGGTGTCAATACAAGTATCATATGGGCATATTGTGTTATCAGAGAATAAGTATTGTGAAAAGCATATGTTGTTCATTTAGGGGAGGTGCAAATTTAGCTACAGAGGAATTTGACTCTCTTTTAGTGATACAGTAAATGCGATAGAATTGCACAAAATGTGAAATCACAAAAATTACTAAAATCACATAAAAAATGTTGCTAAAGAATTTAAGGAGATGTAAAACATCTTGCTAAAAAATTATTTTGGTTATAATTTTTTACTAACATTGTTTAACGTAATATATTTTGAATACTTATGAAAAACTAATTTACTTATAGAAAATGTATGTTTTTACCAAGTATTAAAAAATCTTTGTGTGTTCTTCTAAAAAAGTTTCAAAATAATTTATGTTTATATAAAGAAATAGTACCTAGTTAATCTACTAATATTTTTGAACTAATGACAAGTGTTTTGTGTTTTTAAGCTACGAGGGCTATTCAGAAAGTAAGGAACGTTTCTGTCTGCAGATCTCGTACATTTTGATGCTTGCGCACTCGCCAACTCAGTCAGCATCCAGCCATGACAACGGGAACATTTCCGCGTTGCCCGTTTTTTCGCAATTTCAACTGAAGTTATGCGCTGCAATTGAAAATCCCGCCAGTTGTGAGGTGCAGTCAGTGATACGGATTTTGTTGGCAAAAAACTTAGAACCGATAGACATTTATCGCCAAGTGTGTGAAGTTTACGGAAACAACGTAATGAATGAAAGTTCTGTATGAAATTGGTGCATTCAGTTTAAAAAAGGCTGTACTGATGTTCATGACGAGGCGAAGTGCGGACGCCTGAGCATTATGATTGATGAAAAGGTTCACAAAAACCGCCGATTCATAACAGAGCTTTCGCTTTATTTCCCACAAGTTTCTGGGACTTTTTTGCTTGAAATTATCACACAAAGGTTAGGCTACCACAAATTTTGTGCAAGATAGGTGCCAGAAATGCTTACTGACCACCATAAAGGTCAGCGAATGGAGGCAAGTTTGACATTTCTGGATGCCTACGACAGACATGAGATTCACTACTGGATCGCATAACTGGTGATGAGACATGGGTAAAACACGTTATTGCGAAATGAAATTACAGTCCATGGAGTGGGGGCAAACAAGCTCCCCCAAAAAACCAAGAAAATGTTTGCAAACATTGTCAGCAAGGAAGATTATGGCGACGGTTTTATGGGGCAGGCAAGGAGTGCTTCTTATTGACTTCCTTGAATGTGGTGCAACAATAAACTCTGAGCGGTACTGTGAAACTTTGCGCAACCTTAGGAGAGCAGTTCAAAACAAGCGCTGAGGGAAATTAATGTCGAAAATTTTGTTTGTGCATGACAATGCCCGACTTCACACAGCAAACCATACAAAAGAACTCCTTGACTCATTCAAATGGGAAGTTTTTCCTCATCGGCCTTATAGTCCTGACCTTGCACCAAGCGATTTTCACTTGTTTCCAAGAATGAAGACCTGGCTAGCAACACAGTGCTTTGACAACGACACGGAGCTCAAAGTGCGCGTCACTGAGTGGCTGAGATCACAGGCAGCAGACTTCTATGATGAAGGAATTTCAAAGCTTGTCCACCGTTATGATAAGTGTCTCAATTTGTTAGGCGACTACGTAGAAAAGTAGTATTTTACTTGTTCTTTCAGTTGTATATAATAAAAAATTTTTATTGTACTTTTTTTTTTTTATTCAAAAATGTTTTTTACTTTCTGAATAGCCCTTGTATTTTTTTTCTAAATAAATGAAAAATGAAGTTCCATTAAATTAATTTCCATTAAAGTGTTACAAAATATAAAATACAGTATAACTTTTGTGTTTCGTTGAATAAAAGTATTTTATTGCAAATTAAAAATACTTACACCTATATTTCTCCTCTAAATGACCTTTGCACAGCAATACAAGTCCTACTTTAAATGAAAGTACCCGTACCTGTCCTGTACGTTGACTAAAAAGTGAAAAAGAATAACAGTTATGAAAAAAACATCTAAAATGGTACATATATCAAAGTTATTTCTTATTCTACTTCCAAAATAAAAAAACCTATTCAAATAACAATCATTAGTGACTTCAAGTTAGTGTTTGTCTTTAAAAATCAATGTGAAATAAATGATAACATTTTCTGTAACGTAACAGCATAATATTTGAAAAATGTATGCTTTGTTCTTATCAAAAGTACACAAACATTTTGTGACACAGTAAAGTATGACTGTAGCTGATGTTGCAACACTTTAATCTACCACTAAACAAAATATTACTGTTGAACTAATATATTCTCACTCCTTTACATCATACTTGAGCATTTTTTCACAAAATAAAAAAAAGTGAACAAATATCAAAGCCAGGTATGATTTTAAGGCAGGGATTGTTTTCATGGATACATGTATACGTGAAGAAATTCAAAGATATTGTACATAAGACTTCTATACAAAAAGATACTGTACAGTACCAGCACAGATATATTCTTTAATAGTGCAGAATATATTTTTTGCACTGAACATTATTAAATTAATATAATTTACCTATAAATTATCTATCTTTTGATTATGAAATTAAACACTTTTTATTAATAGCTATTATTCTCTACACTATTTAAAGTCTTTCATGCTCCTTTTGTTATTACCTGAAGAAATAGAGTAAACGATAAAAATGGAATCCCCTATGAATAGAAAACATTGATAGTCTTTACAAATTCTGAGAGTATTAACCCATTCAACGTGTTTGACGCCACAGTAGAGTAATGACAAACCTAGCCGAGCTACATTTGACTCCGCAGTGGAGTCAAGCATCTTCCAACAAAACATATTCGACCACCTAGGCGCTTTCAATTCAATTAGACTTTACCTTTTGTACAGAGATCAACGCTCTTGTACAAGAAACGAGTGTTTTGCTTTTACAGGAAACAACAGCCTTACACTGATCTCTTTGGTATGTTCAATTTTATTTTACTAAATATAATTATGTCTTTAAAGTTATCTTCAATTATATAAATTCTATTGTACACAGAAAAATGTTGCAATTTAAAAGTAAGACAATATTCATTATGTAAGTATTTTAACACTTCTCAAGGGATAAGCGATAGAGACTGCCTTAGCCTACAATGGTATATCACTTATTATTTTTCTATAATAATTTAAAGCTAATATTTTTTATATTTGTAAAATAAACACTCATATATTCATGGAGTATTATGATCCTGCTGGACCACACTTGTGTTAGACTTTTTGGTTCCTCCTCATAAAATAGGTTTACCCACATACTAATGCTAATTTTGTATTGATTGGGCGAGAGTCATTGTTTCCACAAATGCTACTTTCGAAACCAGAAGGTTTAGCACTATTTGAAAAAGTTAATATTGATTTATTGTGCTTTGATGACCATTGTTATGTTGTAATGCAGGCGAAACCAGTTTTATTTTCTCACACACATCTATTTCTAATACTTATTTCAAAATATATGCCTGCTATAGAATATCTTTGATTTATTGCATTTTCCTCTTCAAGTAATTGTGAAATGTCTTCACCCACTGAAACAAGATTCTTGAAAAGGGGGATACTCTTCATCAATCTCTCTTACTCTCATGTTTACCTATAAACTTTATATGATTATTTGTAGCAAAAACACTATTTACATGAGATAACCACTCATTATAGTGAAAAATGTTCAAGTAAAGTTATCATTTTTGTTATTTTCTTTGATAACCAGCAGAGTACCCGTCCTTCGTAATGGGGTTGACGAATATTAGTATTATTTAATATATATTTGTATTTGGGTTGAATTCAATTTACTGAAATTAAATACCAATAAATATATCAAACTATATTTTATAAACCTACCGTTAAGGGAATTTCCAAGACCAGTGGGGAGGTGCCGTAACGGAATTTCTAAATAAAAATAGGCCTGCCGTAAACATTGAGCAGCCAGTTGACAACTAAGTCAAGACAGAGAGGCACATTAACCAGTGAAGGGTACTCTGCAGCCAGTAGTTCATACAGTATAACTTAAATATAGACTCTTGAATATTTATAATTTACCTGTCGTAAACACTGAGCAGCCAGTTGACAGACAAGTCAACACAGAGAGGCACATTAACCAGTGAAGGGTTCTCTGCAGCCAGTAGTTCATACAGTATAACTTAAATATAGACTCTTGAATATTTATAATTTAACTGTTGTAAACATTGAGCGGCCAGTTGACAGCTAAGTCAAGATAGAGAGGCACATTAACCACTGAATGGTTCTCTGCAGCTAGTAGTTCATACAGTATAACTTAAATTAGGATCTTAAATATTTATAATTTACCTGTCGTAAACATTGAGCAGCCATTTGACAAATAAGTGAAGACAGAGAGGCACATTAACTAGTGAAGGATTCTCTACAGTCAGTAGTTCATACAGTATAATTTAAATATAGACTCTTAAATATTTATAATTTAACTGTTGTAAACATTGAGCAGCCAGTTGACAGCTAAGTAATTTAAATTAGGATCTTAAATATTTATAATTTACCTGTCGTAAACATTGAGCAGCCAGTTGACAGCTAAGTCAAGACAGAAAGGCACATTAACCAGTGAAGGGTTCTCTGCAGCCAGTAGTTCATACAGTATAACTTAAATATAGACTCTTAAATATTTATAATTTACCTGTCGTAAACATTGAGCAGCCAGTTGACAGCTAAGTCAAGACAGAGAGGCACATTAACCAGTGAAGGGTTCTCTGCAGCCAGTAATTCATATAAGCTTGCCAATACAGTTACCATGTCAGTTACATCAAGGAGTTTATCATTTTGTGCCCTTAGACCATGGCTGTCAAATGTTTCAATAGCACGCGATAAACTAAGTAAATCGACTGAAAAAATAATTTTTAAATAGTTATTTTCTATTGATTTTAAGCAAAACTATATTCAGTTTCAAGTAAGTAAAAGTTAGCATATTAAAAATAAAATAATTTTTTGTTAATTACAATTTTTCAAAACTACAATCGGCGCCGCTTATTGTGATCACGGTTAATGTTATCATTGGGTTATTGTTATAGTTTCATTGAAAAACAAACACGGACGTATATTAATACATTGTAATTAGGTCGCTTATTGTAATCATCTGTTCGCTTATTATTATCACTTACAACTTTTTTAAAAAATGTTTTAACTTGCCTATAGTAGCACTTACTTTTTTTGTTGAGGACGGCCGTTTCGGGAGATGTGTCCCTTTGTCAACTCAGACCGTAACTGATCTCAAGGTTTATGTAGGTTAGGGTGGGGGTGGGATATTTTGGTGGTGTGGGTGTATTTTGTGTGTATTAGGAGTTATGATGTCAAAAAGTGCGTGTGAGTTGTAATGTAATTGTGTATTGAGTATGTGTTTAGGGTGTAGTTTGAAGTGCCTATATATTCCGTATTGTTCGGTTGTGTAGCGTTGGTTATTTCTGTGTTGTTTATGAAGAATTTGTAAGTTAGATGTTATGTCTGTGTAGTCGTGTTTTGTGGAGTTTAGATGATCGGCGAAGTTTGATTGGTAGTTATTGTTTTTTAGTGCTTTTATATGTTCTTGGTAACGTGTGTGAAATGACCTCCCTGTCTGGCCTATGTAAAAACTGGGGCATGAACTGCAAGTTAGTTTGTAAACTCCAGTGGTGTTGTAAATGTCGTTGATTTTGCTGTTGGGTTTAAATTGTTTGTTGAGAGTGTTGTGTGTGGAGTAAGCTATTTTGTAGTTGTATTTTCGTAATGTGTTGGTTAGATTGTGGGTTTTGGATGATCTGTAAGGTATTGATAAGTATTTTATGGGATTGTCATCTTGTGTGTTTGTATTTGGGTTATTATGTTTATTTTTTAGGCGGTTGTATAATTTGTCTATCATTGTTGGGTTGTATCCATTTGTTTGTGCTATATATTTTATGGTGTTTAACTCCTGGTAGTGTTCATCTTTGTCTAGTGGTGTTTTAAGGAGGCGATATATCATGGTATTGTAAGCAGCTAGTTTGTGTTGGTGTGGGTGGTTTGAGGAACTGTGTATGGTCGTATTAGTGCTGGTGGGTATGTGTGTTCTCTGCAGCCAGTAATTCATATAAGCTTGCCAATACAGTTACCATGTCAGTTACATCAAGGAGTTTATCATTTTGTGCCCTTAGACCATGGCTGTCAAATGTTTCAATAGCACGCGATAAACTAAGTAAGTCGACTGAAAAAATAATTTTTAAATAGTTATTTTCTATTGATTTTAAGCAAAACTATATTCAGTTTCAAGTAAGTAACTCATAACTCCTAATACACACAAAATACACCCACACCACCAAAATATCCCACCCCCACCCTAACCTACATAAACCTTAAGATCAGTTACGGTCTGAGTTGACAAAGGGACACATCTCCCGAAACGGCCGTCCTCAACAAAAAAAGTAAGTGCTACTATAGGCAAGTTAAAAAATTTTTTTAAAAAGTTGTAAGTGATTACTAGTAGCTCACGCGAAGATGGAATCAACAAATGTTATTATTATTATTTAATTTGCCATTCAAAATCCTATGCGTCAACGTATACTAGCATAGACCAAGTAAAAATGTCTACAAAGTAGTGTAAACAGCACGTGCAACACACAATGACGCCCAATTCATAGAATGTTTATTTTTAG
Organism: Prosapia bicincta; assembly: GCA_036971475.1. Taxonomy (NCBI): domain Eukaryota; kingdom Metazoa; phylum Arthropoda; class Insecta; order Hemiptera; family Cercopidae; genus Prosapia; species Prosapia bicincta. Next base: position 197,363,951 of record JBAIZL010000005.1, read on the forward strand.
AATGACAGAAATACTTTATAACGGTTTCAGCACTTAGCACAGTTCTCAGAATGTCTCCCTTACTCTTTGTTTACGCAAACACCCTAGCCTCGCTGACCCGACTTTAGTTGTTTGTTAACATTAGTTGATGTTACTACTGAACCATTTACAGTACAGTCCTACTGTATTTTTTAACAGTGAATTTTTATGAACGTTTATTACAGTATTTCAGTGTGATTTTACATATTTTAATTTTTAAAGATCTTTTTCGTTTGTTTTGTAGAGTTTAGTGTCACTTGAAGTTTCAAAGGACAGTATAGCAAGATGTCCGAATCTCAAAAGAAACGACCCGATTTAAGTCTTAAACAAAAACTTGATATTCTAGATAGGTACAGTAAATTACCAAAAATGAGTCATAAGAAACGCTGCTTCTCAACTTGGTGTTTCTCAACCTCTCTTATGTAAAATATTGAACAACAAAGAAAAAATCTTGTCATTATTAAAGTGTAATGCTAATGTTGACAACAAAAGACATTGTTCTGGGAAGGATCCGCAAGTGGAATCAGCTTTGAAATTGTGGTTTAAAAATGTTTGCGAAAAAGATGCTCGAGTTGACGGCCCACTAATGCATCTAAAAGCTGAGGATCTTGCCAAAAAAATAGGAAATCAGAATTTTAAAGCCACAGATGGATGGTTCAATCGATGGAAGAAAAGGGAAAACATTGTTTACACGAAAACGTGTGGTGAAAAATAAATGCTGATTTTGTTGGAGCTGAGGACTAGTTACAATACTCCTAGCTGCATATACAAGGCAGATGAAACAAGACTTTATTATCGTGCTTTACCCGAACATACTTACTTATTTAAAAATGAAAGTGCTAACGGCTGTAAAATATGTAAACAAAGAATAACTGTTTTGTGTTGTGTTAACATGGTTGGTCATAAAAAAAAACTCTTAATTATCGGTAAATCTAAAAATCCACGGTTACCGGTTGAATATCATTCAAACTCCAATGCTTGGATGACATCCAAAATTTTTAATGAATGGCTGACTAAATGGGATACCAGCCTCAAACGCAACATTGTCCTTCTACTAGACAACTGCACTGCACATAATGATATAAACACTACGCTAAAACACATCAAAGTGATTTACCTTCCGGCCAATACTACATCAATTATTCATCCATGTGACCAAGGCATAATTAAAAATCTCAAAAGTTTTTATCGACGAGAGATGCGTGCTAGAATTATAGAAAATATGGATGAATTTCAAACCCATACCTCAAATGAATTGGCAAAAAACTTCTTTACTCGATGCTATTCATCTGATAGCAAAATCTTGGAATGAAATTTCTGAAAAAACTATGAAAAATTGCTTTAGAAAAGGTGGGTTTTTTGTTGAAGAAAATCAAGAGCAAACTTCATCTGAGGAAGACTCTGAAGAGAACTTGAAGCCTTTCGATTTGTCCTTAAAAGAATATACTGAGTGGATGGAAGTTGCCGATAGTATTGAAACAGCAGCGGAAATGACTGAAGACGATATTTGTGAGGTAGTTGCTTCAACATCAAAAGTTTCTGAAGAAGAAGAAGGCATCGATGATGACGAAAATGATAAATGTGTACCGCAAAGATCTAAGCAGGAAGTTCACCAAGCTCTTGAGATTCTAAGGCAGTTTGTTCAACAAAAAGCAGAAAATTTCAACAAACATTATGAATATGAACAATTTATAAACAATATTTTACGAGAAGACTACAGACAGTCACATATAGTGGAATTCTTCGAGAAAAAGTAAATGTAAATTTGAAGTGTAAATAAGATTGAAGTGTTTTATAATGAAGTTTTATGTGTTAAAATGTTTTGATCAAGTGTTTTACGTAGTTCTATATATTTTTTTTCAATTATGCTAGATTCAGTGTTTTAAAAAAATCTACAGTGGAATAAAATAAACTGACATGAAATATGCCCACTAATTTTAACAAGTAGAAAACTAAGTTACAGAAATTCTACTAATGTACATAAAACTGTCCGGAATAGCATCAAAATTTGTTAAGTACAGTTTAATTATAGTGTTACAGAATTAGAATTACTTAATGTAATGATAGGCTTACATATTGTTCAGAACAAACAGTTGTGGCCATAATACAGTGAGTTCAATGCAGTACGGCTGTAGACTACATCGTGATTAAGCGTTCGGTTATTGTTATCAAATATGATTCTGAGAAATATGATCACAATAAGCGGCGCCGACTGTATAACTTAAAGAGATTCTGTTTTTTCTTAATGATACAACTAGGATTCGTTTATGTATTTGCATATACAAATTTATTGCTGGAAGTATTGAACTTGTATATGAAAAGTAAGCTTATTAAAAATGCAAAATATGTTTATATAAATAAATACACAAGGTAACTTTAAAGTATATTATACTTTGCTTTATAAGATAGAATATACTGTTTAGACTTACGGCACATTCGTTTCTGAACTGTTCGGAGTTTCATCGCTGTTCGATAAGCAGAAAATCTAACCTCATTAAATTCAGACAAAGAGTTCATTAAATCCATCATTTTTGGATGGTCCCAGTGAGTTGTCTCCAGCTGATGGCTGCACACAAAAAAATATTTTCTGATATACAAAAAATGACATTAAATACTGTTTAAAAATCTGTATAAATGTGGAGAAGAGAAAATAATAAATACTGATTTTTAGAGATAAATAACCAGTAACAGTTGAACATATATATATATATATATATATATATATATATATATATATATATATATATATATATATATATATATATATTAAATATGGTGATATGTTTTCTTGTAATATAGTTCATAAATTAAAAATATTTCAAAAACAAGAATACGTTTAATGAATATATTTATTCTTAGGAAAAAATATATTCATTAAAAGTATTCTTGTTTTTGAAATATTTTTAATTTATTATATATATATATATAGTAAAATATTTATACAAATATACTAACTTTATATAGTAAGGCACTCTGTTTTGTGTTGTTGCACGCTCCCATGGGTGATCCACTGAAGCGGAAAGGAAGCTCTGATTGGGAGGTGCTCCATCTTTGCCAAAGTCACGTAACTGTTTATATCTATCATCTACTGCCACTTGGAGAAGCTTCCACCTGCAAATATAGACAAACACAATTTAAATCAAATGAATATTCAATTCAGTAAAGATAATTCAGAAAAGCTGGTAAAGATGATTATTTTATATAAATTCAAATAATTACATTATGAAAACACCATTCAAAATATGATTTGAAAAGTATATTCTAGGACAAAGTGTTCATTAATAAAACTTACCTAAATACATGTAAGTTATATTACTTAGAAACGGTATTACTTGAAAATGGTATTACATAAAATGTAGGCCGAATGTTTATGTTTGTCAAATTACTGTTGGAGGGAAAAAACTGTAGAATTTCCAAGTTTATTCATGCATTAGGTAAATTACTAATTGCAGGGAGTAATTTTACAATTTTCTGTGAGCCAATTATCCAGCATTTGTAAGATTGATTGGATAATACCAATGCTGTTTCATTAGTTAGGTTATTTTACTAACGAGTACACAATTATAAGTAAAAATGAATTTAAATATCATAAAGTATTTGTATTATATATATATATATATATATATATATATATATATATATATATATATATATGAAGTTGATATATTACTATTGTAAATACTTTTATCCGCCACTAAGTGCAATAAGTTTACCTTGTTGGGATGAGGCACCTTTCGGTCACTTGACCATTGTCGAATCACTCAAAGGAGTGAACAATATATTTATGTATCTTAAATGCATTTTAACATAGAATAAGGTTATATTAATATAAGTTTGAAATCTGCCTTCGTTTGTTTTGCACAACTATTTAAAAAATGCAGTACTAACCAACAGCACCATGTTTAATATTATTTGTATAGTAAGAAAATGTAATAACAAGTAAATATCATTTAGTGATATTTACTTGAGTTAAATTAGATATAAAATCTGTGTAGGAGTATAGTTTTGTGTGAAGTCACATGATAAACACAGCATTTGATTACGTTTTTATAATGTTTTACTGGAAAATTGAGGCAACTTTTCACTATATCCTCCTTGTAGTGCAGCACTAATAAGCTACAAGCAATATACCATTTCCAAGACTAGTTAGAATACCATACCTTATCTACATCAAATATATTAAAACAACATACCTTGTGTTGAGGTCTTGAATTTTGTTAATATTTGATGGAGCTACTACAATATTATTAGAATTAAATAGAGCGGCTTGATCGTTAACATCATCTAAGCATCTTTGTAATGGTGTGAGCTTTTCACCAAATTTCTGAAACAAGTAACCGTTTTTCTAGAAAATCTTTCATAGTTTAACATATATATTAGTTTGGCATTAGCACTTTGTATATTACAACCAAATTAATTACAATCTGATTCTAATAAAACCAGAGTACAGTTCAGACTGAAGTATTTTTAGTTACACAGATTATGATTTTATGTAAAATATTAGATTTTAAGTATTTCACAGTCTTCTTTAGACCTTTGCTGGAAATGAATTTTTTAGCAAAACAATGCTAATAATAGCCCACACGGTTCCTAAATTGACAAAAAGTTATTCATTAGTATGTGTCAATATTTATAAACATATTCTGTGTTTTTTACAAAACTTATTAAAATAAGTTTATTTTAGTTATGTTTTCTTATTGTTAACCTATTGTTATAATTCCTAGAATAATATACTTATAATCCAAAGCACTTTAAAAATGTAAAAGAAATAGAAAGAAAAATGTTGGACAGTACAACACTGTATGTTTACGATGCGTATGTGTGAAATAGTGAGTCTATCACAGCTACGCAGTGGCTTCTACACGTTCAATTTCAACTTGGCCCATGATATAGTTCCGAGCCGGAATACAACTCTCCGATGGAGAGTCAAACAAATTAAGAACACAACGGGAAGTATTCTAAAAAAGAAGTCTCTTGGTTTAAATAAGTCTGTTAGGATTCCAGAACACATTAAAATGGTTAGGCAAGCTTCGATTCGTAGCTCAAGTCAGTTGGCAAGAAGACATTATTTCATCGATGCAAGATATGCATGACTCAGGTGTTAGAAGAATGAGATTATAACTAGTGAGAGGATGTTCCTGTTTGTATGCAAGTGTTGCCTGAGGAACAAGAAAATGCAACAATCATCATGAGGGATGAAGCTCATTTTTATTTAAATGGTTTCATTTACTCAACAAAAACAATGTTTATTTCTAGCAAGATGGTACCACTGCACACACTACTCGAGATGGAATGGCTGTGGTCCGTCGCATGTTTCCAGGAAGGCACATATAACCTTTCGGTGATATCCTGTGGCCTCCAAGGACACTACATTTAAGCTAAAGTGATTTTTTCTGTTTGGGGCATAAATTCCAAGTGTAGATAAATATTTTAATGTAATATAGGTTCTAATTAACAACATAATAAATGAGTAATGTTAATTTTAAAAATATCTATACAGGATTTTGTTTTTTTGGTCATCCTGTACATAGATTATTTTGTTTGAATAAAAGCTACAAAAGTTGTAATTTTTTATAAATATCTTAAGAATGCCCAGTTGGTGTTAACCACTTTCTTCATTTTCTTCAGTATACAAAATACTGTATTAACATTTGTTCGTAATTGCGTGCTCAGCGATTGAAGTAAGGCACTTTGCCGCAGCTTATTATTGTTACGGAACATCTCTATTGTATTATTTCGGATCTTTCTCGAACCTCGCTTTCTTCTCATTTTAGCTAAGCGCCAGTCGCTTCAACATTAGTTCAGAGAAATTTCACTACTATTTTCTGTATCTGAAATGGCTAAACTAATACACATTGAGAGTTATCAAAATATTGCAGTGATGTTACAAAGTGAAAAGTGTTTTATGACAGGAAGTATCTATCAGGCAACTTAATAAAAAAGGTCTGAA